>CM046877.1:467882967-468245467 GCA_025667525.1 Glebionis coronaria | reverse complement strand
CAACCCATCAATCGGAATAGTGAAGAGGTAATCTTGCGCATGAGGAGCACGCACACAGCTGAGAAGTGCCTCCTGACGACGACTCAACCCGAAACGCGACGTCAAACAACCATCAATGAAACCAAAGTAACTCTTTGCCAAAGACTTCATAAACTGGAGGACAGGAGAGCTAGTGGTGACAGAGAGAGGATCGACACCACAACAAGTCGAGAAAGCATCAAGAGCAGACTGAAAAATAGGGCCCGGCGAAATAATCCCAGACCTCGCCAAAATCCGAACCTGCAAATCACCAGACTGTAAACGAGAAGCAATAAAGGCAAATCGCCTAACATCCTCAGCACATAAAACCCCTAGGCCACCAATACTGATAGGGAGAGTAGCAAGATGCCACTGCAAATCACCAAACCCAGGCCCTGAACCCGTAACAATCAACTCCAAAGACGCGCGTAAGGCCTGATCAAACTGTGACAAAACACCCTCAAGAAACCCAGGGGGGCAAGTCCTCAAAGCATACACCAACTTAGAAACACCAGTACAATAACGAAGGAGAAGAAGTTCACATTGCGGGTCATCAAGCCCCCTAATAGCCTCTAACAAAGAAATAGCCTTAGAAACCCGACGCGCAACAAAATTACCAGCAAAACCTGAATCACGACTAATAGAGCCACCAAGAAGCTTGACACCAGACCTCAGACGAGAAATAGAAGCAGGGAAGAGGCCATCTACCAACCCCCGAGGATCCTCCACCGGCCAGAAAAGCTCAGACTTATCAACATTAAGATGTAGCCCACGAGCCGGTCCCTCCACACTTATAATATCCAAAGCCTTAGCAACCATAAGAGTATCACCAATAATAGTGCCGTCATCAAGGTACCATGCATGAAGGGAGAGCTCACATGCCTGATGAATAGCATGAATAAGTGGATGCAGAGCAAGAGAGAATAATAAGGGACCCAATGGATCACCCTGCTGAACCCCCTGAGAAGACCAAAGAATAGAATTCCCATAATAAAGCCGAGCTGGCCGAGAATAGCAAAACTCCACCCAAGGCGAGATAGCCGGACACCTCAGCCGAACTTCATGAATAATGGTGCTCCTATCAACAAGATTAAATGCATTCTGAAAATCCACCAAAAGCATAGAAAGTCCGGCCTCATCCCCTCTCTCCTCCACAAACCTGCTGACAGAATGAAGAACCGCCTCACACCCACCTGGCACCCCCACACCAAACTGAAAATCATGCAGATAAGAGGTCATCGATTCCCCAACAGAAGAAGATGCAACCTTAGAGACAAGCCTCCTCCATACAGTGCCAATAGCAATAGGCTGAATGCCCCCTCCAGGCTTAACAAGCGGAGTCAAAGGGGCACTGGCAATAAACTCACCAAGCAGACTAGGGCACTTACCAGAAAGAAACAGATTAACCACACCAGTGATAGAAACCAAAAGATCATCAGCCACAGCAGAAGCTGCTCCTCCCAAAACATCTAAAAAATGTTGAGCTCTAAGCCCATCTCGACCACAAGAAGTACCTTTGGGAAAACTATGAATCCGATTCAAAACCAGATCCTTGCGAACAAAGAGCGTGTCCACCCCACAGGAAGAAGAAGGCACAACAGGAGGAGAGGCAAAGGGATGCTTAGCCTCCAAATCCCCTAGGGTGTCAGGAGAATCAGGGGCAACACCCGAAGAAGTGAGGACCTTAATAGCCGCTGAAAAGTGGCCATCACTCAACTTACGCTTGCACTGAGAAATATTAGCCGCCATAGCATCTTTCGACCTCAAGTACCTACGCGAAGAAAAGGAAAGACCACCTAAACGATCTCTAATCAAACCAATCCTCTCCCCAGGATCCCTCCACCGAGCAATGGCACTAGAAATACTAACAAACTGACCACGCTCCCTCTCACCAGATCGCCGCTGAGCCCTGCAAGACGGTACGAACACCGCCAAAATACAACCCGGTAAGATGAGAAGTTCCACCTACGCTGCAATATCACTTGGGCTAGATAAAACTTTGTCAAGAGCACTAAGAAAAATCCTAGCAAAACCAAGCCTCAACTTAGGCGGGATGCACTTGACCGTGCGTATGCGCGTCAAAAAGAAACGGTCAAGGAGGTCAACATCTAAACAAAGTGAACCCACCCCTAAGCCAGTTCTAACAGAACCCTCGTCACAATCTGTAGGAGGCCCAGAACCTGACAACAAAACCTGACCTCGATCAACATCAACATCCACACTAGGCGAACAAACCGGCAAAACAATCCCCCGAATCGCACAATCCTCAAAATCTGGAGACTCAACCACAACACCATCCATGTGTCTACAATTCTTACCAAAAGTATGCGTACAAAGACACTCACCACATAGCCAAATCCCTGCTTGATGCAAAGCAAGATCAAGGGCCGAAAACAAGGAAAAATCATTCGCGATACGCGCTTTGTAAACTCCCTTCAACACATCCGTCTTAAAATGGCGAGTACCCAAGTGGTCGATAAAATACTTTTTAAAATGCCCCCGCCCACCTCTACCAGCTCCACACCCTTCTCCCCCTTGCAAAGGGCAAGAAATTCTAAGCGAATCACCCATAATCAACACAATAAAACCCCACACAAAATAACCAATAGAACGCGCAAACCCCACACCACAACCCCAAACCAACCACCAAACGAACAACAAGTAAATGAACAAACCAAATGCCGCAAATCAACCTGTAATACCACCCCTGTAGGATATTTGCAGGTTTTAATACTCAAAACCAACACTCACAACCAACCACTCAAAAACCCCAATCTGAAACGAGCCACTGCCAAACAACCTACTGTACCCGCTAACAAACTCACCACTGCTGAAGTACTAACCCACCAAGCGCTAACGAAACCCCAACCTAATACTACAAGCGGACAACCCTTGAAGCCACAAATCTCAACACTGAACAGTATCTACACTGAAACAAAACCCGAAACTGAAACTGAGACGAAACCCACAACAGTAACCCGCAACCAACCCACCACCGAAACAACCCCACCACCGAAACAGAAACAACCCACCACAAACAACCCACCACCGAAACAACCCACCACCGAGACAACCCCACCACACGAAACCCCACAACAGATGATACTTAATGAATGGAAACTGAAACAAAACGAAACCCACCACCGAAACTGATACTTAATGAATGGAAACAGATGATACTTAATGGTGAATGTTTCTGTTAAAAGAGATGAAGATACTATATTGTTAAAGGAGATGAATGGTAATGGGATGGTGAATGTTTCTGTTGAAGGAGATGAAAATGATACGGGTATACGGTTGAAAGAGATGAAGATGATACAGGTATACAGTAATGGGACGGTGAATGTTTCTGATAAAGGAGATGAAGATACTATCTGTTAAAGGAGATGAATAGTAATGGGATGGTGAATGTTTCTGTTGAAGGAGATTAAGATGATACGGGTATACGAGTATACGGTTGAAGGAGATGAATGGTAATGGGAAGGTGAATGTTTCTGTTGAAGGAGATGAAAATGATACGGGTATACGGTTGAAGGAGATGAAGATGATACGGGTATACCGCAGTGATGAAGGTGGATACTGGTAATAGAGGATTGAAGATACTGGTAATGGAGGATTGAAGGTGGATACTGCGTGAATCGCCCGCAGTGATGAAAGAGATGGTGATGAATGTATCTGTAAATGGAGGATTGACTGCTTTTGTTAATGGAGGATTGAAGATGGTAATGGAGGATTGAAGGTGGAAACTGCGTGAATCGCCCGCAGTCACTACGTTATTATTATTATTATTATTACATCATTTTATTATTTATTATTTATTATTTTATTATTTTATTGTTTTACTATTTTATTATTTTATTAGTATTATAAGTTATTATTCATTTATTCTTATTGTTATTTATTAATATTGTTATTTATTAATATTATTAATATTATTATTTATTTTTATTTTTATTTTTATTTCTAAATTTTATTATTATTTATTTATTTATTATATGTTATATATTATTATTATTCTTTTATTTGTTAATTTATTATTATTATTAATTATTATTATTAATTATTAGTATTTATAATTCTTATTTTAATATTATTATTTTTATTTATATTTTAAAGTTTATTATTATTATTATTTATTTTTATATATTATATATTTTTATTATTGTTATTATTTATTATAATAATAATAATATTTATTATTATTATTATTATTTATTATTTTCATTTAATAGTTTTTTAAAGAAAAAAAAAAGATTTGCATGAGTATTTTTTTTCAAATATTTGATGCCACCAAACAAAGGAATTCAATAAATTATTTCCTTAGATTTCATTTCCAAGATTACAACTCTATACTTCATTTCTAATCTCTCCAATTATCTACCAAACGTGCCCTTACTATCACCAAAAACCTTCGAATATAGTTCTCACTTGTTTTCTGGTTAAGTTCGTCGAGTAACAACACACATGATCATAACATCACCTCTTTTGGTTCGTGGTTGACAAGATAAAAGAACTAGAGTTTCGGCTTTGTTTAAGGAGGTACTGTTCGAATCCATCACACCCACACACACCTCGTTGTAAGCTTCTTATTTCACATGTTTCTATCTTATTCATATACATACATACTAGTTGTGCCACCATGTACTCGTGATTTGCCAAATAAACCAACCAATATAGGTATTGCATCCTGATATTCTTTTAAAACATGAATAATCATAAACTTGCACCTTGATTTCTACATATTTTAAAGTCTGACCGAGAGTTAAATATTGGTCTAGAATGCATATGCCGGATGGGAGAGGTATATGTTAAGGTAAATATATAAGTTTTTATGATGCTATGATTTGATCAACCCCCTTTACACGCTTCCCAAGAAAACCCACTTTAGAATATGTAAGTTTTGACCTAATATTTATAAAGCGGCTTCAACGATGCAATCAGACCCGTGAGAGTAAGCATGAGAAGCCAGTCTGTCTGTTACTAGAGCTGGAGACGAAATTGTAACCGCTTGAATCACTTAAAATGGGACTATAATGAAAAAGATACAAGCCTTTGAACTTTACTACATGAAATCATAAAATTTGTCAACTGTGTAAAATATTTCCAAGTCTAGGAACCGAGCATGGCAGGTGGGTCATGTTTGGGCACGTTTTTTAGGCAGTTAGAAGCGTATTTGGTAAAACGACCTCAAGGAGTGACTTGTCGTCCTATTGGTCTTGTTTCTAAAAAGGGCAGCCACACTTCTTGACGAGAAGTGAGTAGAAAGTTACGCATCCTAGAAAACTTGTTATAGTGTAAACTGGGCAGAATATATAAACTTTGAGGCCACATTTGATCAGTTTAGAATTTAAATTCGACTATGACTCAATGTTAGGAACTTGTAGTACCCCGAGTAAGCTCGAAGTACATGCTAGACTCAACCCTTAAATATAAAAGACCAGGGAGATACACTAGGATAAAGAAGGGCATCCAGCCATTTTTGTAAAAGTTTAAAAAGAATTTTTATATAAATTACGTTATAAACATAAAATTTATAGAAAAATCTTATGATTAATGAATGTTTTTATGTTCAGATATAAAACGCGAGTACGGTTACTGGTGACATAATACTAGATGTTTGTATACATGTGTTAGTCGAGTAATAATTTCATAGGTTGTGGATAAAGCCTTTTGCATTGTTATCCGTGCTTCTTTGTTAGTAACACTTGCTACTAGTTGATGTCGTTTCGAGGTGAGTTTCATAGCCCCACTTTTACTTGTTTTATATATTTTTTGGGTGAGAACATTGCTTGTTTTACAGATGAACATAAGTGCTACAACTTGATACATTTGCCTACTTGATGTCTAAGCCCCCGATATCCTAAGTTGCTTCTAGCCCGCTTTCATGAATCGTTAATTACTTGTGTGTAAGCGCGAATGTTATGGATAGATCTATTGGGATTGATACCCCTGTCTAATTGTGACTGTATGGTCAAATTAGACACACCTACGTTTGAATCCTCATGGGTGCTCCAAGATAGACATCTACTTTGGGCTCTTATTATATATTGTCAGTTTGGTTAATGCTTCGGTGTCATGAGCTTAGAGTAGGGATGTAAACGTATACTTTTATGATTATAGTCTTACTGGTTATATGTCGGTTGCCTGATTAAAATATTGTGGTTCATCACACTTATTTATACTTAAACCTATGAACTCACCAACCTTTGTCTTGACACTTTAGCAAAAAATTTCTCATGTATCAAAACGGAGGAGTGACTTGGTTGTGCCATGGGAAATAATAAATATGTGTTTATCAATTGGTGTTTTGAACTTCTAATATGTTACTGACAACTCTGATTTAATTTATGTTGTTGTACAAAAATGCTTACAGTCAATGTTTTGTACTTATAACCATTTAAATCAATTAAAATGGCTTATTTACATGTCGTTCTTTATTATTATATCTTATGATAGTCATGAAGTCATGCCCAAGTGTATTCACGTACTTTGATAATTTGAGGGTGTGAGACTTTCTCTTTAAGAGCCAACACTTTATTCCATTTCACCAGTATCGCCTTCTTACCAATATGTTGACACCATTAAAGGAGTGACACCGAATAGATTCTAACCTTTAAGGGGCCTTCTTTGGAACTTTGTAAAGTGACATATGGTAAATAGGTAAATAACCTAAAACCGATTTGATAAGCGTCATTCTACCGCAAATGAAAATAGTTTTCATCTTCTGTTTTGATAAACGAATATCAAGCTTACCTACGTATACTCACTTCTAACAACTAAATTTGAGACATAACAATTAATGTTGGAAATATATTTCAGTTGTGAGATATGTTCACACCTGGTAAATGAGTATGGAGGGATGGAGTATACACACATAGGTCCCTGAAAGCCCTGACTCTCATAGTTGTTAAGTTATGTTCAGCGGTACTTGGTTTACACTAATGGTACTTAGCTTTACACTAGCGGCACTAACAAGTACCGCTAGTTGTATGCATAACGGTACTAAGATGTAAGTACCGACGTTGAACATGTAACAGTCTTTGACTGCATTAATGACCATGTTTAATTGGTCATGTAATCACTACTCCTAGTATTATGGAGCATATTAAGAGGAGATTATTGGGTCGTTGATTCCTCATAATACCATTGACTAGGTTGAGATCTTCACCTAAAAGGTGATCACAACTACATGGAAATTACACAAAAAAAACAAGAAACACATAAATGCAAAGGTGTTAGAGATTTGTGCCTAAATCACTAACAAACATTTGGTCTTATCCCAAGTAGATATTCGTGATACCCAGGAATTAGGGTCAAATAGTTTACTTTGGAAAGTGATCACATGATTCCAAGTGATATCTGGTAACCATTGTTTTGGTAGGTAGCTATGACTGATTATCTTACCCTGGTTGGGATGAATATACACCAACAATCAAAGTAAATTATTTGTGATAAACTAATAATCAATGACAGTTGCAATGAAGCATATGTTGGCTAACTTCTCTAAACTAGATAGATGGAAAAAGAAGATGCATTTCTTCTTTCTACCATGAACGTGGTGTAGGTGTTGACTACTCCCATTCCATATGGTGGTGATGATGCTAGTCTGGAGGACACGAGGAAAATGAGCAAATGGGAGAATGATTACTATGTGTGTCGTGGTATTATTCTCAATGGTATGTTTGATTCCCTATTTGATATTTACCAAAATGTGAATCTTCAAAAGAACTATAGGATTCCTTGGAAGCCAAATATATGGATGAGGATGCATAAAGTAAGAAGTTCCTTGTGAGTAATTTCATAAATTATAGAATAACTGATTCAAGACCATTCATGGAACAATACAATAAACTTCTTGGTATACTTGGTAGATTTACACATCATAATACGTACATGGATGAGACCATCCAGGTCTCTTGTTTCATAAATAAAATCCATCCTTTTTGGAAAGATTTCAAGCTCACCTTAAAATATAAGAAGGAGGATTTAACTCTAATTGAGTTGGGCAGTCATCTGCGCATTAAGGAGTCCCTCAGGGTGAAGGATAGTGACAAGCCAAATAGTAACAATGTTGTTGGTTCATATACTATCAATGTGGTGGAACATAACAACTTCTCCACGTATAGTGACCATATGGGAAACCGTAAGCATCATGATAACTCCAAGGCTAATCTTAACAAGAAGTCTTTAGTGATGTGTTGGAAATGTGGAAACCTGGACACTGGAAAAGGGACTACAAAGGTGTTGGTATTGGGAACAAAGCCAGTGGACCAGGCACACATGGTTTAGTGATTGGGTCTAACAACTCACTGAAAGGTCAGAATATGTTTAATAAATCTCTTCAGATTTATTATGTTACATATGTATCTAAAGCTTATTTTGTGCAAGATGATGATGTTGTGTGGTGGGTTGACTTTGGAGCAACTGTTCATGTGTGTAAAGATAGATAATGGTTCAAGACTTATGAGTCACTGAATGATGGATCTATTCTTCACATGGGAAATGAGTCAACAACCCTACTGCATGGACGTAATTGTGTAGATCTTAGATTTAGTTTTCGAAAGATTCTTTCCTTGTTTAGTGTTTTGCATGTTCATAATATCAAGAAGAATTTGGTTTCTAGTAGTGTTTTAAATAATTGTGGTTATAAACAAATTATTGAATCTAATAAATTTGTTTTGACTAAACATTGTGTGTTTATTGGTTTTGTTATTTGATCAATCAAATGTTCAAGCTTAATATTGTTTCTGAAACAACTAACGGTACTTGCAAAGTTAGTACCGCTAGTGAAATTTCTAACGGTACTTGCAAAGCTAGTACCGCTAGTGCTAATATTGGTTCAACCTTTATGTCTACCACTAAACTGAATGATTCATCACTATGCCATGCTAGGCTTGGCCATGTCCACTATAAAAGGATGCAAGATATGTCTAAGGATAGGTTAATCCTAAGTTTTGACATGAACACTGAAAGGTGTCAAACTTGCATAATGACTAAAATCACTAAGAAACCATTTCAAGATGTAAAACGTGAAACTACAGTTTTGGAGCTAATCCATATTGACCTATGTGATTTGCATGCTACTCCCTCATTAGGGAACAAGAAATACTTGGTAACATTTATTGATGATGCTTCTAGGTTTTTCCATGTTTATTTGTTACATACTAAGGATGAAGCATTAGATAAATTTAAAGTATTTAAAGTTGAAGTTGAATTACAACAAGGAGTCTAAATTAAAAGATTTAGGATTGATAGGGGAGTTGAGTACATGGATATTTTGTACTTTTAGTCTGTTGGAATAATCCATGAATGACTTCCCCCTATACTCCACAACAAAATGGTATATCTGAAAGAAAAGATAGAGTACTAAAAGAGATGGTTAATTCTATGTTGTCCTACTTAGGACCGAGTCAAGGGTTTTGGGGTGAAGTTATGCTAACAGCTTGCTATTTATTAAATAGGGTTCCTAATAAAAGGAACATGATTACCCTTATGAACTCTGGACTAAAAAGAAGCCAAACTTGAAGTACCTCAAGGTTTGGGGTTGTAAGGATATTGTAAGACTCCCTAATTCAAAGGTGAAAACCTTGCGTGAAAGAGGCATTGAATGCATCTTTGTTGGATATATTGAGCATTCCAAGGCTTATAGGTTCTATGTTATTGAGCCTAATGATTCAGTTTCTATAAACTCAATCATTGAATCAAAGGATGCTAACTTTGATGAAACTAGGTTCTCATCAGTCCCTAGACCAAGCCTCAAAACTCCTACTAGAGTTGAGGACATTGATGCTTCAATGGAACCTAAAAAGTTCACTAAGGAGGTTGTGGTTTAACAACCTGAACCTGAGCTTAGAAGAAGCAAAAGGCATAGGAATCTAAAGACCTTTGGATTGAATTTCAATTATATTTTATTGAAAGTACAAGGGATGAGGTCTCTGACCAATACTACTATTGCTTTAACGTTGAGTATGATCCCAAAATATTTGATGAAGCAATGAAGTCCCATGATTTTGCTTTATGGAAAGAAGCAATCATTGATGAGATGGATTCCATCATGGGCAACAACACTTGGGTGTTGGTTGATCTACCTTCAGGTTCCAATCCACTTGGTTGCAAATGGATTTTCAAAAGGAAAATGAAGGTAGATGGAACTATTAAAAAGTTCAAGGCAAGGCTAGTCATTCAAGACTTTAGATAAAATTTAGGGATAAACTACCTTGATACTTATGCTCTAGTAGCGCGTATCAGTACCATAAGGATGTTGATTGCTTTTGCATCAATTTACAAACCGATTATTCATTAGATGGATGTGAAAACAACATTCTTGTTGGATGAGGAGGTTTATATGAACTAACTTCAAGGTTTCATCATGCTTGGTCATTAAGCTAAGGCGCATAAACTGATTAAGTCCTTATATGGACTGAAGCATGCGCCTAAGTAATGGCATCAAAATTTTGATGAAGTGGTTTTGTCTAATGGTTATTTACGTAACCAAGCTGACAAGTGTGTATATAGCAAATTTGTTGAATCTGGTAAAGGAGTAATCATTTGCCTATATGTTGATGACATGCTAATCTTTGGCACTGATCAAGTTTAGGTTGACTTGACAAAAGATTTATTGTCATTTAAATTCTCCATGAAAGACATGGGGAATGCTGATGTCATCCTTGGCATAAGGATTAAACATGAAAGTGATGGTATTGTGATTTCACAGTCTCATTATATTGAGAAGATCTTGAAGGAATTCTATCACTTTGATTGTGTTAATGCAATGATTCCTAAAAAATGTTACTTGCATTTTTCGGTCTCCCTTTGTTTTGATTACGACAATATGTAAAAACAAGCATTTACGAAAACAATGAAAAACGAATTCTTGAGTTCAAGTATTTTTCATTTCAACAATTATCACTTAAGTTATGAACAAACAAGTAATTATCCTAATTATGTGATCAAGGATTTAATCTTTTCTTAAAACTCACTTTTTATTAAGTGTGACAAAATTTTATTATTAAACTTTCTTTTTAAGAAAATGTTTTACTAAATTAATTTGAAAATTTAAAATTTGGAAATGGCATATTCTATCTTGGTTTGGAATTAACTTTCAGGATATTTTAATCCCCAGATTCGAGCCAATCCACTAAAAGACAAAAGGGAGCGGACTCTACGCCGGTGGTTCCTTAGCGCCTATGGCGGTTCCTTATCGATAAGGAACTACGGGCTCCAATAAGGAACCGCGAGAAGATATAGTCGTTGGATGTTTGTCTTATAAATAGTGGACCATTCTCAGACTTTCAATCCACCTCTTTTGCACATACATTTCCAGATTCTTTCATACTTCTTAAATCACTTAAATCCTTGATCATTTGTTTGATTACTACTTGTTTAGAAGTGAATCTTTCTCCTCTCATCTTTTCCTCTCAAAGTGCAAAGAGAAGAACACTATCATTCTTGAAGTGTTGTGTCTACCTCAAAGATCCATTGAAGATCCAAACTTATTTATTCATTGTTGTGTCATTATTGTGAAGATCCAAGTAGTTGTGTCTATTTGGAAGTTGTGTATGTATTAAGGTTAATACTTAGTCCTTAAAGTATATTGGTGTAGATTGGTCCTCGCTAAGATTAGGGCTCGACTTTTAGCTTAGAGTCGGAAATTGGTAAGCGACGTTATGTACGGTTTCTCCACCTTAAGGAGCTTGTTGATTAGTGAACTCTCGAGTAAGAAGTACTCGAGGAGTGGAGTAGGAACGATGAGTGAGCTTCGTTGCTGAACCACTATAAATCCTTGGTGTTTGGTTTGATCTTTCCTTCCCTTATCTCTTTACATACATTATTCTTTATACTTGTGATTATTAGTTTAGTTGCACTATACATTCATTATTCTTTACACTTGTGATTATTAGTTTAGTTGCACTATACCTTGTTCATATTGTGTATAAGAAGGTTTCATATAAATACTCAAGCTTAAGTTTTTGAAAAATGATTTTTTAAAACCAACCTTTAACAAGTAAATTTAAGAAACTATTCAACCCCCCTTCTAGTTTCTACAATTGGTATCAGAGCGTGGTTGCTCAAGACTTTTTAAAATATATTGTATTTTAAAACTTGAATCGATCTATGGATTCCAACAAGTATCTAGAAGGGAAATCCATGCAAAGACCACCTCTTTTTGAAAGCGATAGTTTTATTTATTGGAAAACTAGGTTTGAGACTTATGTGAAATCAAAAGATTTTGATCTTTGACATGTTATTACCAATGGTGATTTTTTTACCATTTCAATATAATGAAGTTTCTAAAAGTAAGGAGATAGTCACTTTTGACAAAGCTAATGATGATACTAAAAGGAAACTTGCTAAAAATAATAAGGCTAAAATGGTGATTTATAATGCTTTACCAAAGAAAGAGTACGAAAGGATATTTATGTGTGAAACCGCTAAAGATATTTGGAATACTGTTTTAGTAACCCACCAAGGTAATAGCCAAGTCAAAGAAAGTAAAATCGATCTTCTTGTTCAACAATATGAACAATTTGTCATCTTAGAAGATGAAACCATAGATAGTGCATTTGCTAGATTTAACACTATTATTACTAGTCTAAAAGCACTTGATGAAGGTTTTTCTAGCAAGAACAATGTTAGGAAGTTTCTTAGGGCGTTGCATCCCAAATGGAGAGCTAAATTCACGACGATTGAAGAATCAAAGGATCTCGCCAAATTATCACTTGATGAACTCATTGGTAACTTGAAAGTTCATGAGATGATAATTTTGAAGGACTCGGAAATGGTGAAAACTAAGAGTGAAAGAAAGTCTCTTACACTCAAAGCCAAGAAGGTACAAAGTGACCATGAAAGCTCCTCGGATAGTGATGATGAGGAATATGCCTTGGCGGTTAGAGACTTTAAGAAGTTCTTCAAAAGACGAGGTCAATACGTGAGGCAACCAAACAACAACAAGAAACCCTTCTCCAAAAACCGATTTGCCAAAGATGATAAAGGTGATAGGAAATGCTTTAGATGTGGTGATCCAAATCGTTTCATCGGTGATTTTCCTAAGCCTTCATGCGACAAGAACCACACGGCGTTTGCTGGAGGTTCATGGAGCGATAGTGGTGAAGATGTTGATGACAACCCCAAAGATGAGAAGTGTCTCATGGCTCACACTTCTAAAGAGGTACTTTCCGAAACCGAGTATTATAGCAATAATAGTTCTTCTCAAGATGATAGTGAATTAGAAGGTCAATACAATAACTTGCATAAGCTTAGTCTAAAATTCATTAAAAAGAACAAAGTGCTAAAATCAACTAGAACTAAGATTGAAAACAAGATTAGTGAGCTAAAATAGAAATTAGCTAAGCTTGAGAAAAATAAAGAAATAGATCTAGGATGCTTAAAATGTGAAAACCTTAGACAAGAAAACGAAAACCTTAAGAGCACCTCCATTAGACTTGAAAAGTTCATGAGAGGTACTAATGCTCTTGATGATATGTTAAACAAACAAATTCATTCTGAGGAAAGACTTGGGTTAGGGTATAACACTAATGAAGCATCAACTAGTGAACCAAAACAAGTTAGGTTTTCAGAAAAACACTCCCTTGTACGCGGTGCTCCAATATATGCGGTGGTTCCTTATCGCTATGGAACCGCCGATGGAGCTAAGGAACCGCGTCCAGAAGAATATTTTTGTAAAAATCCTGAACTTTCTGAAAAGTCAATTTTAGGTGAAGGACCAAAACACATTCTTATTAACAAGGTCAAAGTACCTATAATTGAAAAGTCTACTCTAGATAAATTCTACAAGCCATTGAGTAAACCTCTAATGGGAACTAGAAACTTATCTAGACAAACATCTACTCCTCCAAGAGTACGGAATGAATCTAAACCTAGAAGTAGAACACCTACGCCAAAAAGAGATGATCAAGCTAAACCACGACCTAGAAGTAAAACTCCAACACCTAGGAGGAATAATAATAATACTAGATCAAGATCAAAGACACCTAGGAGAAACTATTGACAACAAAATGGCCATATGAATTGGAATAATTTTCAACAACAATACTTTTCCCCATGGGGAATGTCTCCTTCATTCATGCATCCCAACCAAATGCAAGGGATGTTTGGAACTAACATTTTTAGACCCATGAGATATTGGGGACCAAATGTTTAATATTGTGTGTTGTTACCTAGATATGCTTGGGAATCGATCTAGAGCCCGACGAGTGGATTAAGAATAGTGGTTGTTCTAAACACATGACGGGTAATCGAAGTTTGTTCTCACAGTACAAAGCATATGATGGAGGTAACGTTACATTCGCAAGTAATCGACGTGGTAATATCATTGGCAAATGTACGGTCTCTCTTGAATCTATGACTATAGAAAACGTAGAGCACGTAGATAACTTAGGTTTCAACCTTCTAAGTATAGGTCAAATTTGTGACAATAAGTGTAAGGTCATCTTTTTGGAATATGACAGTGAAATCGTAAAAGATGGAAAAGTCATTGGAAAAGGTGTTAGAAAGCATGGACTTTATGTCATGAAGGTTAATAGGAAGTCAAAGGACAACTTATGTCTAGCGAATTTAGATGATAGTTCTACTCTTTGGCATAGGAGGTTAGGTCACGCTAATATGTGTTTAATTCAATCTTTAGTCTCGAAGGAGTTGGTAAGACATCTCCCCAAGATGAAGTTTGATAGTCACTTTTGTGATGCTTGCAAAATTAGGAAGCAAGTTCACTCAAGTCACAAAGCCAAGAATTTGGTTTCGACCTCTCGGTGCTTAGAGCTCCTACATATGGATCTCTTTGGACCTTCCGTCATACGGAGTTATGGAGGTAACCTTTATACCATAGTTATAGTTGAGACTACTTTAGATTCACTTAGACTAGATTTGTGGCGTTTAAGAATGAAGCTTTCAATCACTTCGAAACCTTTAGTCGAAGAATTCAAAATCAACTAGGATGTTCAATTGTCTCTATTAGGATGGATCATGGTAGGAAATTTGATAATGAAGTGCAATTTGGTGCCTTTTGTGAAGCTCATGGTATTACCGATAACTTCTCGGCTCCTCGCACTCCACAATCAAATGGGGTAGTTAAAAGGAAGAATAGGACCATCCAAGAGATGAGTAGGACGATGTTAAATGAGCAATCTTTGCCTCAAAAATTTTGGTGCAATACCGTGGAAAATTGACTTACATTCTCAACCAAATTCTTATTCGACCTTTTCTAGGAATGACCCCCTATGGGATTCTTAAAGGTAAGAAGCCCTCATTGGAATACTTTAGGGTGTTTGGAAGCAAGTGATTCATTCTCAACACCAAAGATTACCTTACAAATTTTGACCCAATGTCTTAAGAAGGTATCTTTTTAGGTTATTCTCAAACTAGCAAAGCTTACATAGTCCTCAATAGAACCTCGGGTGTAATTGACGAATCACTTAACGTGACATTTGATAAAACCCCGCCCTCATCTAAGACACCACCTTTGGTAGATGATGACTTAGATGAAATAGACATAGTTAATGCCAAAGATGTTAGAAACATAGGAGTTGAAGACCTTAGTGTTGAAAAAGGAGTAAACATTAAGGAGTCTAAGGATCATGCTCTCGATAACGTCATACGCAAATTAAATCAAAGGACCCTAAGATCTCAAGTCCAAAATCAAAGTAACTTCTTTTGTTTCGTCTCCTTGATTGAACCAAATAATGTTAAAGAAGCTTTGATGGATGAGAGTTGGGTCATCGCTATGCAAGAAGAATTGAATCAATTCATTGCTAATGATGTTTGGGAACTTTTTCCTCCACCTAGAAGTTCGACCATCATAGGAACCAAATGGGTATATAGGAATAGGTTAGATGAGAATGGTGTTGTGTCTCGTAACAAGGCTAGACTTGTAGCTCAAGGCTATAATCAACAAGAAGGTATTGATTATGATGAGACATACGCACCCGTAGCTAGATTAGAATCCATTAGAATCCTCTTAGCTTATGCTTGTGCTTTAGACTTTAAGCTTCAACAAATGGATGTAAAGAGTGCATTTCTTAACGGTTTGATCAATGAGGAGGTATATGTGGCTCAACCTCCCGGCTTCATTGATTTTGAGAAACCGGATCATGTTTACAAGCTTAAGAACGCTCTTTATGGTCTCAAGCAAGCACCCAAAGCTTGGTGTGATAGACTTAAAGCGTTTCTTGTAAAACATGAGTATACCATGGGGATGGTAGATAATACACTCTTTACAAAGAAGAAAGGTTCTCACCTCATTATCGTACAAATATATGTTGATGAGGTTATATTTGGTTCAACTTGTCAATCATTGTGTGATGACTTTTCCAAAATTATGCATGACGAGTTTGAATGAGTATGATGGGAGAACTTAACTTCTTTTTAGGACTCCAAATTAAACAAATGGACGATGGTATTTTCTTTAATCAATCCAAGTATGTTAAAGAAATTCTAAAGAAATTTGAACTCGAAGACTCTAGACCAATGAAGACCCCTATGGCCTCGGATACTAAACTCACCGCAGATGATGATTGTGAGTCGGTAGACAACATCAAATATAGAGGTATGATTGGTAGTTTGTTGTACCTAACGGCAAGTCGACCGGATATCATGTTTAGTGTTTGTCTTTGTGCTCGCTTCCAAGAGGCTCCCAAAACCTCTCACCTTGAAGCGGTTAAGCGTATCTTCTGATACATTAAGGGAACTATACATTTAGGATTATGGTATCCTAAAGGGACCGGCATAGAAACCATTGTCTATGCGGACTCGGATCATGCGGGAGACTATGTGGACCGGAAAAGCACTAGTGGAGTTTGTACCTTCATGGGTTGTTGTTTAACTTCTTGGTTCTCCAAGAAACAAACCGCTCTTGCTATATCCACCACGGAAGCCGAGTATGTGAGTGCCGGTAAAGCTTGTCAACAAGCTCTATGGATGAAGCAAGCGCTAGTTGATTACGGGATTTCTCTTGATGATGTTCCCATCATGTGCGACAACAAGGGTGCAATAGACCTTAGCAAGAATCCCGTGCAACATTCGTGAACTAAGCACATAGAGATTCGCCACCATTTTCTTAGGGATAATGTTCAAAAGGGGAACATTTCGATAGAGAAGGTACCCTCGGTAGAAAACTTAGCCGATATCTTCACTAAGCCACTTAACAGGGAACCTTTTAATTACTTGCGTCTAGGTCTAGGTTTAATGGAACATATTTCTTAATTATGCATTCTAATTTATCAATTATCTTTTATGTTTTGAGTATTTTCTTTTTTTGAGGTTTTTAGTATAATAAACTCTTTTTGGAAAACTTCTCTTCCCTCTTTCCAAAATTCTCAAAGTTCTTTCGAAAACGGTCAAGAAATATTTTTGCATTGTTAATTCAATCTAAAAAACGTTTTTCATAGCTTCTTGCTATTCATAATAAACTTACATAATTCATATGTATAGGTCTCTCAAATATAGCAAGAACAAAAGAGAACTATGGAGGATCATTGTGTCATGACCTTGTGTCTAGTTCTACACACCTCCTACATTGATTTTATTAAAAACCTATGTATTTTGGTCTAAACCTTGTTTGGTGAGCTCTTGTGTGTTTTCTTTGTCTATATTTTCTTCTTAGCATATCCCTATGATTAGTTAGACTAGAAAAATAGGATTTACTGAATTGGAAAATCCTCCATCATCACCAAACTCAACCCACTGTGGCTGGTTTTTTATTGATACCGTGGTTCCCCAGTGATAAGGAACTGCCGGCTGAGGTAAGGAACCGCGCCCAGTACTCTACTTTTCGGGTATTCTTGAAACTCCAAATTTGTTCCAACACTTTTTGGAATCTTTTTTTCAACTCTTTGACCACCCCCAAATTATCTTGGGCTTTCTCTATTTAACCTTAAGCATTTTGCATTCTTTCTCAACTCAAAATGTCTTATTCCCCAAATGAAAGCTTTGATTCTCCTCCATTCTCTCCAATTGCTTTGAACCCTAATTCACCCAAGAACACTCAAAATCACATCTCTTCTCCTTCTAAGAATGTTGATTGTGGAACTTCTTATCTTCCACCACTAGCCTTTAGTGTTCTACCTCCTTCACATGATAATGTCATGCATCATGGAACATGTTGTCAATGTTGTCAATATCAACATCTTGCTATGGCTCACATCTATGAAAATTTGAATTACATCAAGAGTCTCTTAGTCAAACCTCCTCTTTACTATAACTATGAGATCTCTACCAAGCCACCACCACCTCCTTCCGCCACTACCTTGTCTTTTATCTAAGCATTGGTTGCTTATCTTCAAGACATCTAGTTCAAGCAAATCTTAGGGTTCTAGCTTAACTATGATTAGATTTATGCTTTTTATTTTGGCTTGTTTTTGTGTCTCATACATCTTTGTATGATATATTTCCTTGTATCTTTTATCATGTTTTCTTTTGACATGACTTATCTTGGATCTTTTGTTTCTTATTTTTTTATGATCTTTGCTATATCTTGTTGGGTGTCTCTTCTCTACTAATAACCCTTGTATGTAGCTTGTCACCATATATCGATTCCTTGGTGCCCCAAGCAAGGGGGAGTGAGCACCAAGGGGGAGCATTTGCAAAGTCTGGTTCTTTTCTTCTTCAAAGACTTTTGCAACCTTTTTGCTTCGACAAAGGGGGAGAAATGATAAACTCGTCTTCGAAAATCTTGTTTTATTAGATGATTGAGTTTATGGATTGTCGGAATCAAAAAGGGGGAGTTTGTTTATGCAATGATGCCTAAAAAACGTTACTTGCATTTTTGGTCTCACTTTGTTTTGATTACGACAATATGTAAAAAACAAGCATTTATGAAAACAATGAAAAACGAATTCTTGAGTTCAAGTATTTTTCATTTCAACCATTATCACTTAAGGTATGAACAAACAAGTAATTATCCTAATTAAGTGATCAAGGATTTAATCTTTTCTTAAAACTCACTTTTTAATAAGTGTGACAAAGTTTTATTATTAAACTTTGTTGTCCCATATTTGTGATGATTAATCAAGAAAGAAAGGTAGATATAAGATGAACTCTAGAGAAAGAAAGTAGAGAGAATGGTTGGAACTTTTGGAGGATAGATTAGAGAGAGAAAATGAAAATGACCAACACCCTTCCTAACATGCTAGGAAGGGTATATATAGTCCACCCACATACGGGCTTGCTTATGGACTATATTCTAATGGGCCGGGCTTTCCTTTTGGGCTTTAGTTACTTATGAATGAGCTTTAACCTAAAGTTAAGCCTATATAACATGACTAATCTACTACCTATTACAACGTTCTAAAATACGATACATAATAAACATATGACCGAGCATTCTTGTTTGACTCAATATTTTGAGGCTAACAATCTCCCCCAATGAGAGGTCGTTACCCTTTATGAGAGGTCATTACCCTTTGTCATTTGGAGATTTGTAGAGATTACTAATCTCGCTATAAATGAGTCTCGAACGTGTAATAGTAGTCTTGTTTCTTCATGCTGTGATCTTTGAGCCTTTTTCGTTGCCTTTAGACTTTATCTTTTTGATCATGAGATCTTCAAATCATCCTTGACTTGTCTTAGCCATCTTGCGATCTTGTCTCTTCATCCACATGCTCACGCAATTAATTGTCGAATATGTCTTTAGGCATGAGTATATGGTTTTGAATCTTTGACTTTGTTGAGTACACCGTGACACCACCTTCTCGAGACAAAACATAGACACGGACTGAATGGCTTTGACGTTCGTCCTAAATCGGTAGCGTTTTACCTCCGGTCGGTGAAGACCGTTATACAATATTAAATTACGTACCTGTGATAGGTAGATTCAGTTAAGAGTCTCCTTGACAGGGTTTCGCGGCTGTACTAGCCATTCTCTTTACTCGACCGTCTCAAAGCAAGACTGCGAACATAAAGAGTGAATCAATTGGATAAATATCCGCTTGATTAAAGTCGTCAATTCAAATTCCTGGAACAAGTGTGATTCATAAAGAATCTTACCATTGTTGCTTTCTAGTTGACACAAGCTTGATTCATAAGAATCTCACAAGTCACCTACCGTAGCGCTGTTTGATGTTGACGCTGGAAGGATTTCCATTCATCATTGTGAATATCAATGAATATCACTCTGAATGTTCTGGCAAGACCATAAAGATATTACGTAGAAACCTAAAACGAGTTTGAATCAATTCAGAATCAAACCACTGTTGCTTTTCAGTTCTACATATGTTTAATTCATAAAGAATCTTACATATGACCTACCGCAGTGCTGTTTGATGTTAATACTAGAAGGATTTCCACTCATCATTGTGAATACTAAGTAGTATCACTTTGAGTGTTCTAGCAATATCACAAGGATATGGCGTAGGACTCTCTTTATCGTCATTCTGTGTGTCCTAATGAGATTTGATTGATCTCTAGGCTCTAGACTCGATTTGTGCACTTTTAGTGGTCGGAGGCTGAAGCAGATGCCACCTATTCAATATCAACTATCTCTGAATGAGAAAGCTAATAGAAGTCATGTTGTTCTCCGTAACAATAAAACAAACTTCTTTTGAGAGAAGCTTGAGTAGCTAGGAAAGGGTTGCGCTTCACATCACTGGGTCCATGATGAGTTGTCTTCATGATGTGTTGACCCGGTTTCTGCCTAAGTTGTATGGAGGGCTTCTTTCTTTACACCCTTTATCCTTACATTTCTTATTCATTCTTCAACCCCTTCAATGCTTACCAAGACATCATTACTAGCACCTTGTTGTGATTGTTCCAGCGCTAGCATCAGTACTTAGTCGGCATTCAGCTACGTTCACATTCTACTCCATCTTTCCTAAGGACTTCCAATAATCTATTGGATTGTCCCTGGGAAGATTCCTCCGGTTCTGGTTGGATCATAGGACTTAAACATAACCACCCTTTTGACACCAATAACGTCGTGGATTAAAGATGTTGTGGGTATTTGATCGTAACCATAAAACCACTTTAAAAAAATCTAACAAAGTGTTTGAAAAACATTTAACACCTTGCTAGTTTTGTCGTTTCGGAAATGCTCCCCCTTCACATGTGCATCGATAATCGAAATTGTTTTGCACATGCAGGTAAGAGTTAAAGTGCTTGAGTCTTATATAAGATCACATTTTAATCACATTTTCTCCCCTATCTCTAATATATAAAATCATTTGATATTAGAGATACCAAATTTGATTAAAATATATTTTGGAAAATAGTCTTGAAAATCTTCGAGAGAAAGATGTGTCAATCTTTGCTTGAAGTTGAAATGCTCCCCCTCAAAAATTGATCCAATTGAATTGTCATTGTGAGGATATGATCCACGTTTCGCTTTTTAAGGATGGGAGTTGTTGAACACACATTTTTTGAAAGATTTTGAATAATCATTGAGAAATTCTTGAAAAAATTGTGTTCAACGCTTTTTGAAAAATCCTATTTCTTTTTGGCGAAGAGGTTTTTCTAAAGCATAAACTTGAGTTCATAGACTTTGAATGTCTTGACGAATCCACTCAAGTGTAAGAAGAATTTCTCTTCTTTTGCTGAGGGTACGAGCATGAAATCGTACACTCCCCCGTGAATATAGATCCGGGTTGCAATCTGAAAGTGATTTCAAGCCATTGTGTTGAGCTCAAAACGTTGAATGTTTTGTGACAAGCTCAACCCAAGATAGATTGCTCTATCCGTTGTTGGAAAATTTGTCCAAAATAGACATTTTCCTTTATTAAAAGTAGAAAGGACATGTTTTGAAAAATATTTACAACATTCATTCGAGCTTTATGTGCACACCCGTGTCGTTATTGAGCGACATTTCTAGGTACGTCCATATTATCGATACTGAAAGACATGTTGAGAAAAATATTTTTGGATTTTCAAAGATTTTTAATTTTGTGTTTTGCTTTTATATGTTTTATATTTTTGTATTTTTGCTTTTTCAAAGATATTTACAGGTTGATGTTTGATAGATAAATCAAGCAGACACCTTTGCCAGAATCTCCAGGTCTGCTGGAGTCAAACATCTCATACCAATTTTCCTAACGAGGTACTCAAACCTATCTTTCGACAGAGCTTTCATAAACAAGTCGACTAATTGGTAATCCGTTCCAACAAAGTATAGTTCAACGATACCCCTTTCAACTTGTTCCTTTATGAAGTGGTATCTGACATCGATGTGCTTCGTGCGGGAATGCTGTACCGGATTGCAGGAGATGGTTATGGCCGACTTTGAGTCACAGTACATAGGTACTTTATCAAAGTGGAAGCCATAATCTGTGAGTTGTGTTCTCATCCAAAGAACTTGAGCACAACACGCAGATAGAGACACATACTCCGCTTCGGCTGATGAAAGTGACGTGCAATCCTGCTTCTTGGAAGACCATCCCACAAGCTTATCTTGACCTAGAAATTGTGCACCACCAGAAGTACTTTTTCGTGTATCAAGACACCCTGCATGATCAAAATCTGAATAGGCCGTTAGAAAGAAACCAGTTTCCCTTGGATACCAGAGTCCCAAATGAATGGTATTCTTGAGGTACCGAAAGATTCGTTTAACCTCTTTGAGGTGCTTTTCAGTGGGTCGTGCTTGATATCATGCACAATAACACGTAGCATGTGAAATATCAAGTCTGCTTGCTGTTAAGTACATGAGGGAACCGATCATGGAACGATATCTCGTTTGATCTATGACATTTCCTCCAAGTCAGCATCTAGCGATGTGGTTGATAATGGTGTCCCAACGGGGTCACATGAAGTCATACCATGCTTTTTTATTATCTCTTGACAATACTTAGCTTAGTTTATAAAGATACCACTTGGGGATTGGTGAACTTGAATTCCTAGAAAGAATTTTAGTTCGCCCATAATAGACATTTCAAATTTGTTGTGCATGACTTTTTCAAACTATTTTGAAAGTTTTGGGTTTGTAGACCCGAAAATAATGTCATCAACATAAATCTGCACAAGCAAAATGTCATCCCCATATTTATAAGTAAATAGAGTTAGATCAATGGAACCTTTTGAGAAACCTTTGGATACTAAAAATTTCGAGAGCTCATCGTACCACGCCCTTGGAGCTTGCTTGAGTCCATAAAGTGCTTTGTGGAGACGATACACCTTGTCAGGATAATGAGGATTAACGAATCCTTCTGGCTGCCTAACATAGACTTCTTCCTTCAAAGGACCGTTAAGAATGTTGTCTTCACGTCCATTTGATAAACAGTGAATCCCTTATGTGCAGCATAAGTAAGGAAAATCCTGACCGCTTCCATACGAGCAACTGGTGCAAATGATTCGTCAAAATCAATTCCCTCTTTCGGGCCATACCCCTTAACCACTAGCCTAGCTTTGTTCTTGATGATCGTGTTTTCTTTTATTCATCCATCTTGTTTTTCTAGATCCAACGAAGATTTAAAGGAATCACATCGTATGGTCTGTCAACAAGTTCCCAGACTTTAAGTCTTTCAAGTTGTTGAAGTTCATCCGTCATCGATTCAATCCAAGCATGATCAGCCATGGCTTCTTTGATGTTTTTCGGTTCAGTTGTACTCACGGCGAGTGCGAACATACAAACATCGCCATCGGTGGCTAGTTGTCGTCATATACGAACATGTTGTGACGGGTTTCCAATTACCTGAACCAAAGGATGTTCTCGGGTCCAATGATGTGTTGAAGGATGTCGTTGACAAAATGTATGCATATTTGACGGATCAACATGGCGAGTAGAAGACTCTCCAGTTTCGTGTGCCGGTGTACCGAATGGGTTGATAAATTCGTCTTCGTCAGATAATGCATTGTCTGCTTGATTTGTGTTCTCTGGAGCAATGACAGTAGTTGTGGATGTTGTAGGAGCGGTTGTTGATGTGATATTCTGAGGAGGTAAATCTGCAATAAACCGTGTTGAAGTAGATAAAGTTGTATCCTTTTGTTGACGATGATCGGTATCATCATTCTTATCATGAGTGACAGCGGAAGACTTTGATACAAATGTATCTCCCCCGTGAAATATTCATCATACATTGGTCCATATAACATTTCCAACTCTTCAAGTGTCGTGTTGACTGTCATATCTGCTCTTGGAACATTTTCTTGAACCTGCTCTGAACTTGACGGTTCATTGTTGTGGTCTTGAGTTCCGAGTTTCGTGCGGTTGTGAACGTAATTCGTTTGTCGTTGTGGATCGGGACTTAAACTGTTTTTGTTCAAGTGCCATTTCTTGCAATTCATCGAATCTGATATGAATAGTCTCGACTATCAATTTTGTTCTCTTGTTGTAAACTTTATATCCCTTAGACTGAGTTGCATATTGTAAAACCCGTAAAAATAAGGTCATAATTTAATTCTATTTTCAATTATTTTGAAGTATTTTATAACGTTAAATATTATTATGTTTAACGGTTTAAGTTGAAACCGATATTAAATATTATATTTTAATATTTTGACGAGCAACGAGGACTACTAGTGATCGCGATACCGACTGATGCCAAAAATTTTATATCGTATAATATTTTGAAACTTATTTTTGTGTTGGTTGATGAACTCACAATTTACGGATTTAAATTTGGGCTTACGTGCATAACTTAGCGTCCTTTACGACTAAACCGGAAACCTTAGGATTACGTATTTACGTTTTTGAACTCCGTTTTTGATGAGACAATTTTTATTGGATTCGTTTTGTGACGTTGATTCATAATTTATAAAAACGTTTTTCGTAAAACGACCCGAGGGCACGCAAATCGAGAAAACTAGAATCGAGGAATACCCGTAAATTAGTGAGGTGGGACAAAATACATTATCCCACCCCACTAGCTAACATGGGATGGCACACATGACGCCACATCTAAGGATGTGGCATCATGTTAACTAACTAGCTACAAGTGTAAGCAAAGCTTACACCTTAAGCTACTCTTTTCCACTATCTAACACAAAACCATCAACTAACTTCACACATTCCATTTACTTACATGCAAACCAATACAAATCCTCTCAAAAACCTTCACCATTGCCATCCATATTGAAGCTACAAACACCCCTTTTGATCTTTTCTAGCCATGAAATACATGTTTACTAGCTCTATCATGGAGTTATCTTGAAGCCTTGATCATTTGGTGGCCATTTTAACAACATTGGAGGTGATTTGCTTGTGTCCTAGGTCTGATTTCTCAACTATTGTTCTTGGTGTTTGATGATCTTGGAGTTACTTGTGGTGTTCATCAAGTTCTTGTCTTCCAAAAACAAGAAATACACTTGGTTGGTAAAGAAGATCATCCTCTTCATTTTCTCTTGTTATTTTTGTAAAGAACAAATGTATTTTCTTTATTTTGTATATGTATATGATGTATATATGATGATAAAAATGTTGTGTGGGGATCAAGTGTTGATAAATATGCTTAAAAATGTTAATAACCATGACAAATAAGGCTAAAATCATGATTATTTAGTTGGCTGTATAAAAATAGTATATAACTAAAACTTGAACTGATAAACTTGCATGGTATAACCTATTAACAGTAAGTACAAGATGTTATACACATGTGAGAGTTGGCCATGCAATGGAATCAATATAATGAGTGAGATATGATCAAAACAAGTTGGGTGTTCTAATCTGAATAAGCAGTTTTGTAGGGACTGTTAAGGCAAGATAAACTTAAAATGAGCAGTAGCTATAACTAATTTAAATGTAGCACATAATATGAAGATCATGCCACCCAAAAATGAGCTTCTAATTTATTATAGAACTCTAGATATGATAAAAATGGTGAACATGAAGATAAAAATCAGATTTTGAGAATTAATGTTTATTATTATTATATAAGCACTCAAATTTTATTGTATAAAATGTAAAATAAAAACCCACTAACTTATGAAACTTATTTATATAAATATGTAAAAGGTTAATTAAATGG
This sequence comes from Glebionis coronaria, assembly GCA_025667525.1. Lineage (NCBI taxonomy): Eukaryota > Viridiplantae > Streptophyta > Magnoliopsida > Asterales > Asteraceae > Glebionis > Glebionis coronaria. The sequence continues at coordinate 468,219,551 of CM046877.1, read as the reverse complement.
ATGAATTATATAAATGGTTGTGGAATAATACTTATAAGTAATAAAAACTATAAACTTGATTTTTACGACTTTTTCGGCTATTAACGTAAAATTAACGTTTTTCACCAAATAAAACTTAGACGATCAAACCCGTCTAATGTAAAGTTTATAAAAGTCATATACTGATATATAAGTAACTAATACAAGTAAAAACCGATAAAACCCGAACTATAGGACATACGGACATTAACGAGCTAACTAAGCATATTGGACTAATAATTGGACTAAATAAGTTAAACACTTATAAAAAGAACTTATTGGGCTTAACCCATTTGGGCCCAACATGGAAAGTATAGATACTGATAATATAGGTATAAAATGGATTAAAACAATTTAAAGAACTTATACTAAGCTTATTGGACTTAAAATAGGTAAGTAGGTAAAACTAGTAAACTAGTAAAAAGTTACCAATACGTAAACACTAAAATGAGTAAACAAGGATATATAAACCCACTTGATCATCATCGTATGTACAAAATCATCATATGTATATTGTTATTTTGATAAAAGTCATTAGACAAGAGTCTAAGACCGATTATTATTTATATGGGTTTCCGTGACCGAAGCACGTCCGTAGCCGATAATCCGTTTTTCATTATCAACGTGAGTCTATAGCCTCGCTTTATACTAGTTATTAAATGATTTTAAACCCGCGAGGGGGAATACATGTTTTTATAAACTTAGAACACAAGATTTTTATGGTATGCTTTGTCCCTTTATGAATGGACCCGTGGTTGCCTTTAAATTGCATTAAGTGATTGCCTTTGTTAAAACCTCAATTATGGACCGTTAATTAACCTATGATGGGTTAACCGCTAGTACAAATAATAGATCTATGGGAGAAGCCGCCCCGGTTCAATTTTCGTGGACTTGTCATAGAAGCTTAGGCCCGACCTCCACACTGTTTGAGCATATTGTATTGAGAAGTCAGGTATACGGCAATGTACCAATAATCTGGAGGTAACCGACAATTAATAAATCTCTCGTCTTATTAGACTGATATGGGAGTGTCTAAGGGCTCGGTTCCATGAGCTTATTGCAATTTATGCTATATACAATTATCATTGTTGATGCAAATTATTATTTGATGCTTATAAGCATGCCACAAACTTATAATCTTTGCTTGTGTTCAAATTGATTTCATAAACCTATAGATTCACTTGGCATTTTTGCTGATCGTTTTACTCACATGTATTTCAGGTAATCAAGAAGTGGAAGCTTGGAGGTCACGGGGAATGAAGTTGTGCACTGCTTTTGTTGTTCAAACTCTTTGATTCATTTATCGTTCCATTTTCAAAACAAACCAATATGTTGTTTTAACTTATCTTTTGGTAACGATTACTTGGGACTACGCTACTCTGACAAATGTTTTAGGAACGATAAATCTAAAACGTCTCTTTTCGAGTCGTTCTTTATAAATTATGTGTTGTTGTATCATTGTTTAGCACCCAAAGATGTATTCCGCTGCGTGTAAATTTGGGGGTGTTAAAGATTGGTACCAGAGCCATGAGTTATAGAGAACTAGGTCTTTTTCTAAAAACCTAAACTATAACTGTCGGTTTTATTTTTCAAAGAGTCGGTGCACATGATTTCGCGTGACTTCAGGTTCAAGCTACTTCTGGGATTACAACTTTAGTATACATTATTATGTATGTCTTATTGCTAAGTATTTCTAAATAAATACTATAATCCTTTATCGATATATATTTATGTCGTTAAACTTTTCGATAAAAGTTTATCATTTATTAATGATTAACTTAAATAAATACATTGAATTTTCAAGATCTTTCTGTATTTATTTTTGAAGTATTTAAATTGCTTTTATTGCAAATTTTATATTATGACCTTACATACCTTCATCTGCGCACGTTACTTTTATTGTTTAACCCTTTGAGATATCTATAGATATCCAAATCGCTTTCCGGCTGTTTGTGCTTGGACGTCTTGAAACGTAATCTCTAGACCATTGTGTAGCTCAATGTGTCCTTGGAATAAACTAACCGCTATTTATTGACATTTATATGTATCGACTCCGAAGTGTATTGTTCACTTATATCTCGGTAACGTGATCGTCATTTTATAAATCATCGTCTAGATTATGGCACTAGAATTGGAATACGATTTTACTTATATAAAATTGTATCATTTGTTTTTCATTAACCTTCTCGCTCCCGGAGTGTAGCATGTTAATGTTCCATTCTTTTCTTGTTATGTTTTGTGTTTTTGACAATCGTGGCACCAAGGAGATTTGCCTACATTGCATTTTGGAATCTAAATTACGAACGTCTTTCACCGTCTTGCTTCCTAAATTTCGTGTTGAATACCTTGAAGCATTTTCTGTCATTCATCATGCTATATTTTATTTGATGCTCATTACGAGATTTATTTTTCGTTGTTATAAAATCCACAAGACATGTGTGTATATATGTATATATTTTGAGCCGTTAAGAAGTGTCGAAAAATACATTTTTTGTACAAACTGCAGGGGCAGTATAAGAGGTCAAAACATAAAAGTAAAACCTGCGTTTTTAAAATAAAACAGTCAAACCTGCACAGAACTTGCATGGGTATTTTGGTCATTTTACATTGGGTTTCAGGTCTCGGGTAAAACTAGAAAGTCGTCTGAAACGTCGTTTTGCATCAAAATGCTTTAGACTCTGAGTCTTGGAGATGTCGTTTACTGGGTCAATTAATCGGCTCATATTTAAAAGTTAAATCTGATAGAAAATTCAGAACATGAGTTTTAAATGTTTCTAAGCTGTTTTGATTTCATTTGAGATCGTAAAGTTTTAACAAATATTATTTTACAACTAACGAATACACATGTGGATTGTTTTATTCTTTTTATATATATGACTCAATTGTCATTTGATGTTATTTTATTTTTATTTTATTTTTTTTCTTCTCTAACCTTCCACTGATTTGGGTTGAGTTTTGAAGTTTTGCCTTCACATTCTTCTTCATCGATATTATCGCGTGTCTCATGGCGTTTCGTCTAACATTATAACCTTTTGAAACCTTAACAACTTGTAACCATTTCATTGGTTGTTTTATGAGCTACTATTCGCCACTTTTTGCAAAACTTTGACTACTTTATACGTTGTCATAATGTCATATTATAAATAAATCTGATATTGTTTTACGATTATTTTCACCAATTGTTTTTACTTTGGTCTTAATACTTTTTGTAAGATTTAAAAGTTGCTTATTAAGTATCTCACAAATTACTTGTATCCTATAAATTTATAAACTATTTTTAAATTCCATTTTACAAATGGCATGGTTTATATAAAGATAAGAAACGTAATACTTTTCGACGAAACGGAGCACTGCATTGCTAGCCCTAAATTATACATGGCCTGATCACCTATGTCTAATTTAGAAGGAGCCATGCTAGGCTGAATAGTAGTCACCTTAAAAATCTTGATAATAATGAACTTTTTACTTGTATTTATGAAAAAGATAAATAAAATGAAATAAAGTGAAAGGAAGTTTTGAAAACCTTTATATTTTATGCAAGTAGCACAATTTCTATGCCTCCGCATATGTTTTCTTACCTTTCGTTAAACGAATTACGTGATTTTAAGTACGTTTTTACTCGATGATTGTTTTTCCACTTGTTACTTCATTTTGTCTTATAACTGATTTCTTTTGACTGCTCGTCTAATTATCGACTGTTGATAAAAGACTTGAAAGTCTCGATGTTTTATCCTTCCGTCTCGTCCAATCTTCTTTATGCGACTGGGTAGATCTTTGGAATGTCTCCGCACGTGAATAATGAATTATCATTAGAGTGATTTCCGTATATCCGGGATGACGTCCGTCACTCTCGTTTGTCTCAAAATCCACTCTTGTGAACCGTGCTTTGACTTCTCTCTTTAAACACTAACATCGTTCATTTGATTTGTTTTAATTACAAGTGATTATTAGGAATTTTCTTTGATTAAATTTTTTGTGTGGATCTTATTTCCGATCGTGTAACGACCACCGCTAAGTTAACGAGCTGATATTGGTGAACCATCAACCGCACTAACAAAATTTGACAACTTGTTTAATCTATTATTTCTTATCGTCATACCATCAATGCCTTTATTTTATTATTCTCTTTAAGAATTCATACGACATTTGCTTCGTTCTCTTTTGTACCACTGATTTCGTATTAATTGTTGACTATTATTTCCATTCGTATTCGTTTGCTATCTTGTCACACTTTGAAACCCGAATATATCCCATGTTATTTTGAAATAATAAACACCTTTATGTATTTCTGCAAAGTATTATAAAATTTTTATGGAACTTGTCTACATTCTCTAATGATTTTCAATTATCGAAATAACCATCACAAGTAAAAGGTCAAATTTATACACCATATTCTGTATAACTAAAACTAATGTTAAAAAAAAATTATGTTCTACCTTTTGAACTAATTGACTTATCATACTTTACTTTTAATGTAATGAAATTACCGGTTTAATTTATATTCCTAATAATGATTTAATTTGGAAATTATATCTTCTAATTTTAACCAACAATATGAGTTTAATTTATAAAATTCATGTCATTCTTCCAAAGTTTTTTTTACAACCAAAATAAATTATGAAGCTATTTAACTTCTATATTTTTTTATATATCATCTTTATCAAGAAAGTACCTCAATTGAATTTTAAGGTAATACCAAATCCGGGACGAATAATTGTGACAAACATTATTTTAATGTTAATATTTAATTCATTCTTCGCTCTCATTTTTCTAGTATTGTGAATTATTATGTTTTACGGTTGCGTGAGTCGAGATCCCTCGTCGGTCGTCAACCTTAAATCATTTTACCACATCTAGTCCGTTTATGCGTTTATTGAATTTATTTTTATCTCGTTCTATTCCTCGTATTGAATATCATTATTTTATTCTGAGTTTAAAATGAATCTTGGGAAGCAGTGTATAAGAAGAAACGGTAAGTGTCACCAGGATTTATGCGTGTACTTGTGGAATGATTGAGGACCGAATGTCTTAATGAATGAAGTTAATAAATTCGTTACGACCTCGAGGAGTATGTTGAAGCCGACACCGCAAGTGGAAAGACTCTTGAGATCAAGTAGTTATTATCAAGGGTTCTTTCAAAGTTTTCTTGATGATTAACAGTGAAGATCTATACTCGATGTTTATGTTCGACCTTTTCTTTTATGTATTTATATGGTGTGTGATCTAGTCAAATGATCTTAAGTTGTGAGAAATTGAGATGGCATCATCTGATGACGTCCGATCATGTAGAACATATATTATGTAATATCTTTTTGACTTTCAACGACGATGTTTATTGAGACTTCAATGCGCGTTGGCGAAAGTGAGATGGTGTCTTTGTATTATCTTTTGAGTAGGGACCCGTGTGTGAGCACCCTCTGATGACGAAAATATTTTTCTTGTTAGTTCTTTTTGATGTGTGTCCATGGCTATCCGGCCAGTGGCTATCCTTTAAATTGCAACATTTTTTTAACTGGACTTACCCGAAAATCCTATCATCTATTCTTGTCGTCGAATGAGCTTCGTGAATTCATAAAATTTCATGTGTCGAGCTTGACGGGTGACTGGTGGATAACGATTTGTTTATTCCTTTTGGTGAGATACAACCTGACGACAAGTTGCGTTTGGTAAAAGAACCAGTGGAGATCGTGGATCGAGATTCACGTAGGAACGTGAAGACTTCTTTATAAGGAATGTCGTCATCCTTCCGGGTAGTGAACAACTCGTGTATGAGGCGAGTTGAGCGCCGGGACGTCGCTCCCTTAAGGTGGTGAGGATGTAAAACCCGTAAAAATAAGGTCATAATTTAATTCTATTTTCAATTATTTTGAAGTATTTTATAACGTTAAATATTATTATGTTTAACGGTTTAAGTTGAAACCGATATTAAATATTATATTTTAATATTTTGACGAGCAACGAGGACTACTAGTGATCGCGATACCGACTGATGCCAAAAATTTTATATCGTATAATATTTTGAAACTTATTTTTGTGTTGGTTGATGAACTCACAATTTACGGATTTAAATTTGGGCTTACGTGCATAACTTAGCGTCCTTTACGACTAAACCGGAAACCTTAGGATTACGTATTTACGTTTTTGAACTCCGTTTTTGATGAGATAATTTTTATTAGATTCGTTTTGTGACGTTGATTCATAATTTATAAAAACGTTTTTCGTAAAACGACCCGAGGGCACGCAAATCGAGAAAACTAGAATCGAGGAATACCCGTAAATTAGTGAGGTGGGACAAAATACATTATCCCACCCCACTAGCTAACATGGGATGGCACACATGACACCACATCTAAGGATGTGGCATCATGTTAACTAACTAGCTACAAGTGTAAGCAAAGCTTACACCTTAAGCTACTCTTTTCCACTATCTAACACAAAACCATCAACTAACTTCACACATTCCATTTACTTACATGCAAACCAACACAAATCCTCTCAAAAACCTTCACCATTGCCATCCATATTGAAGCTACAAACACCCCTTTTGATCTTTTCTAGCCATGAAATACATGTTTACTAGCTCTATCATGGAGTTATCTTGAAGCCTTGATCATTTGGTGGTCATTTTAACAACATTGGAGGTGATTTGCTTGTGTCCTAGGGCTGATTTCTCAACTATTGTTCTTGGTGTTTGATGATCTTGGAGTTACTTGTGGTGTTCATCAAGTTCTTGTCTTCCAAAAACAAGAAATACACTTGGTTGGTAAAGAAGATCATCCTCTCCATTTTATCTTGTTATTTTTGTAAAGAACAAATGTATTTTCTTTATTTTGTATATGTATATGATGTATATATGATGATAAAAATGTTGTGTGGGAATCAAGTGTTGATAAATATGCTTAAAAATGTTAATAACCATGAGAAATAAGGCTAAAATCATGATTATTTAGTTGGCTGTATAAAAACAGTATATAACTAAACTTTGAACTGATAAACTTGCATGGTATAACCCATTACAGTAAGTACAAGATGTTATACACATGTGAGAGTTGGCCATGCAATGGAATCAATATAATGAGTGAGATATGATCAAAACAAGTTGAGTGTTCTAATCTGAATAAGCAGTTTTGTAGGGACTATTATGGCAAGATAAACTTAAAATGAGCAATAGCTATAACTAAGTTAAATGTAGCACATAATATGAAGATCATGCCACCCAAAAATGAGCTTCTAATTCATTATAGAACTCTAGATATGATAAAAATGGTGAACATGAAGATAAAAATCAGATTTGAGAATGAATGTTTATTATTATTATATAAGCACTCAAATTTTATTGTATAAAATATAAAATAAAAACCCAATAACTTATGAAACTTATTTATATAAATATGTAAAAGGTTATTTAAATGGATGAATTATATAAATGGTTGTGGAATAATACTTATAAGTAATAAAAACTATAAACTTGATTTTTACGACTTTTTCGGCTATTACCGTAAAATTAACGTTTTTCGCCAAATAAAACTTAGACGATCAAACCCGTCTAATGTAAAGTTTATAAAAGTCATTTACTGATATATAAGTAACTAATACAAGTAAAAACCGATAAAACCCGAACTATAGGACATACGGACATTAACGAGCTAACTAAGCATATTGGACTAATAGTTGGACTAAATAAGTTAAACACTTATAAAAAGAACTTATTGGGCTTAACCCATTTGGGCCCAACATGGAAAGTATAGATACTGATAATATAGGTATAAAATGGATTAAAACAAGTTAAAGAACTTATACTAAGCTTATTGGACTTAAAATAGGTAAGTAGGTAAAACTAGTAAACTAGTAAAAAGTTACCAATACGTAAACACTAAAATGAGTAAACAAGGATATATAAACCCACTTGATCATCATCATATGTACAAAATCATCATATGTATATTGTTATTTTGATAAAAGTCATTAGACAAGAGTCTAAGACCGATTATTATTTATATAGGTTTCCGTGACTGAAGCACGCCCGTAGCCGATAATCCTCCTTTCATTATCAACGTGAGTCTATAGCCTCGCTTTATACTAGTTATTAAATGATTTTAAACCCGCGAGGGGGAATACATGTTTTTATAAACTTAGAACACAAGATTTTTATGGTATGCTTTGTCCCTTTATGAATAGACCCGTGGTTGCCTTTAAATTGCATTAAGTGATTGCCTTTGTTAAAACCTCAATTATGGACCGTTAATTAACCTATGATGGGTTAACCGCTAGTACAATTAATAGATCTATGGGGGAAGCCGCCCCGGTTCAGTTTTTGTGGACTTGTCATAGAAGCTTAGGCCCGACCTCCACACTGTTTGAGCATATTGTATTGAGAAGTCAGGTATACGGCAATGTACCAATAATCTGGAGGTAACCGACAATTAATAAATCTCTCGTCTTATTAGACTGATATGGGAGTGTCTAAGGGCTCGGTTCCATGAGATTATTGTAATTTATGCTATATACAATTATCATTGTTGATGCAAATTATTATTTGATGCTTATAAACATGCCACAAACTTATAATCTTTGCTTGTGTTCAAATTGATTTCATAAACGTATAGATTCACTCGGCATTTTTGCTGATCGTTTTACTCACATGTATTTCAGGTAATCAAGAAGTGGAAGCTTGGAGGTCACGGGGAATGAAGCTGTGCACTGCTTTTGTTGTTCAAACTCTTTGATTCATTTATCGTTCCATTTTCAAAACAAACCAATATGTTGTTTTAACTTATCTTTTGGTAACGATTACTTGGGACTACGCTACTCTGACAAATGTTTTAGGAACGATAAATCTAAAACGTCTCTTTTCGAGTCGTTCTTTATAAATTATGTGTTGTTGTATCATTGTTTAGCACCCAAGGATGTATTCCGCTGCGTGTAAATTTGGGGGTGTTAAACATATCCCACAAGAATGCATGCATCACCTTTCTCTTTCATCTTGTCCAGATTTTCACCATCTCGAATAATGTAACACGTGCATCCAAAAACGTGAAGGTTTTTGAGTAAAGGTTTTCGATCATGAATTATGTGATATGGTATCTTTTCGTGTCTAGGAATAATTAAGGATCGGTTTTGTGTGTAGCATGCGGTTGACACGGCTTCGGCCCAAAAGTATAATGTAGTTTTGAAGCGGATAATAGTGTTCGAGCAGCCTCAAATAAAGTACGGTTTCGTCTTTCAACAACACCGTTTTGTTCGGGTGTTCGAGCAATAGATGTTTCATGTTCAATCCCTTCGGCTTCAAAATAATTCTTCAGAGTTGAATTCAAGGATTATGTGCCTCTGTCAGTACGTACCACTTTTACTTGAGCTTGAAGACCACGTTGTATCAACTTAAGGAAGTTAATGAGAACCTCAGGTGTTTCATCCTTGGACCTCAAGAAGCGAGTCCATGTGTACCTTGAGTAGTCATCGACAATTACCATAACGTATTTCTTCCTATTGATGCTTTGAACACGCATTGGTCCACACAAATCGATATGAAGAAGATCTAATCGTCCTTTTGAGCTTGGTGTAGTCTTTGTCTTGAAACTACTCCGTTTAGCTTTGTAAAGCTTACAAGAAGAACAAAGATGATCCTTGATGAATTTCAAGCTTGGAAGGCCTCTCACAATATCTTTCTTGGAAAGCAAGTTGATGGTATCAAAGTTGAGATGAGAAAGACGTTGATGTCATAACCATGCCTTATTCGTTTAAGCTTTAGCCATGAAGCAAATTGGAGTTGATGAGGTTGTGTCTTGTAGTGAAATTGTGTAAAGATCAGTACTCCGTGAACCGGTGAGTAAATCATTCCCATCATAATCACGAACAAAACATGTCTTCTTTGTGAAAGCAACTTCCAAATCTGCATCACAGAATTGACCAACCGAGAAAAGATTGTGATTGAGCCCTTCGACGTAGTATACCCTTTTTATCGTGATATTCCCCTGAACCAAATCTCCATATCCTAAGATTGGTGCAAATTGATCATTTTCGAATCGGACCGTACCCAGGAACTTCTCCACGAAGTTAATTAGAAGCTTGAGATTCCCCGTCATGTGCTTCGTGCATCCGGAGTCCAGTATGAAGAGAATTATTTGTATCACCTACAGAAGAGTTAGAACACGATGGAGCATTTGCTAAATTGGATACCACATTAGTTGTGATTTCAGAATCATTAGTGTCCTTAGCAACATTTAAAGGCATACTAACACTCGTTGTCACATTTTCTGTCCTAACTTTAGGCATCCATTTATATCCTGGAGGACATTGATTAGCAAACCACCATTTCCACGACTTGCTAGCAGACTCATATAATTCCCTAATTCTGCTTCTAATGGTCTTAGTGGTGGAGTCTGATGCAATACTTTTCTCAGGGATGGTTACACCAGGATGGTTCACTTTGCGTTTGGGTTTTCTAGCACTAATAGGCATCGCAGTTTGCTCCTTAGTTCTAGTAGCTACGTTTTTGACATTATTCGAAACACACATAGCATGATTGGCATTAGCACACTTTCCACATTTCACACAAATAAACTTAACATTCAAAGTATTCAAATTCGAATCATTAAAATTGTCATTACACGCAATTACAGACGTTTTATTCTTAGAAACATTGAAAATCCTAGGGTGGTCTTCTACTTTCTTCATCTTCCCTCAACTTTTGTTTTGCCAAACCTTTTCATTCATGCGAGTGCTCTTAAGCTGAGGCTGGCTAACACTAGCAGTGGGGACTACTCCTGTAGTAAAAGACACACGTCTATTAGTGTTTCTAGAAGTTTGAGGTGATTGACTTTCTATGTTGTGTGTGGGTTTAGTGGCCAATCTATACATCCTTGGTTTAATCACATTTGTGTTCTTAATGCTTTGTGATAGAATATGTGTTTTGAGAGTATTTTGTGGTAACCTATCCTTCCCATCCGTCTTGGGGCAAACGCAGGTTTTGCAAATGCAGAATTAGAGAAAACAGATGGTTTTCCCAAGACAGAGGGTCTAGTCACTTTGTGCGCATTGGGTTGTCTTACAACAAGTTTCTTAACACTAGGTTCCACAATTTTTCTACCCATCTTAGCAACGAGTTTCTTCACCTCTGCTATCGCTATTTCCTTGTCTTGTAACTGAGCTTTCAACCCTTGTAATTTCCAAACTCTTTTCACTCATTTCTCGACACATTTGGGAAAGTTTTTCTTGTAATTTATTATCATGTGGAAAACTTACTATGTCTTTTTGCAAAGCGAGTTCAAGAGAATGACAATGTTTTTAAAAGAAATCAGTTTTGTGTTGAAGTAACTCAAAAGCCTTTTTATCAACATTTTCTTTACGTTTCGAAAGCTCAATTTCAAGACGCTCACACTCTTTGATCTTATCAAGATATTTTCATGCAACATCAGAATATTCATCGATATTAGCACAAGATTGAAGAGTAACACACAAAATATCTTTGGAGAGACATTCTTCCAAGAGTAAATCATATTCATCTGAAAAAACGGACTTGTCCATTTGAAGATCGTCAATTTCTTTCTCAATAGACTCAACATATTCTAAATCATCAAACATTTCAGACCGAATTAATCTTTCAAATTCAAGCATATTTTCTTTTAATGTGGTCGTGTTCGGTATTAAGATTTGTTTGATAAGCACGGTTATATCTTGAGGAATTGGTTTTTCCACTCGTCATTTTCTCGTTGTTTCCATTCATTGTCAACAATGGATTTAATATTATCAATGTAATGTTGTAGAAACCCAAATGTCTGCCTACTCTTGCTTTTAGAAGCATCAAGAGGCAAGTAGTTGATGAACTTAGAAACATTTGTTTTCTTAGTAGCAAAAGCCTTCTTCCATTGAATTCTTCTTTGTTTACATTCTAAAAACAATTCCTCCAAGACTTCTGTTTTTGTGTAGTGAAAAGACCATATAGACTATTCTCATAAGCATAATTGTATGGTTTCACAAACTCTTTATTGACCGGTGATCTACTCTCCTCTTCCCAAAGGGATGTCTCATAATAACCAAGAGGATATTCAGGATCGGTCCATTCGGACTCATCCATATAAAGACGCGGGTTCGCAGCTTGAGCTTGGGCAAGATAATTAGGACTTGCAAAGCTAGCTTGACCCTTAAACATAGACGGAGGTGCTATCATTCTAACGGTTTGAATAGAGTCATGCGTCTTATAAACAACTTTCTTCAAAAATTCGACTTGTGCCTCTAGTTCCATTACTTTTTTAGTATTTTTTCATGTCGACTTTTGAAATCTTGTTTTAACGTTTCAACCTCTTGTTTCTTAACCTCAAGAATTTTAGCAGAGTCGGTGTTATTCATTGAAAACTGTTGTTCAAGTTCGTTAACTTTGGTGGTAGCAAGGTACGTTTTTTGACGTTCATCCATTAATAAAACATTAAATTGACGTTTCTCTTTGGTTAATAACTCAAGAGTTTCGTTGTATTTCTTTTCAAGATCGTCCTTTTGACTTTTTAACACACTACCCTTGTAACCCTCAAGCTCCTTAGTCTTTTGAAGAAGCTCAGCGCTATAACTTTCAAGGGTCTCATTATATTTAATTAGAGCGGCTTTGCATTCTTCAAAGTTTTGAGTGAGCGCTGTGTTTGCCTGTCACACTCCCAAAATATCAGAGTATAATGGCGACAAGGGAGTGGTGACGTCATGATTATCATACACACATAGTCACAAAGAACGACCTCTAAATGAGACGTTCGGAAAATAGATCACTTGTAATTAATAAAATAAATAGTTTTAACAAAGTGCGGAAGCATAAACTGAATACGGTTACAAAACATAGTTTTCTCAAATGGTACAAATGATCGTTGTTTCAAAGAAATGACGGCAATGCATGAGACCTCATTTAGCATCTTCCTTCTTAATACCTGAGAAAAACATTGCTAAAGTGTCAACATAAAGTTGGTGAGTTCATAGGTTTAGTTAAGTGGAAATGTTTAATGAACCACAAGATTTTCCCAAATGTGATGACAATATAACAGATACAAAGTCATCCCAAAAGTATTTATTACAGTCTAAGCTCGTGACACCGAAGCGTTAACAACACCGGCAGTATAATCATATAAATGTAGCCCAAACTAGATGCCTAAACCCACGACATCCTATATCAGATTCAAATGAAACTGTGCCCGCTTGTCCCCTTGTTGGACAAGACAGACAGGGACGTCAATCCCGATAGATCTATCCATTACATTCGCGCTTACACAAAGTAATTAACGGTTCACGATTCACGGGCCAAAGCAACTGGGTTTTTAGTGGGACTTAGACTAATATATAAATCAGTAGATGCACTTGTGTTCACACGTTAAAATCAAGCAATGTCTCACCCCAAAAAGCAGTGAAAATAGTAAAGTATGGGGCTATAAACTCACCTTGTAAATTCAGCAAAGAGAACGTAGATAAAATAGCTCGAGAGTACGGTTACGCTAGCCGCGACCTAATTAATTATGAGAATCGAGTTACGATACGAATAATTATATTATTAAATGACACGACACCCTAGTTGTGCTCGACGAAACCATACGTTTATGAAAAGTACGGTTTACGGAAAAATACGATAAATAAAAGTCGGTTTATTAAATGGTCGGGTTTCACGGGTTAAATTATAACTTAACTTTACAAAATTCGTTTTGGGCTTTTACTAAACTAATTAAATACACCAGGCCCAAAAGGGGTCCAATACATTTACACACAAACCCGGCCCAAGGTCATTAGACCCGGCCCGGCCCACTGGCGGAATAAACAAGAACGGAGGGAGTAAATACACGCGTGTTTAACACACACAAACCCATAACTGAGAGTGAAACTCTCTCTCCTCCCTCGAGAATAACTCCACCGTCCCAAAACTCTCTCTCTCTAAAATCTAGATCGGTTCAATCTTCTTCTATGGCTATCATCTAATCATTTGGGATATAACAATCATGTGTGGTGGTCTGAGGTTCTTAGATCGCGTGAGATGTGGGGTTTAATCCCCACATCAAACCGATTGGTTTTCTGATGTGTTCTCCCTTGCGGTTTCGTGAATCATTAGCCAGAAATCAAGATAAGTTTGTTTTTCCTTTATTTCTTTTAAAAGATTTAATTGATTTTCGATTTAATGTATATCAGTGGGTTTAATTGATTCGTATAAACTTGTTGTGAATCATATGATTCTCGGATTTAAAATAAATGAACTTAGGGTTTTGAAATATTTGGGGGTTTTCATCAAACTCGGGTTTAAACATAATTAATTGATGTTTTCTATTATAAAATCAAACTAATTTTAATATAAAATCGATTTACAAAAATTAGGGTTTCGGTCATTTGGGGGTTTTTGTATAACTCATTTTCAAGTAAATTAAATATGGGGTTTGGGTTTAGATTAGGTTTAATTAACGTTTTAATTAATAAAAATTCGATCTAGGGTTTTTATGAAATTGGGGGTTTTTATATATTCGACTGATTCTCATGTTTATGTGATGTTTTGAAATATGGAAAGTACTAATTTAATGCTTAAAAAGGTTTTTAAATAATTAGGGTTTTGATTTGAATTGGGGGTTTTATACCCGCGGCAAGATTAAAGGTTGTTAGGATGTTTCTGTAAAATAACGAATGGTTTAAGACATTTGGATTTGGTTGGTAATAATTGTTGATAATTTTGGCAGTAAGAACTTGGTTGGTTTGATTTGATTCTCGGTTTGGTTCTTGATTGGGTCTCGGTTTGGTTCTTGATTGAGGTCTTGATTTGGTTGGACATGGGTCTCGGTTTGGTTCTAAGTCGGGTCTCGGTTTGGTCTCAATCGGGTCTCGGTTTGGTCTAAATTGGGTCTCGGTTTGGTTGACAGCAAAGTAATATCATATACATGTTTATATTAGTTATAAAGTTTAACAAATTTCAGTTTTTAGTTAAAGCATAAGACCATTTCAATGACTAACCATTGTTTCGTTTATTCGCAGGTTCGTACAAAACAAGCACATCTAGACTTCATAAGGAAAGACGAAAAGACAAAGACTCACAGTGGGGATGCTATGTTCGGTTTGCAGGTTCGGACGGGATGAAGACTTTCTGTTTTGCAGGTTCGACGCGACGTATGGGTCGGCTGGACCTAATCTTCTACCCAGGAGTTGTATTTGGAAAGACTTGTGCAGATTTTTGGTGTTTGTATTTAGGACTGAGATAAACTTGTATTTGGACATTGGATAATACTTTGGGTTTGTATATAAACTTGTATTGTTAGTCTAGGGTTAGTGTAAATCTGAAAATGTTAACTTGTGATATACCCAAAAGGGGTAAACTAGGCATGTGTGCTGTCCTTTAGTGAGGCAATAAACTATGAAGTTTATATGTGGTTTAGACATGTGACTGATTTTTGAGACCCTTGTAAGACAAGCTTGGTAATATAAATGGATGAAGGTTTATACTCAGTTATTGTACCTGTTGTGACAGCTTATACAACTCGACTCAGGTTCACAATGTTTAAATTTAGACGCGACTGAATAATCCCGACACTAAAACCGTTTAACATACGATCCCAAAACAAAGCAATTGTGCGAGACGTCACGAAATCTTAATAACTATACTAAATAAACGTACGGCAAAACATAAAACGCTCACAAACTTGTGCATTGCATTCAACTTAATAATCGCGAAACATCAAGATGTTACATATGCTCTCCCAAAAAAGGGCTTTGTCCGCAAAGCAAAATAATTAACACATTCATGTCGACAACTCGTCGGAAACAGTTAAAATACTCGTACTATATGAATAAATTAAGATGGAAATTTGACGAATGTCACATTGCCTTCTTTAATTGCTTTTGACTCTTTCTAGTTTCATTGACATCTTTTTGCAAACTAGCAATTAAATTATCAAGCGCGACACTCTCCTCATCATCATACTCATTTGCATGTTGATCATCCTCAAACTCATTATTGCACATGTCTGATGAATCAGGTGTGGTATTACTATCAACCGTTTCCATCATACATGTGTCATTAATGGCATTGGGTAGCTCACTATGCTCATGAATATCACCAAAGACATTATTTTCGTCAGTGGTGTGTACCTTATCGAGTGGCTCAGTGTCAAAGATAGGGCCATTGTCATCTTCAGTGACTTTGAGAACTTCTTCAACCTTTGCCATGTACGAGTAATGTGCTTCTAATTCTTGGTCAGAGGCTTCATCATCAGTGTCATCAAACATTGCTCCTTCCTCAGCCGACAATTTGACCCCTGCTTCCATCTTCTTGCATAACAACATCTTCTCTTTATGATAGCTAGAGTCCCTAACCCGTTTCGGATTTCTGCATTCCTTTGCCATATGCCCATAACCTTGGCAGTTATAACACTGAATCCCACTTTGTTGAACCACTTGCGTTCCAACAGTTTCCCTATTCCCAGTAGCATCAACAATCCTCTGAGTATCATACTTGGCAGTTTGTCGATCGTACCTTGCAGAACCCTCAACATGTGTTGGATTACGTCGATCAAACCTAGAAGGACTTTCACCACGTCGACGCGTGTCATACCTTGGAGGACTCTCAACATATTGGTTCTTTGTGTTAGATGATGTTCGAAGATTGTTGTTGGTGGGTTTGAATATTTTCTTGTAGGTCTTCATAATGAAAGCAATTTGTTGTTTCATCTCCCGATTCTTCTAAGCTTGATCTTCATCACTATCCTCTTCAGATGATGACTCAGATGGTGGTGATGGTGCTCTTGGTTCTTTGCCGCGTGATCTTGTGGATGATGAAGACTTGGATGATGTGGAATATCGTGGTGAGGATGATTGAATGGAGTATGACTTTGGAGTACGAGATCGATGATCTTGAGTGGTAGACACTAGAGCAAGTGGATTAGCCGTCTTTGCAACTCGTTCATCTCGAATTTCATTTGCCTCATGCTGAAATTGTTTCAAGATATCAAAGAGAGTGTGATAGTTTAACTTGTCTAACTGCTTCTGTTGTTTCACCAAAGTAACAAAACGTGTCCACTCTGGTTAAAGTTGCTGAAGAAATTGGACATTGGCTTACATAGTGGAGACCTCCAAGTTGTTTCTTGTCATATCGTTCATCATCTTGTAGAATCGTGAATAATAAGACTCAATTGATTCTCCATCCAATGCAGTAAACTTACCAAAATTCCAAAACAAGTTTGTTTTAACATCTTGCTTGTTGAGTGATTCTCTTTGTTGCAAGCGTTCAATAGCCATCAACATTTCTTGTGCCGTAGGACATGCATCAACCGTGGAATAAATATCATCTCCACTTCCACTTAGAATCATATAGATCGCTTCTTTTTCTTCATCATACCAAGCACGCTTCTTTGGTGTAAGATCAGATAAAGTTTCTTTTCTTGTGGTTGCGGGTACTTCTGGAGTAGTGTATGTGTGTTGGTCCACGAATCTTGTGCACATAATGAATCTATGAAGTACATTTGCACAATTAAACCAATTGACTAACTAATAACAAAGCTTGTACTTTTCATCGTATGCATATCTTATTAATAATGAATCAACAAATATATATGACTTGCCCGGTTGTTTGCGGAACAACAACCGGGCGATGAATGACAAACTAAACTCCCATGTTCATAGCTAGCTAAGCATAAGCAACAATGGGAGGATGAAACCCTAAACCACTAAAGTATTACATGTTTGTTTCTGTGGGTGGTAATCATTGACTATTCTATTACAAAGACCACATATATATAGTGGGAGTGTGAAGCTTCCTTGAGAAGCTTTACTAAAGTACAAGTAACCACCTTGTACTTTGTTGTCTTCATCTTTTGCACCTTTGACAAAGTA
Source organism: Glebionis coronaria (assembly GCA_025667525.1). Taxonomy (NCBI): domain Eukaryota; kingdom Viridiplantae; phylum Streptophyta; class Magnoliopsida; order Asterales; family Asteraceae; genus Glebionis; species Glebionis coronaria. The sequence goes on along the minus strand of CM046877.1, from coordinate 468,201,707 downwards.
AGCCTTCCTCTTGAACCTTTGTCTTCATTGCTAATAAGACATGTGCCCACTAATACATAAGACACTTCTTCAGGTCTTCTTAACATCTTCAGGTCTTGTAATCAGTAATAGTCTTGAGGAGTTAGTAAGCTATTATGTCATCACTTACTAACTCCATCATCCTTGATTCTTTGCACACTTACTGAGATCCGCCTCAGCTAATGACGAGTCTATCTCGTAGACTCTAAAGAACTCTAAAGAATGACACACTGAACTTATAACATACGTAAGTTCAGTGACTAACACTACTTAGGATACTTTACATCCAAATCCTGTGCAAGGGACAAATCAGGCACTGAATTGACCCAACAATCTCCTCCTATTTGGATAGAAAGTAGCCTAAGTTAAATAGCAGTAAGTGAGCATAAAGGCTTCTTCTTACCTGCTATGTTACAACAATGAATACCAAGAATAACTAGCTTTACTAGTTCAAGTCATCCGCTAACTTGTATCGTCTTGTACCTGTTGTAGTTGTTACTGAACTGCAATGTCTGATCTTGTACTTTGAGAAACACTTGAACCAATTCCCTGATGCTTATATAGAACTCATAAAGGTAACTTCACCTTAGGTCATCAGTGAAGTATATTATATGCTTTACCATAAAGACCATATGCTTCACCCTAGCATATATTAAAGTGGCATATTATATCAATGTAGATCATGAGTTCATTTACCTTCAATCAGAGAAGTGTGGTCAATGGTTGACGCAGCAACCATAAAAGATCAGACAATGCAACTTGTTCAGCAACCCATCTTCAGTGACTTTGCTCAATCAGCCAAATGTAAACATTCTAAGTCCCTGAAGGTTATGTGTTGTATATGATAGTATGTATGTAGCTTGAGTAAACTTGATGTTTCTTCACATAAACACAAGTTTACCTCTGTCCTCGCTTCTCTCCCCCTCAAAATTTGCTAGGGAACCAAGCAACTTTTGACCGGCTACATACTAGTACACAATCATAGCGTGATGGTCTTCATCTCGCCTGAAATACAACTCCCCCTGAATTTCATCTCCTATCAACCACCTGATGTTATCAAACCCCTGTATAAAAAATGTTTCATCAAACCCCTGTAACACAACCTGGTCTCTCAAAAACTCTATGGCTGGGGTTACAGCGGGGTAGGGGAGGGTGACAACTACTGGGGAGGGGAGGGGGGCTGTGAACATATCTTCTTTCTTTATCTTGGTGTGAGAAAACAATTCCTGAGTGACCAAGTCCTTCAACAGCTGAAGGCTCTGAAGATAGCATGTTGATCAGCTGGTCATCTTGCCAGCGAATACCTGTTAAGCTGATTTTTTTTTTTTTGTATTTTGGGTTGTGTGTTTTGTGTATGGTTTGGGGGGGTATATCACAGTTGCATGTGGATCACAACGGCATCAATATCACAGCGGTGTGTATGTCCGTGGTTCTCTCCCCCTCAAAATATGCAGCTTTAGCAGCATCTTTTGACTCCAATAAACCTCTCAACAAGCAAAGCCTAGACAGCTCTCATAGGACACCTGTGAACTGTGTCGCTGAACCCACAGACGATCCCTGATCTTTCAGTTGGAGTCACAAATGGCTGGGGGTTTCAGCGAACATATGTTGATATGTTGACAGGGGTTCGCTGTTGACAGGGGTTCGCTGTTGACAGGGGTTCGCTGTTGACAGGGTTTTATATCTCTGATGGCAGGTTCATATAGTGGCAGGGGTCACAAGTGTTCTTTAAGTGCAGCTGAAGGTTCATGATGGCCTGACAGTCCAGCTGAACATGGGGGGTTCAGCTACCTCTGAGGGTTCAGCTACCCTGGGGGTTCAGCTACCCTGGGGGTTCACAGCTATAGAAAGGTTCAACGACCTTGGTGTTCACCTGAGGGTTCAGCGATCTGGGGGTTCAGGGACATCTGTTGACAGGTACTGTTGACCAGGTTCGCTGACCAGGGGGTTCATTCAGCTGGGGGTTCAGAAACCTCTGGGGGGGTCAGCTTACTGATGGGAGTTCGCTGATGGGGGTCAGCTGACAGGGTTCACTGATGGGGTTCGCTTCAGAGGACGGTTTATCAACTGCTGAAGGTGGTTCAGACAGGGGGGTTTAGTCCAGCGACCTCTGTGACCTTGTAATAGGTCAGCGAAATTGGGTTCCTGAGCAACTTGAACCATTGACTGGGTTCAGCGACCTCTGACCTTGGCAGGTTCATAGAGGGTCAAGGTTCGGATTCTGCAAGAGTTAATGTGTTGCTGAACAATGTTCGCTGACATTGATCTTGATATTCGAACAGAGGTTGCCATTTGTTTATTTGTTACTATCCCAATCTCCTCTTACTTTAATACCCGCTGAAGAATATTTACCCATTGATCTTTTAACATTCAACCGCTGACCTTTTCTATTACCAGCCTTTTGACTTGATAAACCACAACTATTATTTCCCATGCCAAATAACAACAAGGTCGAGCTCATCGGTGCTCAGCGATTGTCAGCACCTTGTTTTACACCAATTTTGGGTCCAGCCAACCATTAACGTAAATCCACATATCTATTACAGCTGAACATTTTGTCAGCTTCCATTTGACATCAGGATTCATCGACAATCCATTAACCCCAAAAACTGATCATTTAAGCCAGAAACAATTCGTAATAACACCAATTTCAAGAATTATACATCGAAAACTCCAAAAGAACATCAAATCATCATAAACCCAAAAGAAACAATCGATTCTTCGATTCAAACGATCCGTATCCGTGGCCACAAGAAACGAATTCATTCTTTTTATGTTGTTTCGATTTTTCTTATATCAGGTTAGATTAATATGAGTGATTTGTTGGTGGGTTTTGTTCGTAGATGAAGGAGTAGATGATTGTTGATTTGAATCCAGTGAGGTTGTGATTTTGATGATGAGAGTTTTTGTAGATCTATTTTTGGATCTTATTAAAATGACGGTGGGATTATTTGGATAGAAAACGATTGAATGAGATGGAAGTGATATGGAAAGATAGAAAGGAGATTGATGAAGGAGATTGATGGAGATGAGGATTCATATTAGATGTGTGAGACGGTGTGGGTAGATGACGGATTAGGAGTGTGACGGAAGTTGGGTGGGTGGATGGATAGGATAAGGTTGGTGGGTATATTATTTCTAGATATTATTTTAGCAAGGGTTAGTCAGCAGTGTATTTTTCTTCTCTTTAAAAACTGCACAGACTATTAGCAGTAGCAGTTTTTATTAATCAACACTGAAATTTGACGATCTAAATATGTTATTAGCAGTCATATACTGAACGGATCTGGATAGTAAATTAATCCAACCTGCTCTGATACCAATTGTTGGTCCACGAATCTTGTGCACATAATGAATCTATGAAGAACATTTGCACAATTAAACCAATTGACTAACTAATAACAAAGCTTGTACTTTTCATCGTATGTATATCTTATTAATAATGAATCAACAAATATACATGACTTGCCCGGTTGTTTGCGGAACAACAACCGGGCGATGAATGACAAACTAAACTCCCATGTTTATAGCTAGCTAAGCATAAGCAACAATGGGAGGATGAAACCCTAAACCACTAAAGTATTACATGTTTGTTTCTGTGGGTGGGAATCATTGACTATTCTATTACAAAGACCACATATATATAGTGGGAGTGTGAAGCTTCCTTGAGAAGCTTTACTAAAGTACAAGTAACCACCTTGTACTTTGTTGTCTTCATCTTTTGCACCTTTGACAAAGTAAGCCTTCCTCTTGAACCTTTGTCTTCATTGCTAATAAGACATGTGCCCACTAATACATAAGACACTTCTTCAGGTCTTCTTAACATCTTCAGGTCTTGTAATCAGTAATAGTCTTGAGGAGTTAGTAAGCTATTATGTCATCACTTACTAACTCCATCATCCTTGATTCTTTGCACACTTACTGAGATCCGCCTCAGCTAATGACGAGTGTATCTCGTAGACTCTAAAGAACTCTAAAGAACGACACACTGAACTTATAACATACGTAAGTTCAGTGACTAACACTACTTAGGATACTTTACATCCAAATCCTGTGCAAGGGACAAATCAGGCACTGAATTGACCCAACACTGTGGCTGGTGTATGAGGAACAGTGATATCGGAGAAAACATATGTTCCATTGTTAATACATTGCCTCAATGCATCACCATTACGTCTTGTATCAAGATAGCAAAGAAAACGTGATTGCCATTGAGCATATCGACCGGCCACAAGCATTGGTGGTCTCTCTTTGTTACCCGCCACCATTATGTTGTTGTTCGTCACACGATATTCTGTAGTAGAATCCATCTCAATATTCTCTGAAATGATGAAGTGAATATGGATCTTAAGTAGATATGATGTGATTGAGTTGTTAAAATTCAGAAAATTGCTATTTTTCTCAGTCCGACAATAAATTCCTCAGTACGACAAAACGGTAGACCGAAAAATTTTGTATCGCCAAATTTTGAAATTGAGCTAGAAATGTCCTAAAACTAGTATGGAAAAAAATTGAATTTACTTGACGGGAAAATTTTAACTCTTTAATATTCCGAAACTAGTCTAGATGGTGGCTATGTCTAAAAAATACTCGAACAAAATTTAGCTAAACATGGCATCGGAATGTCCACCGGAATGTGCTATCGTAATGTCCATCGGAATACTCTGTCGGAATGTCTGTCGGAATATCTGTCGGAATACTCTGTCGGAATACACTGTCGGAATGTAGTATCGGAATGTATAACTGTCGGAATATGAGCTATCAGAATCACTATCGGAATCACTGTCGGAATAAAAGCTGTCGGTATCACTATCGGAATCACTGTCGGAATAAGAAACCCTTTTCCGATGGAATTCCGTTGGAGAGACTGTCGGAATATAAAACCCTTTTCCGATGGAATTCCGTCGGAATAACCGTGCAGTTCCGAAACTTTAGGTAGAAAAATGAGATTTTTGACAAGAAATCCGTGATTTTAACCAACCGAAAGCAACCAAATCCCTACCACAACTATGTAGAAGATTTATATCAAGATTTAGAGCATGAAAAAATCTTGAATTCGAGAGATGAAATAAGGATCAAATCAAACGAATCAAATGAAAACACAACAATCAATCACAAAACTACCCCATGGCGATTGATACCAATTGTTGTCCCATATTTGTGATGATTAAACAAGAAAGAAAGGTAGATATAAGATGAATTCTAGAGAGAGAAAGTAGAGAGAATGGTTGGAACTTTTGGAGGATTAGATTAGAGAAAGAAAATGAAAATGACCAACACCCTTCCTAACATGCTAGGAAGGGTATATATAGTCCACCCACATGCAGGCTTGCTTATGGACTATATTCTAATGGGTCGGGCTTTCCTTTTGGGCTTTAGTTACTTATGAATGAACTTTAGCCTAAAGTTAAGCCCGTATAACACGACTAATCTACTACCTATTACAATGTTCTAAAATACGATACATAATAAACATATGACCGAGCATTCTTGTTTGACTCAATATTTTGAGGCTAACAAACTTTCTTTTTAAGAAAATGTTTTATTAAATTAATTATTTGAAAATTTGAAATTTGAAAATGGCATATTCTATCTTGGTTTGGAATATCCTTTCAAGATATTTAATCCCCAGATTCGAACCAATCCACTAAAAGACAAAAGGGAGCGGACTCTACGTCAGCGCTTCCTTAGTGCCTATGGCGCTTCCTTATCGATATGGAACCGCGAACTTTAATAAGGAACCGCGGGCAGATATAGCCGTTGGATATTTGTCTTACAAATAGTGGATCATTCTCAGACTTTCAATCCACCTCTTTTGCACATACATTTCCCGATTCTTTCATACTTCTTAAATCACTCAAATCCTTGATCATTTGTTTGATTACTACTTGTTTAGAAGTGAATCTTTCTCCTCTCATCTTTTCCTCTCAAAGTGCAAAGAGAAGAACACTATCATTCTTGAAGTGTTGTGTCTACCTCAAAGATCCATTAAAGACCCAAACTTATTTATTCATTGTTGTGTCATTATTGTGAAGATCCAAGTAGTTGTGTCTATTTGGAAGTTGTGTATGTATTAAGGTTAATACTTAGTCCTCAAAGTATATTGGTGTAGATTGGTCCTAGCTAAGATTAGGGCTCGACTTTTAGCTTAGAGTCGGAAATTGGTTAAGCGACGATGTGTACGGTTTCTCCACCTTAAGGAGCTTGTTGATTAGTGAAATCTCGAGTAAGGATTACTCGAGGAGTGGAGTAGGAACGAGGAGTGAGCTTTGTTGCCGAACCACTATAAATCCTTGGTGTTTGGTTTGATCTTTCCTTCCCTTATCTCTTTACATACATTATTCTTTATACTTGTGGTTATTAATTTAGTTGCACTATACATTCATTATTCTTTACATTTGTGATTATTAGTTTAGTTGCACTATACCTTGTTCATATTGTGTATAAGAAGGTTTCACATAAATACTCAAGCTTAAATTTTTGAAAAAGGATTTTTTAAAACCAACCTTTAACAACTAAATTTAAGAAACTATTCACCCCCCTTCTAGTTTCTATAGATTGTACTCCAGTGAGTGTACCTATAGATACAAGTGAGTAACTAGCCTAATAATGGTCAGGCTGTCTCCCAACCTGAGTATTATAGGGTAATTGGTTGCTTGATGTATGTCATGACTAGTACAAGGCCTGACATTACCTTTGTTGTGGGTAAACTGAGTAGGTACACTAGTAATCCTAGTACTCGGCATTGGCAAGCAATTCAAAGGGTACTGAAGTATTTGAAAGGAACAATGGATTATTGTTTGTTATATACTGGATATCCTTTAGTGTTGGAAGGTTACACTAGTGCAAGCTGGATCAACAATACCGAGGATAATTCATCCACCAGTGGGTTGGGTATTCCTGCTTGGTGGTGGTGCAATTTCTTGGACATTCAAGAAGCAAACTTGCATTACTGGTTCAACAATAGAATCTGAGTTTGTGGCTCTAGCAGCTGGTGGTAAAGAGGATGAATGGTTGAAAAACTTTCTTTTTTAGAATTCATTGTGGGTCAAACCTATGTCACCCATATCTATCAGTTGTGATAGTGCAGCTACATTGGCTAAGGCTTATAGCCAAATGTACAATGGTAAGTCTAGACACTTAGGTGTCAGACATAACATGATTCATGAGTTGATCATGAATGGCGTGATTTCTGTAGAGTTTTTGAGGTCTCAACAAAACTTAACTGATCATTTGACGAAAGGATTGGCTAGAGACTTGGTTTAAAGTCTGTTAAAGGGATAGGAAAAAAGTCCAACCTAGTCACTGAATGTTAGGACACCCAAATCCCTCTTGAGGAAACTTGAGAGCTGAGTTCAATGTGGAAATCTAAACATTCAGGGGACTGAAGTACATGTTTTACATATCATCCCAAGGATGTGCTTGCCTACTGAAAGAAGGATGAAGTTATAAACTTCTCAATAGTTAAAGTCTTTGAAAAAGTTCTTAACCAGGAGCACGAACTAAAGAGGAACCACCTATGTAAATGTTGAGGTTTCGCCGCCTCAGGGAGCATGGACTTTGGCTCTTACAAAATTTATGAATTTGGATACGGACACATGCTAGTAGTATCAAGAGCTGTTATGTGTTTGAAAACCTGTGTGTATTTTATCTTCAGGTATTCAAAGTAGTTGAAGTGTTCAATTCTTAGAACACCCTGATTCTCGAATAGTTGGAAGAGTATTGTACTAAGATGGGAATTCAATCCTTAAGATATTTTTATTTATGCACTGGTTTAGTTAATGTTAATTTTCATGCAAAAGGAATTATACTATATTGGGGAGGATTGTTGAAAAAATAGTTCAATTGTGGGATATGTTCACACCTGGTAAATAGGTATGGAGATATGGAGTATACACCCATAGGTCCCTAAACGCCCTGACTCTGATAGTGATTAAGTTATGTTCAGTGGTACTTGGTTTACACTAATGGTACTTAGCTTCACACTAGCGGTACTAACAAGTACCGCTAGTTGTATGCACAACAATACTTAGATGTAAGTACCGACGTTGAACATGTAACGATCTTTGACTGCGTTAATGACCACGTTTAATTGGTCATATAACCACTACTCCTTGTATTATGAACATATTAAGAGGAGATTAATGTGCCGTTAAATCATCTTAATACCATTGACTAGGTTAAGATCTTCACCCATAAAAAGGTGATCACAGCTACACGAAAAATACAAAAAAAAACAAGAAACACATAAACGCAAAGGTGTTAGAGATTTGTGCCTAAATCACTAACAAACATTTGGCCTTATCCCAAGCAGATATTCGTGATACCCAGGTATTAGGGTCGAATAGTTTACTTTGAAAAATGATCACGCGATTTTAAATGATATCCAATAACTATTGTTTTAGTACGTAGCTAAGATTAATTATCTTACCCAGGGTCGTCCCGAAAATTTAGAGTGCCCTAGGCGGTAACTAAAAAAAGGCCCCTAAAAATTATGTGAGAAAGAAAATTTATCGTTATCGATGCTAAATAAAATTGTAAATATCCAAAATATACTAATTAATGCTAAATTTTTTTATAGATATCCTAAAATAATATTACAAATACCATTTTAACTTAAAATTGAGTGTATAAATAAGTTGGGCTTTTAAAAAATATACAAATAAATTGGGTTTATAAAAAATTTAGTGCCCCTCTAAAATATAAAGCTATGTGCCATGACCCATGTTGCCCTTGTACATCTACGACCCTGATCTTACCCTAGTTAAAACGAATATACACCAACAATCAATAATCACGTATGCTATTTTCATCCATGGTTTGCTACTATTCATTATCGTCACAACTTGGTTGATCGTTTACGACGTTGTTTATTCTGACCTTTATTTTGTTGCTTAAAATAACAACAAATCAATTTAATAAGAGCCAATAGAGATCACTTGACAACATACTCTTTCTTTCAACATCCACAACATTACTTGTAAGTTGTAAGTAAAGAATCTGCAATATAACGATATTCAAGGGGCATAACTTGACTTTTCAATCTTCCAAAAGATATGACATCCTGATTGGAGGGCACTTTCGACCATTTATCGATTGAGAAAGGATGTGGAACTCATGTCAAACGTCAAGATGACGTTACTAGACCCGTTTCCCGTTTTTAGTAAAATTTAATCGTTATACGTATATTTGATTTTTACATTTTTTACTAACAATTTATGTAAATATAAACCGGGAATATAAGAGAAAGGTATATCGGAGAGGTAATTTTTTTAATTTTTTTAGTAATGTCAGCTACGCATCATAATAAAACAACTATTTAAAATATCTTTTTATTTTGACCACATCATTATATTTAATTTTTTTATTTTCAATTTCATGCAAATTAAAATTAATTTTATTCAAATAAAAATAAAAATTACAAATACTTAAAAAAAACCATACGAAAAAATTACGAAAACAAAACACGACGTCAAATTAATTTTGACCGGAATATTTGGCCACTATTTCTGCTTGTTGTCGAAGAACAAACGACCTATTTGGTTCTAGCATCACGTCGACATCAACTATGAGAAACTGGAAGTCGGCTAACTGCATGTACCTCTCCTTCTTAGCCTTTTTGGCATCGTACGCGGATTTGGTGGAGATCATTTTTTGATGCATCATTTAGTATTTTCTTCACTTACCCCGAGGATCCTCCGCTGGTGCTCTCAGTTGTCTCAGATTTTTTCTTCTTAGCGGGTCAAGCTTTTCTCGCGGGTCGAAGACGAGCATCAGAACCGAATACTTCCATGTGATCAACAGGAATGCCTACCGCCCCGACCCATTTTGTGTGTTGTGTGAGGATCTTCCACCCGTGAACGTAAGCAAATGGTTTCCCGTTAAACCCCGCACGATACCACTCTTACGATTTACTCCATGGTAAATCGCTTGAAATATTTGAGATTCAGGATGCATCCGATTCCATATCCTCGTAATCATGTTCTTATACGACCATTCCGGTTGTAGCCGCGTTGTAATCTCTAAGAATCTGCCCCAAAAAACAATTAACGTTTTCATCATTTCTAATTTCGGCGTTTTTCGACACACGAACCCAACAATTAGCCAATAGTATCTCTTCATCACGAGTCCAATGTGCCAGAGCCTGAGACGGAACTTGCACAAAGTCTACATCACCATCATCATCCGCAGACAAATCAACGACTTTTGATTTTTTTGCTGCTCTTTTTTTGTTTCGACGGGTTTTTTTGGATGGTGATCGTGACGCCAGAACTTTTAATTATGTTTCTGACACTTGTTGTTGACTTTGGAAAAATTTTAGAATTGGTTGTTAAATTGAGCGTTTTGAAACGCGAGTTGTTGTTGGTGGTAAATTTGTTCAGGTGTCATTTGGGGATAATAATTTTGAGTAAAAGCAAGGTACGAGAATTGGAGTCGGATGGAAATTGAGAAAAAGATGGAAATTGGGAAGAAGATTGAAATTGGGAAGAAGATGAAAATTGAGAAGAAAATGATATGTGTTTTGCGACGATAGCGTCGAGGGGTTTAAGGTTGACGAAGGATTCGGGTTGCTTGTGTTGAGAAGCCCGATGAAGTTAAGATGTGAGAGATGGTCATTTAGGAAGTTTGACATTTTTTCTTGTTAAATAGAGCGATAAGAAGATATTGTGTGTGTTAAAAGTGTTAAAATCGAGGATATATAATACTTAATGTTTTTCGAATTATTGTTTTTAATCGATTGTTTCCAATTGTAACATTTTTTCTCTCTCTTTCTCTGTGTGGGCGACGAGTATTCGATGAAACAAGAGAGTGAATATAGCGGTGAGACGCGGCGAGCCTTGGTGAGGCTGCCACTTCACTTCGACGAACCATTTTATTTCACTACACGCTTCTCTCTAAATGATCAATTTTTTTACATGTTTATGGTATTTCTAATAAAATTTATAAAGATTTTCAATAAGTTTGATCTTGGATTAAAAATGTGCGCATCATTGCTCAAATTGCACGCATTAATGCATTGCATTTAAAATTTCGTAACGAGGTGCCTAATGCATTGCCATCCCAGATTTCGCATTAAACCGCAATTTACCGCATTTGTGTAATGCTAGCAATGGTAGCAATTGTCGTAATCTAGTACGTATGTCATTTTTGTCAAATTTTAAGCATATAAAAGATACCTACGTATTTTAATGGATCGTTAAAGATAAAACTTGTTAAAAAACATCTAAAACAAACACAATAACGAAAATATAGTAACTTGCGTATACTAAGTGTTTTTTTTCAAGCTTTACTTTCGACTTATTTGTGTTACAAAGGGATTATAGGATGAATCTCAATATGTTAGTAACTTATTTTGTAACTTTATTTCACATACTTTGTACTTGATAGAGAATACTATTTTTAAATATTTTTTTACTTTATGTTATAATAAACGCATCGTATCCAAATTACGCTCGCAATCGCATCACGCATTACACAATAACTTTTAGGACCTTTAGCGTAATAAATCGCAAAACATATTTTTAAACCAAGAGTTTGACTACCATAACCACCGTTTACCAATTTATTTTACACAAATCATAATTGTGTCGTTTTGGCATTTTAGACTTTCTTTTTCAACACTAGTATTAACTGTTAAGAAAATCACTATGAATTACAAGAAAACTTAGCCAAGAAGGACAGTTTTGGATTTTGTATGAATTTAAACTGTGTTGTGATAGATTCGTTATTTATGGATTAAACATACTTATTTACTCCGTATTTAGAAATATTTCTTTTGTAGGATATTATCCATGAAACAAAATATACAGTATACTTTTTTTTATCGCGAGATGCACCTAGGTTGCGAAAACATACTTCTAAACTTGAAATAAAACAATAAAGTTAGTGAAAAAGTAAAATTATTTATTCTAGTGGTTGTAACACAGGGATTAGCAAAACTGGATAGCGCAATTTTGTAGCCCATGGTTCGACGACTAAACTAAGTGCACAAGTGATGGACACGTGTTTGAATTTTATGTCATGCTAATGATTTGGATAAGGTTCAGCTTCAAAACTTATTTAAGTAACCATCCATAGTGACCATGTTGTTGACTTACTTGTTTCCTTTCTCGGTGGGTACTGTCGTCTACAAGTATTTAGTTGCTCAATCGGTTAAGAGTGATGATTTGCACACTCCAAAAATTTATTGGCACACTCCAAAATACGTGTGTCATGACTATTATACCCTTATTATATGCACACACTACTAAATGATATGAGGGTATAAATGTCAAAACTCACATAAATGGAGTGTGCAAATAAAATCATTGAGTGTGTAAATCACCACTCATCGGTTAAGTTTATATAGAGGAAATAGGGTAAAAGTTAAACAATACCAACCTACTTTAAAAAATTATACTGATTTTAAACACTTACTTTTTTATCTCGTGACTTTAACAACGAACTCTCAAATTTGTTCCGACTATATCAATATTATCATAAAATAACCGTTTTATCCTCTTAAATGACCGTATTACCCTCTTAAATGACTAATTATGCCCACCATGTAGATCTGCTACTCATGATTGTTATTTTATGGATTCTTTAAATCAAAATAAAAACAAAATAAAATCATACGAATAGATAAACGATTTCTCCACCCGGTTCTTGTTGTCAATCCAAATAGCAGCACACGAGTAAGTTGTTCCAAAATCTCCACCCAGTTTATGCTTTATTTTTAATCTTTAAATGGGTAAATTAAAATGATCAATTTCAAAGGAAATGAATCAATGTGAAAAACAGATCTAAAGTTGCATACAACTATAAAAATCGCTTTATTCAAAATATATCATTATGATCATAATGTAATTTATATAAACCTATATCAGATGAATATTTATAAAGAATCTTTAAATTGAACAAATTGGTTGTTGATCACCTCAATCAACCCACCCATTAATTTGTACCTTATAACTTATTTTGGCTCAACTAAAAAGTAAATGTAATTTGTATAAACTTGCTGTTAATAGCTTGTTTTATTTCTTTTATTTTAGATTTGTTTGAAATAGGACTCTCCTCCACAGACCGTGCTTATCATAGCAAAACTAAACTTCACTTATGTTAAAGTTATTTGTGCAGAAATGGTCAGATAATTGTATGACTATCTGTTCGTTTTATATATTTCCTGTTATGCGTGTTGACTTAATAACTTATTTTGTATAACTAGAGCTGTACAATGTAGTATCTAATCATCACATTCAATGATAACGAATGCTTTGTTTTAATTTATGGGGTTATGATTTCTATAGATAATGGCTGACATTGAAATGGAACAAAATAAAGTTGTGATTTGGTTATAGATAATGACTTTTAGAGAGAGAAGCAGAAATGGAGGAGTAAGAAGCAAAAAATATGATAAATGTGGCAATATGTAATTATATTAAAGAAGACAGGGGTAATAGGGTCATTTTACGTTAATATTGGTATAGTCGGAACAAATTTGGAGTTCATTGTTAAAGTCACGAGATAAAAAAGTAAGTGTTTAAAGTCGGCATATTTTTGAAAGTAAGTTGGTATTGTTTAACTTTTACCCAAGAAAATATTAGCTATTAATCTTTGCGCAGTCGATTAATTGTTTCCAAGTTGCTTATATATTTTTTGTGTATTTTTTTTAGAAAATTCTATTAGTCGCCAAAACATTCCCATTTATAAATTAATAACGTTCTTAACCTGAGCAGAGTGGATAAACACTCACTCGTGAGTTGCCATAACTTATGCGTGAGCTTTATCTCGGCTACCCAACTTGCACGCGAATTGGTGATGAAACGGTGACAAATTAACTTTGCGTGAGTCGTGGCACGTGAATGCAAATTTATATGGATAAATTATGAGTCAAATGAAATGCATTCTATAACTAAAATAATAAAATAATTAATATAAATATGGAGCACGTCAGATACGTTTAAGCTCACTTGTTTATACTATCACATTTACATATAAAGAAGCGTCCAATCCATGTAAATATCAATCATAGACTTACGGTTCGACGATTTATAATTCATTATTCAAATGTAGAAGTCCTAATCGATCTTAATAAAGACCTAATAAATCATCGTATTCAAATATTATCGGCAAAATTCATAAAGAAAATAGTTAAAATCTTTAAAAAGATACAATATTAGATAAAATAACCAAAAGCAAAAAGGTAAAAGAAGGACTATATGACTTGAAATTTTGACCAATTTGCACAAAAAGACAAAATATTTGTGTTTACAATAACACGACTATATGACTAGAAATTTTACAAGGATTACTAAAAAGGTAAAAGAAGGACTCTAACTAAAGGAATTTCAAATGACAATTTAAAAAGTGGAGAAAAGAAGCTGTAAGCTCTTTTGAATAAAACAAAATAGTCGGGGAGTGCTTAAACCACAACCAAACTTGACTATAATGGAAAGAAAAACTAAGAAAAAGGGTTCTAATGAAAAGAAAATAAGAATAAGTTATACGAATAAGCTGGAAATTGTATATAAGCAAAATTGTAGCTTAATAAGCTGAATAGGGAAGTGGCTATGTGATACAACCCTCATATTTGGGACTTATGACATAAAAGTTCCGATGACAGAGTGGTGTTAAATGTGGTGTGAAAAGGTGTTGATGGCGGGTAGACCAGGGTTTGAATCCTAGGACTACCTTTAGTCCCTAGTGTCCACCTTTTTATATTATATTAATTTTGATTCTACTTCTATAAGATGATCTTATAGATAAGATTAAACACAAACTAATTATATAACACAAACCCAAATCTAACAGATTTTACACATAAATAAAAATAAACAGATTCAAGATAATAAGAGCATGAACAATAGCTAAAGCAACTAGTGTATGCAACTAAGACCAAAATACGCCACATTTAAACTAACCTATAATCTACCATAATCTCTAATCTAAAAATAAACTTGAAACAACATTAAAACACCAATAAATCTCTAAGAATCCAAAATTATAACAATTAAAACCTAAGATCAAACACCCTAGGTTGCTGCAAGGGTTTGATAAAAATTTGGTCAAAACGACAAATGGACAATATGTTTTTGAAGCTAAAACATTTCTAACCTAAGTGCATCTATACGTAACCTCAAAATAACTAATAACTAATTACTTAACACCTAAATTGAGCAAGATTAACAACTTTAAAGAACTTATGATCGTCTACAATTCCAACAATAGGAAAAAGGAAAAAAAAAGGAACCTACTTTTTTATATTTTTTGTCTTTATAAAACTGATGATTGAAAAGCATAGAAATAACTTATATAAGATACCTATAAGCAAGACTAAGCCTAGAATTAGCTTAAGTTGTTGGGAAAATTAAACCAATCACCCCTTTAACTAGATCAACATCAAACTTAAATCTATGAAAGTGCAATCCTAGGGACAAATAAGCATAAGAACAAGTAAATGAGTCAAAATGCACATATAATTAGTAGAAAAGCACTATAGGATATGTAAATCTATGCTTATGTTTTTAGAGAGAGAAAGAGGTAGAAAGATGGTGGATTTCACACTTCTAGAGAGAGAAAGTTTAAGAGAACTATGTGTTATTCAAATGAAATCACCATCCTCTCCATCAATGGAGAGGGTTTATATACCAAGCCCATAAGATGGGATTGGGCTTACATTTGGGCCGGCCATACAAGCATGGACCGGGCTTTTCCTTGTTTAGTTAATTAAAAGATATCTAGACTACGAGCTACAACTTAATATATTGTCGGAGTGACCGAATCTTCCTAAATACGTAAAAACGTATTTCCAACAATCTCCCCCTAAGGGAGGTCACTCCAAACAAGGGCGTCACCCGAGTTACAATAATAAAATAAACCTAGCATACTATGCTTGTCTTGAGCTCGTAGTTTTCGTCTTTCTTTTCTTTTTTCTTTTCTGGTGAACATGCTGATGTGATCTTTGATATCAATCTTTAGCATTGATCTCTTGCCTTGATCTTTTGCATCCTTCACATGTGATCTTCGCCTCTTCGTGACACCATGTCCAACATACTTATACCTTAGTACTTCTTGAAAGCTTCAGAGTTCGATACAGCGGAAGACTTAAATTTTAGGCTTTCTTGAATTAAATGAGGTATTAAGTGCATAAAGTATAAGCATGCGGGGACGACTTCTTCTTTGATCCCGCAACGCCACCGTCTTCAAATTCCGCAACATAAGTAGACACGAACGAAATGGATTTGAACATTTCATTCTAATTCGGTAGCATTTTACCTCCGGTCGGTGAAGACCGTTGGATGATATAAAATATCGTACTTGTGGCAGGTAGATTTAATTAAAAATCTCCTTGACAAGATTTCGCGGGTAAACCCGTTCTCTTTACTCGACCGTCCAAAGCTGACTGCGAGCGTAAAGAGTGAATCATTTGGATAAAATTATCCGCATGATTGAAGCCGTCAATTCTGATTCCTGGAACAAGTTTGCTTCGTTAAAGAATCGCACCATCGTTGCTTTCCAGTTGTCACGAGCTTGATTCATATTGAATCTTGCAAGTTACCTACCAAGTGCTGTTTAAGGTTAACACTAGAAGGATTTCCACTCATCACTGTGAACACTAAGGTATCACTCTAAGTGTTCTGGCAAGATCACTAAGATATTGCGTAGAGGCCTGGAACGTGTTTGAATTCAGTTAAGAATTAAACCTCTGTTGCTTTCCAGTTATCACAAGTTTGATTCATAAAGAATCGCACAAGTCACCTACCATGAGCTTTTTGATATTCGCTCAAGAAGGATCTACATCTTCATTGTAAATACTTTCGTATTACTCGGATGTTCAGGCAAGATCATGAAGATTTTGCGTAGGACACTTAAGATCTTTCTTACTTTTCACAGTGTGTGAAGAAGCAAGGAATTATGAAAGTGTGTCCTAATGAGATATTTGATGATCTCAAATGGCTCTAGACTCGATCGTGCATTTTGGATTTTAGTGATCGGAGGCTGGAGAGGAGTGCCACCATTTCAATATCAATTTATTCAGAGTGAATAAATCGATAGATAACGTGTTGTCTCCGTGTGATTAAAACAAATATCTTTTAAGAGATATCTGAGTTAGCTGGGATGGGTTGTGCATTGTATCACTGGGTCCATGATGTCTATCTTCAATATCGAGCATCATTAAAATGATCTCAATGGCATATGTGTTGACCCGGTTTCTTCCTATAGTTGTAAGAAGGGCTTCTTTCTTTACACCCTTTATCTTTAAAATTCTTTTTCATTCTTCAACCCCTTCAATGCTTACCAATACGTCATAACTAGCACCTTGTTGTGATGGTTCCAGTGCTAACTTAAGTACTTGGTCGGCATTCAGCTACGTTCACAATCTTTCTCCATCTTTCCTACGGACTACTATTTCTAGCTATGGAATGTCCTTGGGAAGATTCCTCCGGTTCTAGAAGAATCATTGGACTTAACCTATCCTACCATCCTTATGTCACCACAATCTTAATCGTCATGAAATAAATGGGTTTTGGGTAAGTATATGTCACCATGAAAATCCATTGTGATATGCAAATCCGTTTTGCTCCCCCTTAACATATGCCACGATATTCAAAAACATTTCGCATATGTCGGGATGAGCCAGCACGTTAAGTCAAACCATTTTTGATAATTTCCCATATTAAATCACATTTTCTCACCCATATTAAAAATATTAACCCAATCGATGTTTTTAATATCAATTGATTTAATGAAGTTTTAACAAAGGTTTTGGGAAGAAAAATGCAAGTCCGTTTTATCTTCATGATACCAAATGTATGAGATATGATACCGATTTGTAACATGATCACATATTCACCATATTAGGAAAGAATTGACAAGGTTGGACCTGATAGATGAGAACATCATATGATAAGATCAAATGGTTCTTGTCAGCATATGTTGGTCGCCTCGTCATGTCTGAAGTCATCTCTCGACACCACGTGTACGATTGGTATTGTTGTCTTGACACCAACTTGTGAACTTGGCACTTTCGGCATCGAAGATTCTGAATGCTTGACAATTGCTCCCCCTCAATTGCTGACCTGTGTTCTATTGAAAGAGTTGTAGTCGTCGTTTGAGTAGTCTCATCGTCGAGTATGTAGATACCAATTGTAGATTGCTATGATTGTAGAGATGATAGCTTCATAAAAACAAGACTTCTCTTGTTTTAACAAATAAATGCACTAAAACGTACATAGATTTGTGTGAGACCAAGTTATAAAGTAAACTTGATCCCTTACAAGGTTTTAAAGTAAACCTTGCCCGAGAAAATTAATTCCCGTTGTGAGCCAAAGCTTTCATAAGAAATACTTGACTTTAATATGAAAACCTGGTTGCAGTCAGAAATAACTACAAGCCAATAGGGCATGTTTTATGAAATATTTACAACTTTTGTACGAACTCTATTTATGGCGCCGTGTCAATATTAATCAACATTTCTAAGGCCGTAAATATTATCGTACCAAAAGACATGCCTTTGAAAAATAAAGTAAAAAAATATTTTTGGATTTTTCTGAATTTTTCAATTTTTATGGTTTTTATATAGTTTTATATTTTTGTATTTTGCTTTTGTGGATAAAGATATAAACAATATATACAAATGATCACCAAGGATACGGAGAATAGTTTTACCACCACTATTCTTTCGCTTCATCTGCCAGTTCCTTTAGAGTCTCAGGCGAGAAAGTTCTCATTCCTAGCTTGTCGGCCAAAAATTCAATTCGAGCGCGATCTAAAGCCTTTGTGAAAATATCCGCCAATTGATATTCAGATCGGACAAAGTAAAACTCTATTACTCCATTTTCCACTTGCTCCTTGATGAAATGGTAGCGAATGTCAATATTCTTCGACCGGGAGAATTGAACATTGTTGCAGCATAAGGCAATTGCACTCTTGTTGTCGTAGTACATCGGAATTTTGTTGAAACCTAGACCATAGTCGGTTAATTGCGATCTCATCCAAAGAATTTGAGCACAGCAACCGGACATAGCTATGTATTCTGCTTCCGTACTTGAAATTGCAGCGCTTTTCTGCCTTTTCGATGCCCAACTGATTAGTCGATCTCCTAGTAGTTGTAAAGTTCCACTCGTGCTACGCCTTGTATCTTGACAACGCGCATGATCCGCATCTGCATATGCCATTAGTGCAATCGAAGAGTCCTTCGAATACCAAAGTCCCCGATTAATGGTTCCTTTAAGATATCGAAAGATACGTTTCACAGTGGCCAAGTGTAACTCAGTAGGTCGAGTTTGATACCGAGCACACATACATATAGCAAACTGAAGATCAGGTCGACTAGCTGTGATATACAGAAGAGTACCGATCATTCCACGATAAAGTGTCGGATCAACGGCAACTCCATGTGGATCTGCATCAAGCTTAGTTCGGTCCACCATTAGAGTATCCACGGGGTCGCAAGATTCCATCTTATATTTCATATGCGATTCAAGGGCATACTTGGATTGATTGATAAAGATGCCTCTGGGACTCTGAGATATCTGAAGACCTAAGAAGAATGATACCTTGCCCATCATTGACATCTTAAACTTGGAAGACATGAGTGTCCCAAACTCATCCGATAAGGTTTGGGTCGAGGCTGCAAATATAATATCATCAACATATATTTGTACCATAATCATATCTTTACCTTGTTTCTAAATGAACAGCGTGGGATCCACCTTGCCTTTAGCGAATTCTTGCGTAATGAGGAATTGTGATAATAGATCATACCATGCGCGTGGAGCTTGCTTCAACCCATAGAGAGCCTTCTTAAGCTTGTACACATGATTAGGATATTTAGGATTCACAAAACCATCCGGCTGTTGAACATAGACCTCTTCCTTGATTTCACCATTCAGAAATGCCGTCTTCACATCCATCTGATAGACGATCATATTCATGTGGGCTGCATAAGCGAGGAATAGTCTAATAGCTTCCAAACGGGCAACAGGTGCAAAAGATTCCATAAAGTCGATGCCCAATAATTGCTTGTATCCACGAGCTACTAGTCGAGCTTTGTTTTCAATATTCCGCCTAACTCATCGAGTTTCACCTTGTAAACCCATTTCAAAGTGAGTAACTACACTTGATCCGGGCATGGGACAAGTTCCCAAACTTCAAGACGTATGAATTCGTTAAGTTCTTCTTGCATAGCTTCTATCCAACAAGATTGAGTAAAAGCTTGTTGCCATGTCTTAGGTTCAACTTCAGTGAGAAAAGCATCAAAATGACAAAACATTGCATTTTCTTGTAGCTGACTTCGTGTGGATACCGGACGATTAGGGTCACCAATAATAGAATCTATAGGATGATCCTTTGTCCACTTGCTGTCATGTTCACGAATCCGTGGATTGGAGTAAACCGTAGAAGGAGCTTCCTCTGAGGTGGACGACCCGACTTGATTAGGGTCGGGAATTGGTACACCAAAGAATGGAAGTTCACGCATTTGAGCGAATTCCAAATCATGATCATCATCATCCTCTTCATCATCAATAGGCATGACATGGGTAGTTGGTTCGGGTGTTGGTTGAGAATTACTCGTTGATGGTATATCTTGACCAATTGTAGGTGCAGATGTGTATGATTGTGCTTCGGTTGCTGGAGCGACAACTTCGGTGACCGAAGCTATTACCTCAGGTTCTGGAGCAACAATACTTGGAGGAGTAAAGAATTCATCAAAGAACGGTTGAAACAACGTATCTCATTCAGTCCTAGAAGGTGGTGTAAATGATGATGAAGTAGGGTTGTTTGGGACAAGACCAGAACTAATGTTACTGGGTCCCATTTCATGGAGTGCGGGTTCAGAGCTGCTTTGCTCAGAAGCCATTGCTGTCAGCTCGTCAAAATCAACATTCATAGTTTCAAGGATCTTGCGAGAGTTACGGTTGTAGATTCGGTATGCCTTCTTTGCGGGTGCGTAACCAATGAAAATACCAATATCAGCCTTTGGTTGAAGTTTTCCCAAATTGTCACCATCATTATTTGGATAGCAAAGAGAACCAAATACATGAAGATATGATAAATCTGGTACTTTTCCATGGAGAAGCTCATAAGGTGTTTTACCATGGCGTTTACGAATTAGTGACCGGTTTTGGGTGTACACTGCGGTAGATACTACTTCTGCCCATAAAAACAATGGAGCCTTTGCGTAAATTAACATCGTTCGAGCAGCTTCCATAAGTGTCCGATTTCGCCTTTCAACGACACCGTTTTGTTGTGGAGTGCGAGAAACGGATGTTTCATGAGAAATGCCAACTTCTTCATAATAATCACGCAAAATTTGATTCACAAATTTGGTTCCATTATCTGTACGAATGCGTCGGACAGTAGTGTTGAGACGCACTTGAATCATCTTGAGAAATCCGATGATGAATTCAGGTGACTCATTTTTTGCTTTAAGAAATTTCACCCATGTAAACCGAGAGTAATCATCGACAATGACGAGGATGTACTTTTTGCCACTAAGACTTTCAACACGCATTGGTCCACAAAGATCCATATGCAACAGATAAAGTTTCTCTTGGTTGGTGTCTTCCGTCTTGGGTTTGTATGATTTCTTAGTGCTTTTCCCCATGGTACACGCAGAACACAAATGATCCTTGTGAAATGAAAGTTTAGGAAGACCACGAACAAGTTCTTTTTTCGCCAAATGATTAATAGCGTCAAAGTTAAGATGAGATAACCGTCGATGCCATAACCATGACTTAGTCTTCGATGCTTTGGAGAGAAGACATACGGGAGAAGCGGCCATCATGTCTTTTTGAGATAAAGTATGCAAATTATTTCCTCGAGTACCTTTCAATAAATCAACCCCTTCCAAATTACGAATGAAGCAGGTATGCTCTCGAAAAGCAACTTCTAGGTTTGCATCACAAAATTGTCCCACAAAAAATAAGTTGTGACAGAGACCTTCCACATAATACACTCTCGAAATTATAACATTCCCAATATGATATTCACCATAACCCATTATCTTTGCAATATGATCATTCCCAAATCGAACCGTACCAAGAAACTTGCTGACGAAATTTCTGAGCTAAGAGCGATCTCCGGTCATATGCTTGGAGCAACCAGAGTCCAAATACCAGAGAACAATTTGGACCACCTGTTTTCAATAACAACAGTAGACAATGCATTGGAAACTATTGGTTCCTGAGTGTTAGTAGATACAGATATAAGATTATCAGAATTGCTAACATGTTTGTGACCCTTAGATTTCCTGCGTTTTCTAATGTGAGTTTTAGCACTAACAGGTTTTACAGTTCCAACTTTCTTAGGTTTTGGATTATCCGCGGGCACTACAGTGGGAGTAGACCTATTTAAAGGGCACTTGTTTCCTACAATAGTGTCGGTGTTCCTAGTTAAAGGACACGCTTGTGTTTTGGTATCCTTGGTACTCCTAGTTAAAGGGCACGCTTTCTTCGCTTTAGTGAGAGTGATCCTAGTTAAAGGGCACGTATTTCCTACTATAATGAAAGTTCTACCAGTGGGGCGCCACATCCAACCAACTTGGGTTAACACTTTCCCAGTCGGTTTTCATTCTAATCCATTTTTCCGGGCATACATCTCATTCACATGGTCAATAAGGCAAGAATCATGACGACTAGAAACATACATTCATTGCAATTCCAACATTTCAAATTAGAATTCACAGTAGGCTTAGAACGCTGCACAACCACAGAGCCTTTAGGTTTAGCTACATGATTCTTTTTATTCAAAACAGAAATAACATTCCTAGGATGGGCTTCTACTTTCTTCTTCACTTGACTACTAGATGGGCGCACGATCCTATCATTCTTCTTGTTTCTCTTAAGCTTAGATCTTTGAGCCTTAGTAGTGGTGCTTACTCCTGTAGAAGGCAACACGGGAATATTAGAAGCTGGTTTTGATTCCGCCTTATCTTCAGTGACCAAAGTTTGAGATGGTTTATTCCTAGGGCCCTTATTAAGTGGTGTGACGGCTATAAGGTTCCTTTTGATTGCACTAGAGGACGCTGCTGAGACAGTGGCTGCGTTATCCAAAACATTCTTACCTTTTAGAGTACGAAGTATTTCCTTTAACTCAGCCAAGACCAGATTCTTATCACAAATTTGTTCCCTCAAATAAGATATTTCCACCGACTTTCGATTCAATTGTTCAATCAATGATTGATTTTGTGCAGTGGTATCAACACATGCGGGCTTTACTGAATCGAAGAGTCGTGTATTTTCTGTTTTAAGTTATCAACTTTGGACAAAATCTTGGAAACTCGATTATCTGGATCAAGTTTAAAATTCTCAGCGGCCTCAAGTACGTTCACACAGTTAAGCTCCTTAGATTTCTCTATTTCTATCGGCAAAGATGTAGCAACTTTGTCACTTGGCTGACGCTGTTTTGATTGTAAATTCAATTGAAAATTCTTTTCAAAGTTTGCATCATCGATATTAACACCTTCGAATGACGTTTCAAAGATTTCTTGAATAAATTGTTGCTTGCATTCAAGCGAAATACAATGTGTTTGAATCTCATCAAAACATTTTGAAAGTGAAGAATATGAATCTTGAAGCTTTAAAAATTCAGCGTCAGATTCGTGACAAGTACTATCTACCACAGTATCCACAGATTCAACATTATGCACAATAGAATCATCATCAACACTTTTATTCACACAGACGGAAACTATATCATGAGAACATCACTTGCTTCAGAAGCTGATCATTTTGGCGTGAAACCCGTTCTATTTCAAGTAAACTGTTTTCATAAGCATCATCTATTTCATTGAAAACACGTCTAACTTCTTCTATTTCCAAAAGCAAATCTTGATCAAGATTACTAAGACAAGCTTTAACATTCTTTACAAACGGAACAATTTCATCTCGAAACGCAACTCTCGTGTGCTCAAAATTCCATTCACCTTCCGTTATGGCCGAAGCCGTCGTACGTTCCAAAATGACCTTGTCAAAATCGGCTAAGTGTTGGTGAACCGCATTTAAGTTAATGGACGCCTTGCTTACCGGTGGAATTAACTGTGTTAAATCCGTTTTGACAAGTGTAGGAGACGTACTAGGAAGGTTTTCATTTGACAAATTTTGGGGCACAAGAACTATCAATTCTGCTAATTCCTTTTGTAAACGAATGCTTGTGTTTTTCGAAAATTGATCTTTGTTATGTTGATCATAATCAATTGTATGGAATTTTGAAAACATTTTAGAATGAGTTTCATCCGCAAGTGACTGTGTTTCCTCAGTACTACGAACAAAAGGTGCTTCTTTCGATTTGCCAATTATGGTCATATCATAAAGACCGGGAATAGATTCCTGAGCTTGTTTTGCATAACCGGGATTAGGTGGTAAATCTTGAAGACGTTTAAGTTTGAGTTCTTTAAATGATTTAGTTAAAAGATGAACCTTTTCTGTGGAAGCGTATTGTTTTAAAAGCTGTTGTTCCTTGAATTTAAGAAGTTTGGTAGCATTAATTTCTGATTCAACCTTTTTAGACTCGAGAGTTTCGAAATCCATTTTAAGTTTCTAAAAATCATTGACAACCGACTCTTTTGCTTTTAATTCGTTGGAAAGATTAGCTTTTAATGAATCTATTTCTTTCAAGTGTTCAATCTTTTCAAAACGAAATTGGTCAAATTCAGAACATGTTATTTTCTCTGCTTGAGGGACCATTTCAAAAGTTTTGACTTTTTCTTTATGCAACGCAAGCTCAGTAGTCCGGGTGGAATTCGTATCTACGGATTGTTTGAGAGCCATATGCATTTGATCAATAATATGTTTAGGCACCATGACCAAATCATGTTGAGCATAAGATTTCATACCCGTCGTAGCATTTGGTTGAGGTTGTAGGATTAGATACCACATCATTTGAGTTACTAGTCCCCGAATGCTGTTCGAGGTTGTCATTTTCATGCCCAACTTGATGTTGGTTATCATCAATATTATTAGATGTGGTTGGTACCTCACTGACGACATCAGAACCGTAGTGAGAGAGATTAGCAACGAGAGCAGCTTGGGCCGAGTGAATGTCATCACAATCCGAATCGTATGCATCAAGATCGTACGCTTGATAAGCTGCATTAGAAGTGGAAACGACTGCAATGCCTTCAGTATCTGCTGCCCTGGGTCTGCAAGAAATGCTAACTCTTCTGAATCCAAGATCTTCCCCTTAGACTGAGCATCAACCAAATACATCTTCTCACGAAACCATGCATCATCCCTTCTCCTCTTCGGTTGAGTGCATTCCCTAGCCATATGACCTTGTCCTCGGCAATTGTAGCAAGTCACAACCTTTTTAGGACCAATAGGACTTCCATTTCCACTAGCTTGAGAATTCATAGCTTGATTGTTCCCAGTCCTTGTAGGAGGTCCATATGAATTTTGCCTTTCCTGAATAGGTTGCACCGTCACTTGACCATCTTGAACAGTGGCTTGTTGTCGAGGATTTGAAGAGGTGCGGAGCTGATTGTTTGTTGGTGGAAATCCTCTAGTTGCAACAAGTTTTGACAAGTAGGCAGTGAGATGGTTTAGTACATTAGCTGGCGTATCATTTGGAGTAAAGACCGGTGCTTGGATTGGTGGAAGTTCGTTAGAGTAGAAAGCTTGTGCTGGTTGTGCTTCTATTGGAAAATATCCTTGCTGAGGGGTATAGCCCATTGGAGAAGTGTTGGCTTGTGATGGTGATGTCTGATATGGTGGTTGCGGTGAAAAATATTGTTGATGAGCACTTTGTTGAAATGCTTGTTGTGGCATCATTAGTGGTGGATAAGATGGTTGCTGATAGTTGTGTGGTGGTGGCTGCTGCAAGTATGATGGTTGCTGATAATTATAAGCCATGTTTTGTTGAGAAGCATACATTGCAAGTGGATCATGAACTTGAGGTGTAGACAACCGAGCCTCGATCACATGGCATTCGTGTTGTTGAAAAAAAGCTTGAAGTTGATCCACATTGGTGTTATGCAAGTCCTTAGCCAATTTAACATCCGTCACGTATTTTTTCCATTCTGGAGGAAGAGTGTTCAAATACTTGGTGTTCAATTGAAAGGTAGGAATTGCCATGCCATAGATATTAAGCTCATTCAACAATAGGGTAGATCTCAGATAGTAGTCATTGAGAGTCTCCCCTAGCACATAGGCAAACTTATCAAAAGTATCATAAAGCTTACACTCTCGTTCTTGTTTAGTTAACGAGGTGCCTTGCATTAGAACACGAATTCTATCCCATAACTCTTTGGAAACTTTATGTTTGCTGACGAGTTTGTAGACATCTGGAGGAAGGGCTTGGAGAATGATGTTTGTAGCATACTTATCACATTTATCTTGAATCTTCATATCTCCAGTCAATTCACCCGTTGTGCGAGGACGAGTAGTTGTACCTTCCGTCACTGTACCATAATCTAATGGTCCATTGAGCACCGATGCCCAAATAAGATGTCCGTTCTCCTTGTTCAACATATAAAGTTCCATTCGGTAAGTCCAATCCTCGTACATAGATTTCTCCTGGTGGACGATTATCCGTACCCGAGAGGATGGACTTATCCGTAAGAGATGTGTACTCCATTTCGATAAGTTAAGATTTACAAACTTGATCGGTCAATGAAAGAAAGTAAATGTGTTTGTTGTAGTGTGTTAAAACCGAGAAATAATGTTAAAATCCCCTAAATTATGTTCTCGATAAACCAAAAATTCCAAGATAAAATTGCACACGACGTTTTTGAAAAAATTGTTGGATCGCAACACTGGATCGTAGTGGTGATCGTACTCAGATCGTACTCACTATGATCGTACTCAGATCGTAGTTGTGATCGCACTCACTATGATCGTACTCAGATCGGACTCCCAGATCGTATTGCGATCGTACTCCCCTATCCTAGTCAGTGATCGTATTCTGATTGAAACCTTGATCGTACTCTACAATCGTGGTGACGGATCGTACTCTGAGCAAAGTGAGCTATCGCACTAAGCAATCTTACCTTGATCGTAGTATGCTATCGTACTGAAGGATCGTAGCGAGCTATCGTACTAACCAAACTTACCTTGATCGTAGTATGGATCGTACTGAAGGATAGTAGCGAGCTATCGTACTAACCAAACTTACCTTTGATCGTAGTATGAATCGTACTAGGCAATCAGATTGAGGGATCGTACTAATGATCGCAGTTAGATCGTAACAACAGATCGTGACTATGGATCGCAAGTAGAAACCCCCAGGGTTTATGCAAACACAAAGTCAGATCGTACTGAGGATACCAACTTACCTTTTTTCTCGGACAATACAATAACACAATCAATTCAAGATTCTAAGCCAAAAAATGAATCAAACACCCAAAATTTTTGTGTTTTTAACCCAAATAACAATACCAAATCACTATAACAAGTAATAAGATGAAGTAAATCAAGATTAACTCATAAAAACACAAAAAAACATTTTTTGGTTCGTGTGAAAATGGATCAAAAATGGCGAGAGAATCAAGAACACAAACACAAGAACTAAACAATCATCCCATGGCTTTGATACCATTTGTAGGATATGTAAATCTATGCTTATGTTTTTAGAGAGAGAAAGAGATAGAAAGATGGTGGATTTCACACTTCTAGAGAGAGAAAGTTTAAGAGAACTATGTGTTATTCAAATGAAATCACCACCCTCTCTATCAATGGAGAGGGTTTATATACCAAGCCCATAAGATTGGCTTGGGCTTACATTTGGGCCGGCCATACAAGCATGGACCGGGCTTTTCCTTGTTTAGTTAATTAAAAGATATCTAGACTACGAGATACAACTTAATATATTGTCGGAGTGACCGAATCTTCCTAAATACGTAAAAACGTATTTCCAAAAAGCACAAGCTATAAGGATTCACTAATGTATGAATTAGGCCAAGGATCAAAATAAGCTAAAAAGGAGAAAACCTTACAAGGGGTCCAAGTTAGGCTTTGACCAACAACTTGTGATATTTTAACCACAATAAGCTCCTTTCAAACCCCAATAAGCCTTTTATAGCTTATAACCGTTAGAATGTGTAAGCCCCCCCTATAGGTATGATATTATTCATGGCCATATTTATAATGACAAAACCCTAATGCCTCAAACCCACAAACCAGGCTTGGGCCTATTTATTTACTAATACTCCCTGCATTTCGAGCGAAAAAATAGCGAAAGCTCGGACTGGAGAAGTAAAGTAGAAACGAAGAACAAAACATAATCAAAATAGATACGTAGAAGCGATTCTTTAGAAGTAGTAGATCTTGATATTTAGAAGCAGCGGATCTTTACGAGCAGTGGATCTTTAAAAAAACTTATAAATAAGCAAAAAGCGGCAAACTCAAGGTATATCTATTTGTCAACAGTGACAGATTCAACCTATATCTATCGACTGAAACGCGGCGGACTCAAGGTATATCTATCTGCGAGACACAGCAGACTAACCTATATCTATCGGTCGAAACGCGGCGGACTCAAGGTATATCTATCTGCGAAATACGGCAGACTCAACCTATATCTATCAGCCGAAACACGACGACTCAAGGTATATCTATCTGCCAAAATACGGCAAACTCAACCTATACCTATCGGCCGAAACGCGGCGGACTCAAGGTATATCTATCTGCGAAACACGACAGACTCAACCTATATCTATCGGCCGAAAACCAAAAGTTGTCTCGGGGCTTGGTACCCTAAATTCGACTAAGAAAAATAACAACAGAACTATAGAACTGTTTTTTGAAAGAAAAGAAAATATAAAACTAAAACTAATTAAACATAATCCATGCTTCATCAACAAACACGTCACCAAAGTACAACTTCAAATACAGATCCATGCGGTCCATAGGTGTACTTCTTTTGGGCAGCAACAAAGAATAATTTATTGTGTAAAAACTCCACATTACGAAGAGTTTCTCTAACCTGCATCACGAAGAGATGGGGTTTAGAGATCTGAGGTATAGGATCGGAAAGGATTGGAAACCGATTCAAAGAAACGGATCAAATAAATTTTAGGACATTAAGGTTTTTTTTGTTGTTGTAAGAATTGATGTTTATTGATGGGTGAAAGCAGCAGGCATATGATCTACCCTACTGATACCATGTTAGAATGTGTAAACCCCCCATAGGTATGATATTTTTCATGGCCATATTTATAATAGAAAAACCTTAATGCCTCAAAACCACAAACCGGGCTTGGGCCTGTTTATTCCCTAATAATAACCACCAAAATCTTTGAGAGAATATTGAATGATTTGTTCGTTCAACAAGAATCGAATAAAGATTTCGCCATTGTATTCAAACATAGAGTAAGTGCTAAAGAATTCTAGAAGAAACAAGGGGTATATATCTTATTCTATGTAGAGCAAGCAATCAAACCCCGTATGCTCAAACATAGATTTGATATAGATATAACCCGTTATTCCCTCATCAACAACTCTACCCTCATGGAAATTTCGTGTTGAAAGTAATGAAAAGGAGTTTCGAAGTTGAGTGGATGTAAAGGTTTGAGAAATGTTTGGCATATATTGTTTAGTGAGTTGATGATCCTTTTGGTATTGTGAAGGCATGATTAGTACCTAAATAAACACAAGAAAATATATTTCCAATGACTCATATGAAAAATAAAATCAAAAATCAAAATATGAGAATGTGTTAAATCAATTTCTTGACAAACAAAGGATTGAATCCATATCATTCTCATGTTCACAATGTATATATTCCATTATTAACCAAGAACATATGAACTATGTTGGATCAACAATGGACTAGAACATTGGTCTTTCAAAACAAGGTTTTTAGGTAAGCATTAACAATGCAATTACCTATTTGCTCATGGGTTCATCTCAATTCCATCTTTTAACCAAAAGCATTTATCCAAAATTCGGATTTGTTCTACACGTGGGTTTTAGTGAAATCTCAATGAATATGAACCTAAGGAATCATAGTAAAATAACCATGTCAACCCATATTCTTATTAAGGTTCTAATTCAATTTCAATTTTAAATATCCCCAATTATGAAAGGATGAACCCTAGAACAAAATAGATGAAATTGAAAGAAAATACTTACAATTAATTGATGTTTGATGAAGGATGAGTGAAACCCACAACTTGGAATCAATTAATTTGAGTGATTGAAGGTTTTTGAAGCTTCAACAATGGTGGAAAAAGGGGAACCCGACGGCTGTGTATTTTGGGAGAGAGAGGGTTTTGTTTGAAAAAGATTAAATTAATAAAACTGGCGCTCTGACAAGTTTTACTGCCCGCGGTTCCTTATCAATAGAGAACCGCGGGTTTGAACCGCCAGAGATAAAGAACCGCCTACAGAGGTAGGTTTTTATGAATGAAATACGCAAAATTTTTGAAAACCAAGTTTTCTAAAATACTTAAAAATATATCTTAAACCTTTTAGAATATCATTGGATCATCATAACACTAAGCAATATGCCTTAATGAAGGATTACGAGTTGAATCGAGATAAAAAAAGAACCGAAACGGACAAACGACTACTCGTAGCGAAAAAGCAAAGTGGAGAGAAGTCAAGGGAAGTGAATCAAGACTAAGACCAATTCTCAAGGGATTAATGACAATCTTCAAATCGTGGAGACGAAGAGCTTGTGTCATATATAGTGGTTTAAGACGTGCCTTTCCGGCGAAGTGTTAAACGGCTTTGGTAATGAATATACACAAAGCAAATATTGATGCATAGACTAAGATTACTTTCAATAATAGTCTTAGTCTAAACCAAAATATGAGCAAGTTATTAATTCACTTTCTCTCCCACAAAGGGCCTACTAACCGTATGGGTGCAAACCATGGATATCATGCTTGATACTTTAAGCTACTACTAACTCACTCTACATCACCATAGTGAGTCAAGTATCCAAGCAATGAAGGTTTGAGAGGATAAAAGAAAAGAATCACAAACCACAAACAAATGTCAACGCAAGGATGCCAAGAACAAGCACATAGTCAAGTAATGATCAAAAGAATGATCAAAGGGCGTGTGGAAGAACGAAAGCGTACCTTGGCCACAAAGAGCATTCCAATCCATCAAGGAATCAATGCAAAACCCAACAATGACTATGATGAGTACTAAGTCTTCAAGGACTAGTATCATTCCCAATCATCTTGATATCATCATTCAAAGATGTTGAAGATCAATGAAGATGAGTCTTCTACAAGTGCAAGTAACTCAATCCACAACCAATTAAATGATTGATCTTCATGAGTACCGACACAAAGCAAGATGCAAACTAGTAGATACATTTCAAGAGTAGATCTAAAATGCATAAAAGCTACTAATCTAAGAGGGATGAAATATTACCAATTAAAAGACCTATTTTCCAAGAAAAAAATAGTTTTGACCAAAGAGAAACTTTAGTCAACTTGACCTTCCAATTTAAGGAGACAATGGATCGATCCAAGTTTTAAAGTACAATATACTTCAAAGATCTTGAGTGACCATCGCTCTGATACCAATTGTAGAAACTAGAGGGGGGGGGGGGGGGGTTGAATAGTTTCTCTTCGATTAGTCACCTAATTAAAATTACTTTCAATTAGGTTTGTATCAAAACTATCTTTTACTTGAAGCTAAGTTGCATAATGATTAGGTTCAATTCAAATGCATTAGCAATGGTAATAGGTAAGTGTGATGATAATGGAATAAGTAAAGAGTAAGGAAAGAGACAACCTAATGAGAAGACACCAAGATTTATAGTGGTTCGACAAGGAGGCTCTATCCTCGTTTCTACTCCACTCCTCGAGTACACCTACTCGAGATTTCCACTATATCCACAAGCTCCCTTCTTGGCGGAGAAAACCTTACATCGTCGCTTACATTATTTTCCGACACAAAGCTAAATATCGCGAACTAATCTTTAGCTAGGACCAATCTACACAACGTTGCCTACTTCACAATTTAACGACACAAGGCTAGATGTCGAGTTCTAATCCAAAGCTAGAACCAATCTTCACGACTCTTCACTTTGAAGCTAAGTGATAACTTCACACAACACAACTACTAATCACTTTCAAGTTTAGTGAGAACTCACAAGACACAACCACATCACTTTATAGTTTAGTGAGAACTACTACACAATCTATTATAACTCAACTAGACATATCCAAGTACACACATGTAGCTTGGATCTACACAACATAAATCCAAGCAAACACATATGCAATGGATGTACACAACAAATCCAAGTATTCACAAATATCTTGGATAAACACAACTAGTCCAAGTATTCATAAATACAATGGATTAACATAAAACAAAAAGGCTAACATGATGAACATGACTAATTCATGGATTCATCTTTATCACAACACTAGTGAGTGAGT
Organism: Glebionis coronaria; assembly: GCA_025667525.1. NCBI lineage: Eukaryota > Viridiplantae > Streptophyta > Magnoliopsida > Asterales > Asteraceae > Glebionis > Glebionis coronaria. Next base: position 468,169,360 of record CM046877.1, on the reverse strand, counting down.
GATCTTCTCTTTGGACAAGGTAAAGGAGGGGATCAAGAGGATAATCATATGTAAACATACTTAACACATTAAGTGATCATTTACTAATGATTATGCTATAGAAAAGAGAAAGGGGGCTGAGAAAAATGTCCAAAAAGGGTTATTGGAAAAAATGAGATTTGATCCACTATTTATAGGAGAGAAAGTGCAACGGCTAGCTGGACGCGGTTCCTTATCTAGCCCGGCGATTCCTTATCGCTAGAGAACCACCTAGCTATTTGAAGGACCGCCCAGTAGACTACGCTCCGATTTTGTCTTTTAGTGGGGTAGGAATATCTGAGGTTTTTAAACCTTCAAAGGATATTCTTATGGCATATGGAATATGCCATTTTCAAATTTACATTTTCCATTTTTAATAAAACATTTTCTTAAAAAGAAAGTTTATTAAAAAATCTTTTGTCATATTAACAAAAGTGAGTTTTAAGGATAATCACTTTGATGACCACTAAGTATGATTAAGAAAAGTTAGTGATATGATTATTACCTTGATGATAGTGTTAGTTAAATAATTCGTTTTGTGTTTTACACTAAATGTGTTGTATAGTTTGTTGTGATCAAAACTAAGAAAGATTAGTTAACACTAATAATTTAAGGCATCACTTGCATTAACAATCTCCCCTTTTTTATTACGACAAACTATAAACTCATTTACGTAGAAAGACAAAATATCGAATTATTAACGAGTTTGTCACTATCATTTCTCCCCCTTTGTCGTAGCAAAAAGGTTAGCACAAGTCTTTGAAGAAAACCGGACTTTGCTAGTAGCTCCCCCTTGGTGGTTGCTCCCCTTTGCTTGGGGCACCAAGTGTATGAGCTAAGGTGACATGCTACACAAAGGTTAGTAGAAAGAAAAGAAACACCAATGTATATATGATCACTACCTACTAAGTAACTTGAGAGGGAGAAGGAGAAGAAATCTCTAATTAGAAGCAAGTATTGCTAAGTATGTCTAAAGAGGTAAATGACAAAATCAAAGTTCAATTGGTGGAATGTAGGTAGAAAAGAAACATCCAACCAATGAAGATGATAAATTTGTCAAGGGGTTAAAGTTTAGAATTGATGGAATCACCCATAATCAATTGTAAAGATTAACCACGATCAACTTAAAAGAAAAAGAGAGAATGATCAAAGAAAGAAAACAAAAACAACACAAAGGTTTCATATTACAAAATATGAAAGAAACAAACAAGGTAGATAGTCATACACACAATATGAGTATCTATAGCAAAAAATATGGAAAATAAACCACAAAGCATAAGTTATTCTAATAGTGATTGTGGAATTGCTATATGTGATCCGGTGGTCTAACATGGTGGTAAATGGTGGTGGAAGCCATTGTTGAGTTAGAGAGAGAGAGTGGTTGTGTGAAAGAAAGGAAAATATATTAAAAATGAGAAAAATGACACAAGCAACACCCCTCCTTGGAAGCTAAGGAGGGGTATATATAGTCACACACGACCCTTAAACTATACATTGAACCTAGTCTAGTCTAAGCGTGTGTGACTATGATAACTAATGGGAATTCTTAAATGCCGTCACATAAAGTGAATTCCCAACAATCTTCCCCCATGGGACGACGTGTAGAATTCCTTACAATATTCTTCCTAACAAGTACATAATGATTAAGAACAAGAGCTTTCATGAAGCGTCCAATGCTGATGAAGTCTTCTGAGGCCTTCGTCTTCAAAACGACTCATCTTTAAAGTAACTTGTAGAAGAAATACTATAACGACACGAGCTAAGTAACCCATACACTTCTGGATAAGGAGAAGATTTTGAATTAACTTCCCCCTAATTCATGCCACATAAACTTGATGTTGAAGCTTTTAAATAGCTTCCCCCGAAATCGACAATCCTTGTAAGCAACTTCAAAGCTTTCAATTGTGGGATATGTAAATCTTGCTTATGTTTTTAGAGAGAGAAAGAGATAGAGAGATGGTGGATTACACACAATTCTAGAGAGAGAAACTTATGTTTACTATGTGAAAAATGAATAACCACACACCCTCTCCATCAAAGGAGAGGGTTTATATACCCAAGCCTTGTGATGGGCTTGGGCTTACAATGTTGGGCTGGCCTACACATGTTGTATGCTAGGCTTGACTTTGTTTGTTTAATAAAGATATCTAGACTACGAGCTACTACTTAATATATTGTCAGAGTGACCGAATCTTCCTAAATACGTAAAAACGTATTTTCAACAATCTCCCCCTAAGGGAGGTCACTCCAAACAAGGGCGTTACCCGAGTTACAATAATGAAATAAACCTAGCATACTATGCTTGTCTTGAGCTCGTAGTCTTCGTCTTTCTTTTCTTTTTTCTTTTCTGGTGAACATGCTGATGTGATCTTTGATATCAATCTTTAGCATCAATCCCTTGCCTTGATCTCGTGCATCCATCACTTGTGATCACCGCCTCTTCGTGACACCATGTCCCACATACTTATACCTTCGTAATTCTTGAAAGCTTCAGAGTTCGATACAACGGAAGACTTGACCTTCAGACTTTCTTGAATTCGTTGAAGTACTGAGTGTATGTAGTATAAGCATGTGGTGGCGACTTCTTCTGGATTGTACACCGCAATGCCACCTTCTTGTTACGCTGCATAAGACAGTTAGCAACAAACCATATACACGGATGAAATAGCCTTGAACATTTCATTCTAATTCGGTAGTATTTTACCTCCGGTCGGTGAAGACCGTTGGACGATATTAAATATCGTACTTGTGGCAGGTAGTTTCAATAAAGAACCTCCTTGACAAGATTTCACGGGTAAACCTGTTCTCTTTACTCGACCGTCCAAAGCTGACTGCGAACGTAAAGAGTGAATCATTTGGATAATAATATCCGCATGATTTGAAGCTGTCAATTCATGTTCCTGGAACAAGTGAAATTCAATTAAGAACCACACCATCGTTGCTTTCTAGTTGTCACGAGCTTGATTCGTCTAGAATCTTGCAAGTTACCTACCAAGTGCTGTTTGAGGTTAACACTAGAAGGATTTCCACTCGTCACTGTGAACACTAAGGTATCACTCTGAGTGTTCTGGCAAGATCACTCAGATATTGCGTAGAGGCATGGAACGTGTTTAAATTCAGTTAAGAATTAAACAACTGTTGCTTTCCAGTTATCACAAGTTTGATTCAGAAAGAATCGCACAAGCCACCTACCATGAGCTTTTTGATATTCGCTCAAGAAGGATTTCCATCTTCATTGTAAATACTTTCGTATTACTCGGATGTTCGGGCAAGATCATGAAGATTTTGCGTAGGACTCTTAAGATCTTTCTTACTTTTCACAGTGTGTGAGGAAGCAAGGAAATATGAAAGTGTGTCCTAATGAGATATTTGATGTTCTCAAATGTCTCTAGACTCGATCGTGCACTTTGGATTTTAGTGATCGGAGGCAGGAGAGGAGTGCCACCTTTTCAATACCAATTTACTCGGAGTGAATAAATCGATAGATAACGTGTTGATCTCCGTGTGATTAAAACAAATATCTTTTGAGAGATATCTGAGTTTGCTGGGATGGGTTGTGCATTGCATCACTGGGTCCATGATGTCCTATCTTCAATATCAAGCATCATTAAAAATGATCTCAATAGCATATGTATTGACCCGGTTTCTGCCTAAAATTGTAAGGAGGGCTTCTTTTTTACACCCTTTATCTTTACAATTCTTTTTCATTCTTCAACCCCTTCAATGCTTACCAATACGTCATAACTAGCACCTTGTTGTGATTATTCCAGTGTTAACTTAAGTACTTGGTCGGCATTCAGCTACGTTCACAATCTTTCTCCAACTTTCCTAAGGACGACTATTTCTAGCTATGGAATGTCCTTGGGAAGATTCCTCCGGTTTTGGAAGAATCATAGGACTTAACCTATCCTACCATCCTTATGTCACCACAATCTTCATCGTCGTGAGATAAATGGGTTTTGGGTAAGTATATGTCACCATGAAATCCATTTTGATATAGCAAATCCATTTTGCTCCCCCTTAACATATGCCATGATATTCGAAAACATTTCGCACATGTCGGGATGAGCCAGCACATTAAGTCAAACCATTTGTGATAATATCCCATATTAAATCACATTAAATATTAACCCAATCGATGTTTTTAATATCAATTGATTTAATGAAGTTTTAACAAAGATTTTGGGAAGAGAAATGCAAGTCCATTTTATCTTCATGATATCAAAAGTATGAGATATGATGCCGATTTGTAACATGATCACATATTCACCATATTAGAAAAGAATTGACAAGGTTGGACCTGATAGACGAGAACATCATATGATAAAATCAAATGGTTCTTGTTAGCATATGTTGGTCGCCTCGTCACGTCTGAAGTCATCTCTTGACACCACGTGTACGATTGGTATTGTTGTCTTGACACAGTTAGTGAGCTTGGCACGTTTGGCATCGAAGATTCTGAATGCTTGACAATTGCTCCCCCTCAATTGTTGACCCGTGTTCTATTGAAAGAGCTGTAGTCGTTGGTTGAGTAGTCGCATCATCGAGTATGTAGATACCAATTGTAGATTGCTATGGTTGTAGAGATGATAGCTTCATAAAAACAAGACTTCTCTTGTTTTAACAAATAAATGCACTGAGGCGTACATAGATTTGTGTTAGACCAAGTTATAAAGTAAACTTGATCCCTTACAAGGTTTTAAAGTAAACCTTGCCCGAGAAAATTAATTCCCGTTGTGAGCCAAAACTTTCAAAAGAAATACTTGGCTTTAATGTGAAAACCGGGTTGCAGTCTGAAATAACTACAAGCCATATAGGCATGTTTTATGAGATATTTACAACTTTTGTACGAACTCTATTTATGGCGCCGTGTCGATATTAATCAACATTTCTACGGCCGTAAATATTATCGTACCAAAAGACATGCCTTTGAAAAAATAAAGTAAAAATATTTTTGGATTTTTATGAATTTTTCAATTTTTATGGTTTTTATATGGTTTTATATTTTTGTATTTTGCTTTTGTGGATAAAAATATAAACAATATATACAGATGATCACCAAGGATACGGAGAATAGTTTTACCAACACTATTCTTTCGCTTCATCTGCCAGTTCCTTTAGAGTCTCAGGCGAGAAGGTTCTCATTCCTAGCTTGTCGGCCAAAAATTCAATTCGAGCGCGATCTAAAGCCTTCGTGAAAATATCCGCTAATTGATACTCAGATCGACAAAGTAAAGCTCGATTACTCAATTTTCCACTTGCTCCTTGATGAAGTGGTAGCGAATGTCAATAAGCTTCGACCGGGAGAATTGAACATTATTGCAGCATAAGGCAATTGAAATCTTGTTGTCACAGTACATCGGAATTTTGTTGAAACCTAGACCATAGTCGGTTAATTGCGATCTCATCCAAAGAATTTGAGCACAGCAACCGGACATAGCTATGTATTCTGCTTCCGTACTTGAAATTGCAGCGCTTTTCTGCCTTTTCGATGCCCAACTGATTAGTCGATCTCCTAGTAGTTGCAAAGTTCCACTCGTGCTACGCCTTGTGTCTTGACAACCCGCGTGATCCGCATCTGCATATGCCGTAAGTGCAATCGAAGAGTCCTTCGAATACCAAAGTCCCCGATTAATGGTTCCTTTAAGATATCTAAAGATCCGTTTCACAGTGGCCAAGTGTAACTCAGTAGGTCGAGTTTGATACCGAGCACACATACATATAGCAAACTGAAGATCAGGTCGACTAGCTGTGATATACAGAAGAGTACCGATCATTCCACGATAAAGTGTCGGATCAACGGCAACTCCATTTGGATCTGCATCAAGCTTAGATTTTTCCACCATTGGAGTATCCACAGGGTCGTAAGATTCCATCTTATATTTCTTTAGCGATTCAAGGGCATACTTGGATTGATTGATAAAGATGCCTCTGGACTCTGAGATATCTGAAGACCTAAGAAGAATGATACCTTGCCCATCATTGACATCTTAAACTTGGAAGACATGAGTGTCCCAAACTCATCCGATAAGGTTTGGGCCGAGGCTGCAAATATAATATCATCAACATATATTTGTACCATAATCATATCTTTACCTCGTTTCTGAATGAACAGCATGGGATCCACCTTGCCTTTAGCGAAGCCTTGCGTAATGAGGAATTGTGACAAAAGATCATACCATGCGCGAGGAGCTTGCTTCAACCCATAAAGAGCCTTCTTAAGCTTGTACACATGATTAGGATATTTAGGATTCACAAAACCATCCGGCTGTTGAACATAGACCTCTTCCTTGAGTTCACCATTAAGGAATGCCGTCTTCACATCCATCTGATAGACGATCATATTCATGTGGGCTGCTGATACAAGGCTTTTGACACCCTGTAAAAATTAAAGTTCGTTTAAGTATGTCTCTTCGAATTGAAAAACTTATGTTTAATGTGTGTCTCAGTTTTATTTTGGTGGAAACAAAGATGTGTCGTTGTAGTGTTCAAAATAAAAGTGCAAACAATTAAAGTAAAGGTGCAATTAAAGTAAATCTAAGTCTAATTAAAATAAAGGTGCAAATATTTAAAAGCGTGACTAAAATTAAAAGGCGCTAAAGTAAAGACGTAAACTTAAATCTAACTAAGGCAAATCTTAAAACGCAACTAAAACTTAAACTAAGGCAAGGCTAAAATTTAACTAAGGCAAATAAACTTAAAGTGCAATTAAAAGTAAAAGGTGGGAAAAATAAAGCTTTAAAATAAAAGACTGAAATTTAAAAAGAAAAATCAGAAAGAACCTGACAAGAAACCTTTGATTCGAAAGTTCAAAACTTCCGAATGAACTAGCTTGACTCGGAACTATTTCCTTCCCTTGATCCGGAACTTCGTTCGGAAGATATTGATCCGGAACTTTTGCCCTTGGTTCGGAACTTTGGAGTTCCGAATGGACACTCACTGATCCGGAACTTTTGGAGTTCCGGATGAATTGCTTGATCCGGAACTTTTGAGTTCCAAATGAATGATTCTTGAGTCGGAAGTTTCCCTTCGTCCGGAACTTTGAATGTTCCGGATGAACAAGCTTGACTCGGAAGTTTTGCTGATCCTAAAATCTTCCGGATGAAACCCTTGACTCGGAACTTTGAAGTTCCGAATGAAAGCTTTCTCTCCTTCTTGGTTCGGAAGTTTTAGACTTCCGGATGAAGCCACTGGTTCGGAACTTTGAAAGTTCCGAATGAACAGACTCCCTCTCTTGATTCGGAAGATTTCCTGGAAATACAGAAACAAAAACAAACTCTCCCGAAGAACAAGGGATCACAGAAACAAGGAAGATAACACAGATTTAACCAAAATCAACACAAACGATTTAATAAAACTATCAACGAATCAACAGTAAACATAAACAAACAATTAAAATCAATAAAACAAACAAATTTAACCACAATAATCAAGAATCACTTGGATCAAAATAAAAGCATGAACATGAACACAAACATAAACATAAAAATCAAAGATTAAGAAAGGTAGATAAGAGATTGACAAGATAAAGTAAAGATTGACAATAATTAAATGAAAACTTACTTGAAATTAAATGAATTTAAGGTGCAAGACAAGGTAAGTAAATTGACAAGAAATTAAATGACAAGGTATTTAAATGTGGAAGACTAATTGTCACACTTAGCCAACAAGAAGAAAATGATTAACACTAATGACTATTTATAGGGGAGGATTAAGGAAGCTTCCTCCCCTCCTTCATTTCTTGTTAATTGCAAGATTAAGCCCCTCCTTCTTTTAATCTTCATTAATTGCATACTTAGTCCTTTTCTTCTAATCTTTTTTAAACTTGGACTTAAGAGACTTTTGGCTTCGGGATTTCTTTGAAGTCGTCTTTAAATTCTTCAATAAAATAGACTTGAATTCTTCGGCTTTTGATAAACTTCCGTCTTTTGACTTTTTCTTCGATAATTCTTCAGAATTGGTCTTGGACTTCCGTTCTTTTTGCACTCTTGACTTCTTGACTTCGTCTTTCATCTTTTTCTTCAATAAAAGTCCGTAAATGCCCGTGAATGTCCGTGTTTTCTCCACTTTTCACCTTTTCGTCCTAAATCACAACAAAAACACAAACCACGCATAATTCTGACATAAAAGACATAAAATACACGTTTTGGTCCGGTTATTATTGTAATTAAGTGGTAGAAAAGATGGGTGTTTACACACCTATCAAATCCCCTACACTTGACCATTGCAATGTCCTCATGCAATGCATTAGTTACAAAGCACGTTTACATTTTTCATCATAATTAATCCACGTTGGCCTTTATTAAAGAGATAGGAAATTAAAAACATACAAAATAAAGAAATCAAAAGCATACCTTGGGCTTTGGAAATTGTCATGAATAATCATCATCCTCAAGTTTTCACTTTCTCCAAACCAAGCTTAAAAACGAGATCATTGTTATTATAAGTTAGTAAACTATCACAAACTCATGTGGGCCAATTACTCACTTAGACTCCCTTATTCCTAGGTGTATCTCTTCTATTTTATTATTGTCTTGAATGATCACGAGGATGCATTTTTGACTTATTTCGATAGTTATTAAGTCTGAAAATAAAGTGAACAATTTAATCAATAGTTAGCTAAAGGATAAAATCTTTTAAAACTGCTTCTCGGGACCTCATAAAGTTCATATCTTGGCATAACTTGCTTCGCGATTTGAGACCTTTCTCGGACCGATATTTGGCAGCGACTTCATACTTCAAACCTTGAGAGACGTTCATGAAATTATGGTCTTCTCTTCATAATAGAATTTCTTCACTTGAAGTTTTGAGATATTCATACTTGGACCACGACTTCTTCATTTTTCTCCAATCTTTATTTTGGACTTTGATATACAACGATCCGCCTCCTTTTATGACTTGGATCTATTTATCCTCATACCTTGTTAGGGTCTTTTCGGATACACTTCTCCATGAATTTTGGGGAGTATTTGCTTTTCGTCGTGTGTCTTGATCCTTCATATTGATTTTCGATAAATGATTCTTTACATCACTTTGGATCTTTAGCAACAAAATATTGTCCTCATGCCTTGTTAGGGCCTTTTCGGACTCGCCAATCTTCGCATCCCGCTTCAATAAGTTATGCATTGGCTATGAACTCTAATCCATACCGAGCAACTTTTAAACGATCTTGGGCTAGAAGCTAAGTAACTTTTAAAATCGTACAACCTTATTTATTAGCAGATAAATTTATAGCAAGCGATGGGAGAATAGGCTTATAATTAACTCACATAAATTCACGAAAGAATACCGGACTTATAATTGGCTCTATCATCTCTCGTTCTCCACAATTTAAAATCTCAAAGAATGAGACTCGTGGATGCTTATCCTATTAAATCAAAGTTTTGGGTTTTCGAGTCGCCTATAGGATCTTGCAAATTCTTAGACTCTTTCAAGTTTAGAAATCGCATTTTAAAGTTCCCTTGATAAACGACTCTCTAGGATCAATTATAGGAATTTGCGAAAAGTTCTTGTTCTTAACCCGTGAGAGTTAAGACTTTCGCGTTTTATAGCTCCCTATATAAAAGCCTAGCAAAAGTTGACTTAAACACGTTAAGGATACTAGCTAGAGTAACTTAGACAAGTAAACTCGGGTTGAGTCAAAAGATTCACAACGTTTGAAAATTAAAACCACTTTATTAAACATTTATTTTAATAAGGAAAGAAAATAAACTATACAAAAGGAAAAACTAATAGGCCAAAATAGATCAAAAAGTTTGAAAAATGTCGAAAAAATTGATTTTCTGGTTAAAATGAGGACAAATACAAGGAAAAGACCACTTAACTTCGATAGAAGTCCCCCTACACTTAAGATAAACATTGTCCTCAATGTTTAAGCATGTGGGAGTAAACTCCCCTACACTTAGGACATTGTGCACTTTGTTTAAATCTCGCTAAGGAAAAGACCACTAAAGAGATTCCTATTTTAGTATTGAGAAAATATAAAATAGTGAATCGAAAAGAGTTTAGAATAGAACCGGGAAAAAGTAGAGCATGGAATCACGGGTCGTCAAGAATCATCAAGAGTGGATCATTGAAGCTCTAATCCCTGATTAAGAAGTGAGGAGAGGAAATAGCAAACCAAAGGGTCTCCCCTACACTTATGGTAAAGAAAGCGAAAAGATAGATGCATGGGTTGCCTCCCAAGAAGCGCTTGGTTTTTGTTAACCGAGTCGTTAGCCTGACTCGACCTTGATCATCAACGGAAGAAGCATGAAACATATCCACCAGGATCAAAGACATGGTTTTTGTCCATCAAATAGCACAAACTTAAGGCGAACAAGGCAAGCCAAAGAAGAGTAGGCAAGGTTCCCTTAAGCAGTGACAGAGCACGGTGGAAGCAAGGTTGAAGTGGTGCAAGCATGTCTTCAAAAATTCCAAAGATTTTTCCTTTTATTTCATCAGGTGGATACTGAGATGGCTTAAAGACTTCAATACCGGGGTCGAACACCTTTTCCTTCAGGGGAAAATAGCACTCAGGCTCAGCCGAGTGTGAAGAAGATCCGCAAAGAAGCACAACCTCGTCCTCAGAAGGGGGACAAAGAGGTGTCAAATCATATGTGCAACGGATATTGGTGTCAACCGGTTTCTTCTCCTTTGACAGAATGTTCTTCAAATCCAAAGTAGGATCAAGACGATAATCTTCAAAGTCATAAGGAGGAGCATCACTCTCATGAGGGAAGTAAGTGTTGAGAAATTCAGAGAAATCTTCCTCAAATGAGTAATCGCCCACAGTAGGATCGAGTGATGGCGGAGGATCTTCATCATGTGAAGAATCGCTCGAAAGAGTATCGGCCTCATCGAAATCATCATATGTGGGCAGCTCGGGATACTCAGAAGTACAATCAAAATCATCCGAATCTGAGCTAGAATCATCATCATCATAAGCATCAAAGACCGGTGGAGAATCATAAATGGGAGAAGCGTCCAAAGTGGAACGAGAATCATCCACATCATCGTCAAAGAGTGGATTATCGATGGAAGAATCGAATAGAGGATTGTCATAGACGGTAAAGTCATCGAGCACATTAATCATATTCACTGATTCTCGGCCTCCAAAGGATTTGCCGGTAAGCTTCCCCATTTTAAAAACTTTTGAATCATCCCCGACTCGTAAGATTAACTCAACTTCGGCCACATCTACTAAAGCTCGTCCGGTTCTCAAGAATGGCCGACCAAGTATTAAAGGAATACGAGGGTCCATTTCATAATCAACTACGACAAAATCGACCGGGAAAGTAAATGTGCCAACTTTGATAAACACGTCTTCGGCTATACCAACGGGGTGAGCGAGAGTGCGATTTGCAAGTTCGAGAGTCATCTTTGTTGGAATGAGGTCGGGTAATGATAGTGTTTTCCAAACTCTTAATGGCATAAGATTAATACTAGCCCCGAGATCAGCAAGGGCAGTAAATTTTTCAGTTTTGTTGAACACGCAAGGCGACACAAAACGACCGGGATCTCCAAGCTTTTCTGGTAATTCTTTAAGAATAACTGCTGAGCAATTTTCATTTAAGCGTGTGTTGGCGAGTTCAATCAGCTTCTCCTTCTTGCTAAGAAATTCCTTGAATGCTTTGACAAATTTCGGCATGTGGCAAAGTGCTTCAACAAGGCTAATGTTGATGGTCATTTGAGATAGCATATCCACATATTTCGATACTTGACAGTCATTCTTTGTTAGCTCGTTGGTCTTGCCTATGCGAGAAGGGTATGGGATTCTAGGTTTATAGGTGGAAGGTGAAGGTGTAGTCGGTAAAGGTTGGGATGTTGAAGGGTCCTTCCTAGAGACATCGTCATGACGAGGCGGAGACGTTAATGGTGTACTAACACTAGGTGTAGGAGGAGTAGGGACACATGGTGGTGGAGGAGGTGTAGATGATGGGGGTGGGATTGGTGGTCCTACGATGGTGACTCCACTACGAGTAGTAATAGCACTCACATTGGCTCGCGGATTAGTGACGGTGTTTGAAGGTAGAGAACCTGAAGAAGAAGGTTGAGCTTCGGGTAAGAAACTGGCCAACAGATTCTTTAATTCAGTCGTTTGAGTGCTAAAGGAGGATTGAATATTATCACGAACCTCGGTTCTAATGTCATTACCTTGCTTCAAGATATCTCCTTTCAAATTGATTATTTGGCTCTGTAGATTCTTGATTTGCTCACCTTGAGTTCTCATTGTGGCTTCAACATCGGGATTAATGGGTGGGTTTTGTTGGGTGGGTGGTTGATAAGGGTTAGAAGCTCTTGGTGGGATTTGGTTGCTTCTATTGTAGTTGTTGGCGGGGTTTTGGTTTTGAGGAGAAAAACCGGGTGAAAGGTAGTTGTTGGAACGGTAGCTCAGCAGATTTCTATCCCCTTGTTGTCTGGCTTGGTAATTTTCTGGTGAATAATTACCATAAGCTACATATACATTTTCCGGATTTCCTTGTGTCGAAGGACAATCAGTGTATGAGTGAGGACCGCCACATGTTTCACAAGGATTAGCAACCGCTTTAACTTGTTGTTGTTGTTGGTTTGAAGCGAGAAGCGTAATACTTTTGCTCATTTCAGTCATCATGCGGGTGAGTTCGGTCATCTCAGGGTTTGCTGAGGTAGAGGAAACATTGACTCTCGGGTTGTTCCTTGAAGAAGCTGAGGAATCCCAGTTTTTATGATGAGTAGTCATGTTCTCAATTAACTCTCTACACTCCTCGAGTCTCCTTTTCATGAATGTGCCACCGGCGGCTGCATTAATCGTATCACGATCTCGTAAAGTCAAACCGTTGTAGAAAGTGTCTATTAAGGTCACAGGGAGCATGTTGTGGTTTGGACATCTATCGATCAAGACATTATATCTCTCCCAAGCATCAAAAAGAGATTCATCAGGGTCTTGCATGAAACCGCTGATTTGATTGCGAAGGCTTGTGACCATGGATGGTGGAAAGTAGCGCGACAAAAAGCGTTGAGTCATGTCATCCCAAGTGTGAATAGAATTCATCGGGAGACGATCAAACCATTTCTCGGCGTGATGTGATAAAGTATGTGGAAAGAGTTGTAGGCGAAGAACATCCATTGTGGCACCAGGCAACTTCATGCTTTGGGTGATTGTAATAAACTTGTCGAGGTGTTTGTTGGCATCATCATCAGGAAATCCATGGAATGGGTTTGTTTGCACTTGCTGAATCATGTGGTGCTTCAACGAAAACGCAGGAGCGTTGATTTGCATCGGCGCAATCGGTCCTCCTCGTCCAAACATTGTTGGTTGACAAAGTTCCTCCATGGTCCGAAGATCGGGCTGTGGAAGAGCATTGTTGTTATTATTAGGGTGCGGTGGATTATTGTTGTTAACACCTGACATAGCTAAATCTTCTTGAGGCTCGGGCTCTTGATAATTAGAAGATCTAGTACGCATGCACCTACAAAGACAAAAGAAAAAGAAACCAAACACAAAAACAATATATATACACAAGAAAGATAAAATCTTTTTGGATTTTTGAAATTTTTAAATTTTATGGATTTTTATCAATTTTTTTTTATTTTTTATGGTTTTTTGAATTTTTTATGCAAGAAAAGTAACGCTCACAAGTGAACGGATCCCAAAAAGCAACGCGTCTCTCATAGAAAACCTTTAATCTTTACGAAAAGAGCCGGCAGCGGCGCCATTTGATACAAGGCTTTTGACACCCTGTAAAAATTAAAGTTCGTTTAAGTATGTCTCTTCGAATTGAAAAACTTATGTTTAATGTGTGACTCAGTTTTATTTTGGTGGAAACAAAGATGTGTCGTTGTAGTGTTCAAAATAAAAGTGCAAAACAATTAAAGTAAATGTGCAATTAAAGTAAATCTAAGTCTAATTAAAATAAAGGTGCAAATATTTAAAAGCGTGACTAAAATTAAAAGGCGCTAAAGTAAAGACATAAACTTAAATCTAACTAAGGCAAATCTTAAAACGCAACTAAAACTTAAACTAAGGCAAGGCTAAAATTTAACTAAGGCAAATAAACTTAAAGTGCAATTAAAAGTAAAAGGTGGGAAAAATAAAGCTTTAAAATAAAAGACTGAAATTTAAAAAGAAAAATCAGAAAGAACCTGACAAGAAACCTTTGATTCGGAAGTTCAAAACTTCCGAATGAACTAGCTTGACTCGGAACTATTTCCTTCCCTTGATCCGGAACTTCGTTCAGAAGATATTGATCCGGAACTTTTGCCCTTGGTTCGGAACTTTGGAGTTCCGAATGAACACTCACTGATCCGGAACTTTTGGAGTTCCGGATGAATTGCTTGATCCGGAACTTTTGAGTTCCGAATGAATGATTCTTGAGTCGGAAGTTTCCCTTCGTCCGGAACTTTGAATGTTCCGGATGAACAATCTTGACTCGGAAGTTTTGCTGATCCTAAAATCTTCCGGATGAAACCCTTGACTCGGAACTTTGAAGTTCCGAATGAAAGCTTTCTCTCCTTCTTGTTTCGGAAGTTTTAGACTTCCAGATGAAGCCACTGGTTCGGAACTTTGAAAGTTCCGAATGAACAGACTCCCTCTCTTGATTCGGAAGATTTCCTGGAAATACAGAAACAAAAACAAACTCTCCCGAAGAACAAGGGATCACAGAAACAAGGAAGATAACATAGATTTAACCAAAATCAACACAAACGATTTAATAAAACTATCAACGAATCAACAGTAAACATAAACAAACAATTAAAATCAATAAAACAAACAAATTTAACCACAATAATCAAGAATCACTTGGATCAAAATAAAAGCATGAACATGAACACAAACATAAATATAAAAATCAAAGATTAAGAAAGGTAGATAAGAGATTGACAAGATAAAGTAAAGATTGACAATAATTAAATGAAAACTTACTTGAAATTAAATGAATTTAAGGTGCAAGACAAGGTAAGTAAATTGACAAGAAATTAAATGACAAGGTATTTAAATGTGGAAGACTAATTGTCACACTTAGCCAACAAGAAGAAAATGATTAACACTAATGACTATTTATAGGGGAGGGTTAAGGAAGCTTCCTCCCCTCCTTCATTTCTTGTTGATTGCAAGATTAAGCCCCTCCTTCTTTTAATCTTCATTAATTGCATACTTAGTCCTTTTCTTCTAATCTTCTTTAAACTTGGACTTAAGAGACTTTTGGCTTTGGGATTTCTTTGAAGTCGTCTTTAAATTCTTCAATAAAATAGACTTGAATTCTTCCCTTTTGATAAACTTCCGTCTTTTGACTTTTTCTTCGATAATTATTTAGAATTGGTCTTGGACTTCCGTTCTTTTTGCACTCTTGACTTCTTGACTTCGTCTTTCATCTTTTTCTTCAATAAAAGTCCGTAAATGCCCGTGAATATCCGTGTTTTCTCCACTTTTCACCTTTTCGTCCTAAATCACAACAAAAACACAAACCACGCATAATTCCGACATAAAAGACATAAAATACACGTTTTGGTCCGGTTATTATTGTAATTAAGTGGTAGAAAAGATGGGTGTTTACACACCTATCAGCTGCATAAGCGAGGAATAGTCTAATATCTTCCAAACGGGCAACAGGTGCAAAGGATTCCATAAAGTCGATGCCCAATAATTGCTTGTATCCACGAGCTACTAGTCGAGCTTTGTTCTTCAATATTCCGCCTAGCTCATCGAGTTTCACCTTGTAAACCTATTTCAAAGTGAGTAACTGCACTTGATCCGGGCATGGGACAAGTTCCCATACTTCAAGACGTATAAATTCATTAAGTTCTTCTTGCATAGCTTCTATCCATCATGATTGAGTAAAAGCTTGTTGCCATGTCTTAGGTTCAACTTCAGTGAGAAAAGCATCAAAGTGACAAAACATTGCACTTTCTTGTAACTGACTTCGTGTGGATACCGGACGATTAGGGTCACCAATAATAGAATCTATAGGATGATCCTTTGTCCACTTGCTGTCATGTTCACGAATCCGTGGATTGGAGTAAACTGTAGAAGGAGCTTCCTCTGAGGTGGACGACCCGGCTTGATTAGGGTCGGGAATTGGTACACCAAAGAATGGAAGTTCACGCATTTGAGCGAATTCCAAATCGTGATCATCATCATCCTCTTCATCATCAATAGGCATGACATGGGTAGTTGAAACAGGTGTTGGTTGAGAATTACTTGTTGATGGTATATCTTGACCAATTGTAGGTGTAGATGTGTCTGATTGTGCTTCGGTTGCTGGAGCGACAACTTCGGTGACCGGAGCTATTACCTCAGGTTCTAGAGCAACAATACTGGGAGGAGGAAAGAATTCATCAAAGAACGGTTGAAACAAAGTATCCCATTCAGTCCTAGAAGGTGGTGTAAATGATGATGAAGTAGGGTTGTTTGGGACAAGACCAGAACTAATATAACTGGGTCCCATTTCATGAAGTGCGGGTTCAGAGCTGCTTTGCTCAGAAGCCATAGCTGTCAGTTCGTCAAAATCAACATTCATAGTTTCAATGATCTTGCGAGAGTTATGGTTGTAGATTCGGTATGCCTTCTTTGCGGGGGCGTAACCAATGAAAATACCAATATCAGCCTTTGGTTGAAGTTTTCCCAAATTGTCACCATCATTATTTGGATAGCAAAGAGAACCAAATACATGAAGATATGATAAATCTGGTACTTTTCCATGGAGAAGCTCATAAGGTGTTTTACCACCGCGTTTACGAATTAGTGACCGGTTTTGGGTGTACACTGCGGTAGATACTGCTTCTGCCCATAAAAACAATGGAGCCTTTGCGTAAATTAACATCGTTCGAGCAGCTTCCATAAGTGTGCGATTTCGCCTTTCAACGACACCGTTTTGTTGTGGAGTGCGTGCAACTGATGTTTCATGAGATATGCCAACTTCTTCATAATAATCACGCAAGATTTGATTCACAAATTCGGTTCCATTATCTGTACGAATGCGTCGGACAGTAGTGTTGAGACGCACTTGAATCATATTGAGAAATCCGATGATGAATTTAGGTGCCTCATTTTTTGCTTTCAGAAATTTCACCCATGTAAACCGAGAGTAATCATCGACAATGACGAGGATGTACTTTTTTCCACTAAGACTTTCAACACGCGTTGGCCCACAAAGATCCATATGCAACAGATAAAGTTTCTCTTGGTTGGTGTCTTCAGTCTTGGGTTTGTAAGACTTCTTAGTGCTTTTCCCCATTGTACACGCGGAACACAAATGATCCTTGTGAAATGATAGTTTAGGAAGACCACGGACAAGTTCGTTTTTCCCCAAGTGATTAATAGCGTCAAAGTTAAGATGAGATAACCGTCGATGCCATAACCATGACTTAGTCTTCGATGCTTTGGAGAGAAGACATATGGGAGAAGCGGCCATCATGTCTTGTAGAGACAAAGTATACAAATTATTCCCTCGAGTAACTTTCAATAAATCAACCCCTTCCAAATTACGAATGAAGCATGTATGCTCTCGAAAAGAAACTTGTAGGTTTGCATCACAAAATTGTCCCACAGAAAATAAGTTGTGACGAAGACCTTCCACATAATACACTCTTGAAATTATAACATTCCCAATATGATATTCACCGTAACCCATTATCTTTGCAATATGATCATTCCCAAATTGAACCGTACAAAGAAACTTGCTGACGAAATTTCTGAGCTGAGAGCGATCTCCGGTCATATGCTTGGAGCAACCAGAGTCCAAATACCAGAGAACAATTTGGACCACCTGTTTTCAACAACAACAGTAGACAATGCATTGGAAACTATTGGTTCCTGAGTGTTAGCAGATACAGATAAAATATTATCAGAATTGCTAACAGGTTTGTGACCCTTAGATTTCCTGTGTTTTCTAATGTGAGTTTTAGCACTAACAGGTTTTACTGTTCCAACTTTCTTAGGTTTTGGATTATTCGCGGGCACTACAGTGGGAGTAGACCTATTTAAAGGGCACTTGGTTCCTACAGTAGTGTTGGTGTTCCTAGTTAAAGGAAACGCTTGTGTTTTGGTAGCCTTGCTACTCCTAGTTAAAGGGCACGCTTTCTTCGCTTTAGTGGGAGTGATCCTAGTTAAAGGGCACACATTTCCTACTATAGTGAAAGTTCTACCAGTGGGGCGCCACATCCAACCAACTTGGGTTAACACTTTCCCAGTCGGTTTCTATTCTAATCCATTTTTCCGGGCATGCATCTCATTCACATGGTCAATAAGGCAAGAATCATGACGACTAGAAAACATACATTCATTGCAATTCCAACATTTCAAATTAGAATTCACACTAGGCTTAGAACACTGCACAACCGCAGAGCCTTTAGGTTTAGCTACATGATTCTTTTTATTCCAAACAGAAATAACATTCCTAGGATGGGCTTCTACTTTCTTCTTCACTTGACTACTAGATGGGGGCAAGATCCTATCATTCTTCTTGTTTCTCTTAAGCTTAGATCTTTGAGCCTTAGTAGAGGTGCTCACTCCTGTAGAAGGCAACACGGGAATATTAGAAGCTGGTTTTGATTCTGCCTTATCTTTAGTGACCAAAGTTTGAGATGGTTTAGTCCTAGGGCCCTTGTTAAGTGGTGTGACGGCTATAAGGTTCCTTTTGATTGCACTAGAGGACGATGCTGAGACAGTGGCTGCGTTATCCATAACATTCTTACCTTTTAGAGTACGAAGTGTTTCCTTTAACTCAGCCAAGACCAGATTCTTATCACAAATTTGTTCCCTCAAAGCAGATATTTCCATCGACTTTCGATTCAATTGTTCAATCAATGATTGATTCTATGCAGTGGTATCAACACATGCGGGCTTTACTGAATCGAAGAGTCGTGTATTTTTCTGTTTTATGTTATCAACTTTGGACAAAATCTTGGAAACTCGATTATCTAGATCAAGTTTAAAATTCTCAGCGGCCTCAAGTACGTTCACACAGTTAAGCTCCTTAGATTTCTCTATTTCTATCGGCAAAGATGTAGCAACTTTGTCACTTGGCTGACGCTGTTTTGATTGTAAATTCAATTGAAAATTCTTTTCAAAGTTTGCATCATCGATATTAACACCTTCGAATGAAGTTTCAAAGATTTCTTGAATAAATTGTTGCTTGCATTCAAGCGAAATACAATGTGTTTGAATCTCATCAAAACGTTTTGAAAGCGAAGAATATGAATCTTGAAGCTTTAAAAATTCAGCGTCAGATTCGTGACAAGTACTATCTACCACATTATCCACAGATTCAACATTATGCACAATAGAATCATTATCAACACTTGTATTCACACAGACAGAAACTATATCATGAGACATCACTTGCTTCAGAAGCAGATCATTTTGGCGTGAAACCCGTTCTATTTCAAGTAAACTGTTTTCATAAGCATCATCCATTTCATTGAAAACACGTCTAACTTCTTCTATTTCCAAAAGCAAATCTTGATCAAGATGACTAAGACAAGCTTTAACACTCTTTACAAACGGAAAAATTTCATCTCGAAACGCAGCTCTAGTGTGCTCAAAGTTCCATTCACCTTCCGTTATGGCCGTGGCCGTCGTACGTTCCAAAATGACCTTGTCAAAATCGGCTAAGTGTTGGTGAACCGCATTTAAGTTAACGGACGCCTTACTTACCGGTGGAATTAACTTCGTTAAATCCTTTTTGACAAGTGTAGGAGACGTACTAGGAGGGTTTTCATTTGACAAACTTTGGAGCACAAGAACTGTCAATTCAGCTAATTCCTTTTGTAAGCGAATGCGGGTCTTTTTAGAAAATTGATCTTTGTTATGTTGATCATAATCAATTGTATGGAATTTTGAAAGCATTTTAGAATGAGTTTCATCCGCAAGTGACTGTGTCTCCTCAGAACTACGAACAAAGGATGCTTCTTTCGATTTGCCAATTAGGGTCATATCATAAAGACCGGGAATATGTTCCTGAGCTTGTTTTGCATAACCGGGATTAGGTGGTAAATCTTGAAGACGCTTGAGTTCGAGTTCTTTAAATGATTTAGTTAAAAGATGAACCTTTTCTGTGGAAGCGTATTGTTTTAAAAGCTGTTGTTCTTTGAATTTAAGAAGTTTGGTAGCATTAATTTTCGATTCAAACTTTTTAGACTCGAGAGTTTCGAAATCCATTTTAAGTTTCTGAAAATCATTGACAACCGACTCTTTTGCTTTTAATTCATTAGAAATATTAGTTTTTAATGATTCTATTTCTTTCAAGTGTTCAATCTTTTCAAAACGAAATTGGTCAAATTCAGAACATGTTATTTTCTCTACTTGAGGGACCATTTCAAAAGTTTTGACCTTTTCTTTATGAAACACAAGCTCAGCATTGAGGGTGGAATTCGTATCTACGGATTGTTTGAGAGCCACATGCATTTGATGAATAATATGTTTGGGTACCATGACCAAATCATGTTGAGCATAAGATTCCATACCCGTTGTAGCATTTGGTTGAGGTTCACTCAAATGTGTTGGATTGGGTACCACTTCATTTGAGTTACTAGTTCCCGAATGCTGTTCGAGGTTGTCATTTTTATGCCCAACTTGATGTTGGTTATCATCAATATTATTAGATGTGGTTGGTACCTCACTGACGACATCAGAACCGTAGTGAGAGAGATTAGCAACGAGAGCAGCTTGGGCAGAGTGAATGTCATCACAATCCGAATCATATGCGTCAAGATCATCTGCTTGATAAGCTGCATTAGAAGTAGAAACGACTGCAATGCCTTCTGTATCCGCTGCCCCTGGGTCTGCAAGAAATGCTAACTCCTCTGAATCCAAAATCTTCCCCTTAGACTGAGCATCAACCAAATACATCTTCTCACGAAACCATGCATCATCCCTCCTCCTTTTCGGCTGAGTACATTGCCTAGCCATATGACCTTGTCCTCGGCAATTGTAGCAAGTCACAACCTTTTGAGGACCAATAGGACTTCCATTTCCATTAGCTTGTGAATTCACAACTTGAGCATTCACTGCCTTTGTATGAGGTCCATATGAATTTTGCCTTCCCTGAATAGGTTGCACTGTTACTTGACCATCTTGAACAGTAGCTTGTTGTCGAGGATTTGAAGAGGTGCGGAGCTGATTGTTTATTGGTGGAAATCCTCTAGTTGCAACAAGTTTTGACAAGTAGGCGGTGAGATGGTTTAATACATCAGCTGGCGTATCATTTGGAGTAAAGACTGGTGCTTGGATTGGTGGAAGTTCATTAGAGTAGAAAGCTTGTGCTGGTTGTGCTTCTATTGGAAAATATCCTTGCTGAGGAGTATAGCCCATTGGAGAAGTGTTGGCTTGTGATGGTGATGTCTGATATGGTGGTTGTTGTGGAAAAGATTGTTGATGAACACTTTATTGATATGCTTGCTGTGGCATCATTAGTGGTTGATAAGATGGTTGTTGTGGTTGCTGATAGTTGTGTGGTGGTGTTTGCTGCAAGTATGATGGTTGCTGATAAGTATAAGCCATGTTTTGTTGAGAAGCATACATTGCAAGTGGATCATGAACTTGAGGTGTAGACAACCGAGCCTCGATCACATGGCATTCGTGTTGTTGAAGAAAAGCTTGAAGTTGATCCACATTGGTGTTATGCAAGTCCTTAGCCAATTTAACATCCGTCACGTATTTTTTCCATTTTGGAGGAAGAGTGTTCAAATACTTGGTGTTCAATTGAAAGGTAGGAATTGCCATGCCATAGATATTAAGCTCATTCAACAATAGTGTAAATCTCAGATAGTAATCATTGAGAGTCTCCCCTGGCACATAGGCAAACTTATCAAAAGTATCATAAAGCTTACACTCTCGTTCTTGTTTAGTTAACGAGGTGCCTTGCATTAGAACCCGAATTCTATCCCATAACTCTTTGGAAACTTTATGTTTGCTGACGAGTTTGTAGACATCTGGAGGAAGGGCTTGGAGAATGATGTTTGTAGCGTACTTATCACATTTGTCTTGAATCTTCATATCTCCAGTTAACTCTCCCGTTGTGCGAGGACGAGTAGTCGTACCTTCCGTCACTGTACCATAATCTAATGGTCCATTGAGCACCGATGCCCAAATGAGATGTCCATTCTCTTTGTTCAACATGTAAAGTTCCATTCGGGAAGTCCAATCCTCGTACATAGACTTCTCCAACATTGGTGGACGATTATCCGTACCCGAGAGGATGGACTTATCCGTAAGAGATGTGTACTCCATTTCAATAAGTTAAGATTTACAAAGTTGATCGAACAATGAAATAAGGTTAAGTGTTTTTGTGTTGAAGTCGAGAAACAATGTTAAAATCCCCTAAAATATGTTCTCGATAAACCAAAAATTCCAAGTCAAAATTACACACGAGTTCGAAATTTTTTAAGGAATAATTTTTGGATTGTCGGAATGTTGCTGGTATCGGAATGTCTAGATCGGAATGTCCAGATCGGAATGTCACTATCGGAAAGTCCAGATCGGAATGTCACACTATCTGAATGTCCAGATCGGAATGTCACTATCGGAATGTCCAGATCGCAATGCAAGTTGTCGGAATGTTCAGATCACAAAGCTCTGTCGGAATGCTCAGATCGCAAAGTTCTGTCGAAATGCTCAGATCGCAAAGTGCTGTCGGAATATTCAGATCGGAATATGGCTGACACAATTTAGGCAGAGTAACGACTTAAAACTTCCTTATAACCGTCAGAATCCCAGATCGCAAAGAACGAACGGAATATCTAGATTGGAATAAGTATCGAAATCCAAGTATCGCAAAGTAGAACCAGTCACTTTCCGATGGTGATGGTTATTGCGATGGAAACCCTTTTCACTTGTACTTTCCGATGGTGATGTTGCTTGAAATTCGGAATGAAGAAAACAAGAACTTTTTGAACTTTTGATCCAAGAAAGATTGTGTTTTAACCAAAATCAAGACACCAAAAACACTACAACACTACTGAATACGTTATGCTTCTTGAAATTACGATCAAACACAAAAAAATTTGATGATTCGGCAATATGAACTCAAAAAGCCACGAAATGCTTATAAGAACATGCGCAACACTAAAACAAACCTATATTTCATCCCAAGCTCTTGATACCATTTGTGGGATATGTAAATCTTGCTTATGTTTTTAGAGAGAGAAGGAGATAGAGAGATGGTGGATTACACACAATTCTAGAGAGAGAAACTTATGTTTACTATGTGAAAAATGAATAACCACACACCCTCTCCATCAAAGGAGAGGGTTTATATACCCAAGCCTTATGATGGGTGAAATTGTGTATAATGCAGTTCGTTTTTCTCAGTTCTTGCTAATTGAAAGTCCTAACAATATCGGGTTTTTAACTGTTTTTGGTTGTTAATTTTTTTTTGATATTCTATTTGCTAATTCAAACAAAGCCTTGCAAAACTGAAAAATATTATCTACTTATATGTAAAACATCGTGCAAATACCAAGTTTTTATTCAAGTAAAATTCAAAATGTAAATTTTAAAACTAAAAGGACTGAAATTGTAAATTCTATGAAATATAAATGCTTAAAATATAAAACTAACAAGTGCAAGGACTGAAAATGTCAAAACAGTTAACCAAAAGGATCAAAAATGTAAACAATGTAACAAACTAACCAAATTGTAACAAATTGCCAAAACTACTAACTGAATTTTAACAACTTCAAAACTTAAAGGACCAGTCTAATGCAAACCCTAAAAATGTGTAAGTTTAGCCAGGATTAGAACCCTTTTAATTCAGCAAGGACTAAAGTGCAATTATGAAAAGATTTTAAGCCAAAACGGGTTACAATGACAAATAAGCTCGTGTGAGCTTATTTCTGAACCAAAATCAATCAAACCAGTTTCAAAATGCTTAAAATTCAAAATAAGCTAGGTCTGTAAGAGGAATCTTGCTGAAACTTGCTAAAACTCTGATAAGCACTTCCAAATAAGCTCAAAATAAGCTCTAAGAAAATCTGGACATGCACAACTAGATTTTTGTACTGAAAATGATTAATGAGCTCAAAACATGAATGGGAAATCAAGTCCTATCAAAAT
The DNA here is from genome assembly GCA_025667525.1 of Glebionis coronaria. NCBI lineage: Eukaryota > Viridiplantae > Streptophyta > Magnoliopsida > Asterales > Asteraceae > Glebionis > Glebionis coronaria. Next base: position 468,145,329 of record CM046877.1, on the reverse strand, counting down.
TCATCAAGAAATAAGCCTGGAAATTGAAATAAGCTGAAATTGGCTTATGTTGACCAAGCGTTGACCAAAATTTTTGACAAAAAGCTGAAATTCTCAAAATTCATCCAACAACACCTACTAAGTGATAATGTGAAATAAAATTGCCAGATTTGTGAAGTGGATTAAGAGATATGAAAATTCAGTTTTCATTTACAGAAACATGCCTTTCCTCAAGTGTTCAGATTTTTGCTTATTTCTAATTGCTTAATGAATATTGTACAAAAAGCTTATGGAATTTGAAAGTTCATATATTGAACTAGAAATGAGAACTGGTTTGGCATGATTTCATCAACAAACAAACAAATAGCAAGCAAATGAAATTGAATACTTTTCTGAATGAAAATGACTTAAATATGACCCAAACCTTTTATACTGCCAATTGCCTGTTTGACCTCAAACTTGACTTGAAAATGGTTCAAAACAACTATTTATCACTTGGTGATTGGAAATGAACATTTATTTGCCAAAAACCAACACTTGAAAACTTTACAAAGGCTTATGCCAAACACTACTTTATCTGATCTTGATGGAAATTTGCAAAGACTTTTTAAGCACAAGTTTGAGCTGAATGAAAACCTTTATCAAACCAAACTTAATGATCAAAATGGAATGTGTAAAAGCTATATTCAAGCAATGATAGCAAGTAGAACTCAAATGATGAAGTAAGGCTAAGAATGACTGTATTAAGCTATGAGCTAGAACAAAATCCAAATCAATAAGCAGCTAATCAACTCTTAAGCTACAAACTACTAGAATCAAGTAAAGATCAAACTAAACAGATTTTATCATGCATTCAACAAGATTAACTAGGAATTGAGCATGCACTTGACAATTCAGTGGAATCAAAAATAAGAAGCATTTGCCCCTAGTGAAGAAACCATTGAGCAGTAGAGGAGTGCTGTACTCTCTATTCTAGTGCTAACCACCACCTTAGCACTAGATTTAACAATCTACAATCAACAGATCAGCTACAAATCAACAGGAATCATCTCAATGGCATGAACTCATCACAAATGCTATGTTCTTGGACTGAAATCAACAAACAGCTACTATCTTCACTCCAAAGTCAGTTATGATCAATGAATGATCATAACAAACTCAATGCAACAACAATAGTATCAATGGAAGCAGGAATGAACAGTAAAGATGATGAGAATATTTGGCGGGAAAAATTGAATTTGAATTTTATTAATGGAAGTTGGTTACAAAGCTGTTAAAAGGATGCTAACTAACTAACTAACTCAAGAGTGTGTCAAACTCTTGAGTAGTTTAGCTAAAAAGTGAAAATGATGAGAGGAAAAGTAAAAGTGTGTGTTTTTCACACTTACAACTACACAACAAGAAATGAAGACTAAACAGCTATTTATAGGCTTGAGAAGGAGATTTGTTGGGGTTGGTGACGTGTTGGGACCAATCCCAGGTCTCCACGTGGCATAATTCTGCTGAGTTGATTTTCCAGGTATGAACATGAATTGGGGTTTCTTGATTGAGTTGATTTCTTGTTAATTGATGATGACCAATAGATTCGTCTCTAAAAAATAAGCAATTTTGATGTTTGTAACTTTCCATGAAATCCACTCTAGCTCCAAAACGATCCTGGCAATTTTTGGTTATTTGAAGATGACACGTGTCGAGTCCTTATTGGCTGATATGGAAGCACATGGATTAAAATGTTCTGATTCGTCCATTTATTATTTCGGCGCTAGTGGGAATTTAATACTGTGATGTGGCAATCCTTGTCCTCTATTTGCTTGCTTCTCATTGGTCTAAAACTGATCACATGGATTGCACTTATATCAACTTTCCAAAAATGGCAGAAATCACCCCTTGACTTTGGCAGATTGCATCTTTGAGCTTGTAACTTCATTTCTTTGGCATTTTTAGTCCTTCAACTTTCATTCTTGAACAAAATTGGTCCTTTGATTGAGTTGACTTGAGAGTTGACCTTGTTTGACTATGATCTTGACTTTTTACAATATTTACACTTTGGTCCTTCATCTTTGGCAGTTTGTCAAGATAGGTCCTTGTACTTCAAAGTCTTGTCACTTTTGATCCTTCTTTGTCTTTTTCATCAAATTAAGCTTGATTATTCCTTGTTTGCTTGAAAATGCATCCTTTTACCTACACAAGTGTACACAAACACAAACATACCACATAACACTGTTTTTGCAAGATAAATTGGTATTTTGCTTCATGTTTTAGGGTTATTTGTTGATAAATTGATATGAGTTTTAGCTCATATCAAATCCCATACACTTGAACATTGTCATGTCCTCATGCAATTCTATATGTTTTAAAGCACAAATTTACATTCTCCTCATAATTAACCCACCTTGGCCATATGGAATGCATCTACACTACTCTAAACTACATGATGCATGATTTTGACTTTTAACAATGCAATGAACAAAATACAATTCTATCTATATCTTTTTGATTTTTCTTGAAATGGTTTTGATGGAAATAACTCGTAAAGAATTCAATGACTTTGATTAGGGCTTGGGTACCATGGACATTTATCACCCTCAAGTTTCACTTTCCCCATACCAAGCTTAAAAATGGGATCATTGCATTCACAAGTAAAAAGTGCATCAACTTATTCATGACAATTAAATGTGGAACCGGTTATTATTTGAGCAAATTGCTTGTGGGCAAATTTGTCATTTATTCAAGTGTGAAGTATAAGAAGTGTAAAATCCAAAAATAAGGAAGCACGGTTTTAATCCTAAGTAATCCTCTCATCCATTACTTGAAAAACCGCTCACAATTAATACAAGTCCGTTTCAAGAATAATAAGTCATTCGCCTTATGTGTAAAATCCTCATGTCATGCTTTCATAAGTAGCTACACACTCGCTAAGAAATGAAAATAAAACTCACGCAATAATTTACATCCGCCATCTTTTTGAGACTTTGGATCTTCAACCCCGCAACCCGTCAAGGTAATATTGGATTGGAGCAATCTATTGAATCCCCGCAACCCGTCAAGGTAATATTGGAACTCAATAGTCACTATAATTAACACCACACTGCCCCTCTTGGGAGTCTTGTATAATTATTATTATTTTTTTTTCTTTCTTTTCTTTTTCTTTTTTCTAGCCACTCATTTTTTTATAAGCCGCTCTTATTTTTCTTTACTCCTCACAAAGAAAGTAGAAAAGAATAAAAGGAAAAACACCCGCTAAATATTGAGCATGACATAAGTCTAGTACACATAAAATGTTCTAACTTAGAATCTTAAGACGTACTCATACCAACCATGAATGATTAAACAAAAATGCATAAGAGATTACAAACCAATTAAAACCGTTCTTGATTATTTATTAACAATTATATACATGCGAAGAAAATAGAGGTAAAGAAGAGAAGGGTTTAGCCACAAGTAATTATCATGAAGTTTATCTAGCCCTTTTACACTTGCTTCAACTCTATCATTTCCCATTCTCCACAAATTTAAAATCTCAAATAATGAGATTGGTGGATGCTTAGCCTAATAGACCAATGAAGGACTACATGGTTAAGGATACTAGCTAGAGAATGCTAAGATAAGCAAACTCGGGTTGAGTCAAAATATCCATGGCGGGCCTAATATGTCAAAGAAGTCTAAACTTGTTAAAACCATGTTTTATTGTATTTTTTCTTTTTATATATTTTGATGAAAAATGAAAGAAGAAATATATACAATGCAAATGTGTTACGCAAATGAGAAATGATTAATGCAAAAATTATGAATGCATATTTTTGGTGACCAAAGTAGATCAAAAATTTGAAAAATGTTGAAAATCTAATTTTCCATGTTATCATGAAAGACAATGACAAGTTCTAGGTAAGGTCACTTCGATAGAAGACCCCCTACACTTAAGCTAAACATTGTCCTCAATGTTTAAGAGCATGGAAGTATAAAGACTTCCCCTACACTTATGACAATGAATAGACTTTACTTAACCCAAATTAAGGAAAGGACAACTATTAGTGAAATCATGTTTAAGCACAAGGTGTCAAAGGAACATCACTATAGTAACGAAGTGAACCGGATACAAGGGCCTCCTCCATAAGCTCCAAAGCATGAAATGAGTGAGCAACCCTACAAACAATCATGAAGACAAAAGAAGGTCTCCCCTACACTTATCTCCAAGTCTATACCTTTATTTCTAACCTACAACACTCTAAACCTAGTTATACGATGCTTGAGTTAATGAGTCTCTAGCTCGACTCGTCCCTCAATGAATCAATTCATGGGGAAAATTGGGATCTCTTGGACCATTTTAACGGAAATGTCCTCCCCAAAGTAATGCTTAACACGGTGACCATTCACTTTAAAATTTGGACCATCGGGTTGTGACAACTCAATAGTTCCATATGGAAACACTTGAGTAATAGTGAATGGACCGGACCATCTCGACTTAAGCTTGCCCGCAAAAAGTTTCAACCTTGAGTTAAAGAGGAGAACCGGCTCTCCAACTTTGAACTCACGATTCTTGATCTTAGCATCATGCAATTTCTTAGTCTTTTCCTTGTAAAGCAAAGAATTTTCATAGGCATTGGCTCTCAATTCATCCATCTCATTGAGTTGATCTTTCCTATGGGAACCAGCTTGGTTTAAATCAAAGTTAGCCCACTTGAGAGCCCAAGATGCCTTATGTTCTAACTCGAATGGGAGGTGGCACGCTTTTCCATAGACAAGCCTATAAGGAGTACAACCAATTGGTGTTTTAAAAGCCATCCTAAACGCCCACAAAGCATCATCAAGCTTATCCGACCAAGAAGCTCGATGCTCTCCCACCGTTCTTTCTAAAATTCTCTTTAAACCACGATTTGTGACCTCGGTTTGACCATTTGTTTGAGGGTGATACGCGGTAGAAAGTCTATGATTAACTCTATATTTCTTCATAACTCTCGTGAATTGATCATTACAAAAGTGTGTACCACGATCACTTATGATGGCCCGAGGTACACCAAATCTAGCAAACAATTGTTTCAAAAACTTCACAACAACTCTAGCATCATTAGTAGGTAAGGCTTTAGCCTCCACCCATTTGGACACATAATCCACCGCCACAAGTATATACTTGTTTCCCTTAGAGGATGGAAAAGGTCCCATGAAATCAATTCCCCACACATCAAATATCTCACACTCTTGGATAAAATTTTGTGGCATCTCATCACGTTGCGTAATTTTTCCTTGTCTTTGACACACATCACAAAAATTCACCATTTCATGGGCATCTTTGTAAATGGAAGGCCAATAGTAACCCGAATCAAAGACTTTCTTGGCGGTATAGTTGGGCCCAAAATGTCCACCCGTAGGTCCTCTATGACCCGCTTCTAAGATCTTAAATGCCTCGGGCCCATCTACACACCGTCTAATGATTTGGTCCGCACATTGCCTAAAAAGATATGGATCATCCCAAAAGTAGTACTTAACTTCCTTAAGAAACTTCTTCTTTTGTTGATAAGTAAGACCCTCAATAAGAACATTGCCCACAAGATAGTTTGCGATATCCGCAAACCAAGGAGTGGCATCCTCTTGGGAAGAGATAGACATGAGCTCCTCTAATGGAAATGATTCATTGATTTCTTGATGTGGTAAATCTCCTTGAAAAGGATGCTCAAGTCTACTCAAGTGATCCGCCGCTAAATTCTCGGCCCTTTTTTTATCACGAATTTCTATCTTAAACTCTTGAAGCAACAAAACCCATCTCAAAAGCCTAGGCTTAGCATCTTGTTTTGTCATAAGATACTTGAGAGCGGAATGATCCGTATACACTATGGTTTTGGAAAGCACAAGGTATGGTCTAAACTTCTCAAAAGCATATACTATAGCAAGCAACTCTTTTTCCGTGGTAGTGTAATGAAGTTGTGCACCGGTCATGGTTTTACTCGCATAGTGTATAGGTTGAAAATGCTTATTAACTCTTTGTCCTAAGACGGCCCCCACCGCATAATTACTAGCGTCACACATAAGCTCAAAAGGTAATTCCCAATTTGGAGATACCAAAACGGGAGCCTTAGTCAATTTCTCCTTAAGAGTCTCAAAAGAGTCCAAACAATAATCTTGGTTAAAAATGAAAGGAGCCTCTTTCTCCAAGAGGTGAGTCATCGGTCTAGCTATCTTAGAAAAATCTTGTATAAAGCGCCTATAAAATCCCGCATGACCTCAGAAACTCCTCACACCTTTAACCGAGGTGGGTGAGAGAAGCTTAGCAATCACATCAATTTTAGCTCGATCCACTTCTAATCCCTTGTTGGATATTTTGTGTCCTAAAACAATCCCCTCTTTTACCATAAAGTGACATTTCTCCCAATTAAGCACTAAACATGTTTCCTCACAACGTTTAAGCATTCTCTCAAGATTGGTGAGCGATGAGGTAAATGAATTTCCAAAGACGGAAAAATCATCCATAAAAACCTCCATGGTTTGCTCTATCATGTCATGGAAAATCGCCATCATGCACCTTTGAAACGTCCCCGGTGCATTACATAAGCCAAAAGGCATTCTCTTGTAAGCAAATGTACCGTAGGGACAAGTGAATGTGGTATTTTCTTGATCCTTAGGGTCAATGGGAATTTGGAAATAACCCGAAAAGCCATCAAGAAAACAATAGTACTCATTTCCCGCTAAGCGTTCAAGCATTTGATCCATAAAAGGAAGCGGGACCTGGTCTTTCCTAGTCGCCTCATTGAGTTTTCTATAATCAATACAAACTCTCCAACCGGTCACAAGTCTCGTGGGAATAAGCTCATTGTTCTCATTAGGCACCACGGTGATTCCACCCTTCTTTGGAACACAATGAATCGGGCTAACCCATGGAGAGTCGGAAATGGGGTAAATCATACTCGCATCTAAGAGTTTAATCACTTCCTTCTTAATAACCTCATGGATTTTTGGGTTAACTCTCCTTTGATTTTGAATGGCGGGTTTATAATCATCCTCCATAAGGATTTTGTGTGTACAAAAATGTGGATCAATTCCCCTTATGTCGGATATTTTCCATGCTAAGGCTTTCTTGTGTTTCTTAAGGACTTCAATAAGTTGCTCCTTCTCATCCTCTTTCAACTCTTTAGCAATGATCACAGGTAATTGGTCGTTGCCCTCTAAGAAAGCATACTCTAAGTGGGATGGAAGGTCCTTAAGTTCAATAGGAGGTGGACTCTCTATGGAAGGTTTTACAATGGAAGGTTCCTCAATGGTAACTTCTTGTGGAATAGGAGAAGGGATAGGGTCCTCATTGAGCAACTTTTGGATCGTAAGAATATCTTCTTCCCAATTAATGGGAGAATCATCATCACCAAGAAAGTTTGACTCAAATTCCTCCAAGAGGAAATCACTCTCTCTAAAAGGTGTTAAAGAGGGAGCAATTGAGGCCACGGTTTCAACATGGGGCATCTCATCACTATTACTCTTACAAGCATCATAAAAGTGTTCATCACACACCTCATCTAACACATCAACAATGTTAATAGTCTCACAAGGTCTAGACTCCTTAACCTCTTTCCTATCACAAACTTTCCCTAACTTAAACACCACTCTCTCATCTTCTACTCTCATAATTAGTTCTCCTTCCGCCACATCTATCAAAGTACGACCCTGATGAGACTGCTTTTATACATAGTCTCATCGTCCAAATCGGGCTTAAAATGCATAAAATATCATTAAAACTACCAAATGTATGCTCGTGTTTGTTGCTTGTGTATTTTAGGTACGGATATTGAGAAAATGGCAAAAGATCATAAGAATCATTCAAAAACGAACACGAGAAATGAAGCCGCACAATGAACCGGACCCAATTCAAGAAATTCCAAAATGGTCCTTGAAGAATTGAAGATTGTCAACAATGGTCCCTCAACTATTAAAGGCTTGTCATTTTATACCCCTGTAAATCCTCAAAATTACTTATGGGTCCCTAAAATATCAAGTTTGTACAAGTTTGGCCCTTGAAGATTTCATTTATTACATTTGAAGTCCTTGATACAAGTTTACAAAATTGATGTGCCAAAAATGACAAATGGGTGAAACTTATTTTCAAAGGAAATAGAAGTTGTGACTGTTTATTACAACATGAAGAAAGGAAGAAACATGGGGGGGGCACTCCTGCCAGACAACCAAACTTATTCCTCCACTCACAAACTTACACGTCACCATACCCACCCATTAACCCAGCCCAAACCCGTAACCATACCCAACCAGGTTTATTAAATAAACCTGGTCAAAGCACCCAGTCAACCCTTTCTATTTTCCCACTAAACATCAATTTTAAAAACATTACCCCCCCAAAACAGATTAAAACAACTTCCTAATCCCTTTAAACCCTAAAAACGCCCAGAATCAATTAACCTCATTTTTTTACCTAAAACCAAATTAACATTGGGGGTTTCACTTGTTACCCCACACCCAACACAAAAACTCACCCAGAAAAGGACTTGACACATCCTTGTCCCCCCCCCCCCCAGCTGTTTTTGTCACGGGATACCAAAGAACAAGACAAGATTCTGAATTTTTGACCAAGATCAACGTTTGTGATCCAATGACGTGCTCCCCACAACTATTTGGACAACCCAGATCAATTCTACACCACTGGCTCATCACATGGCACCACAATTGACCAAGATTCGAGTTTTCATCAAGGGCATTATAGGCAATTCATGGCTAGGGTTTCTCATGTGTTTTCAGTTCTAGAATGATCCTCTAGCTAGAATATAAAGACCCTCCAACATGTGGAAGAGGCTTTGTTCCAGTTTTTCTAGCAAAACTTTGTAATCCCTTTTTATTTTATAAAGTTGGTAATTTTTATGAAAAAGTGTAATTCCTTTTGTTTTATAAAAGTTGGTAAATGTTTTTAAGCTAGAATACTGAGTTCCATTAATTTGTTCAAACATTTTGTGTTTGAAGTTTTCAGAAAAAGGTTTCTGAAAACTTGATTTTTTGGGTAGAATCTTGTTTCAAAGATTTAGGTTTGCAGGATTGAAAGTGTATTTGGTATAAGTGTTTTTGAAAGGAAAATCATTTAAGGTTTTGTGAAAAGTTTTGAAAGATTTTAAAAAAATCAGAAAGTTTGTATTGTGCTTGTGTTGATCTTAGCAGGTTTGATTGGGAGCTTGATTTGCCCAAGGTCCTGCACAGACCCGGGTCTGTTGGAGGTGGCTAAGCAGCCACTAAGGGACCTGGATGTAGGTCCCTTAAGGTAAAATCCTTGTTCTCCTTTTCAGTGTTCTTAATTGGTGTTTATGTGATTTGGCATGATTTTTTGTGCAAGTGTTTAAGTGTAAGTTTGTAAGTTTGTTATGCTGATTTATGATTGTCATGCATGTTAGTGGCATTTGTATTCAGTTTGGATAGGTTTTGAGTTGATTTGCTTTGAAAAAGTTAATTTTCAGATTTTTAAGGGGTGTTTGGATTAAGCATTAAGTAGGGTTGAATGATTTTAACATTGGCTTAAAACCTGTTATCTTCACTCATTTGCTTGTTATTAGGTAGTGCATGTGCTTAGTTTTCCATTTGGTAAGGTTATAGCTCATTTGTATGCTCAAAAGTTGGAAAAATGGTCAAAAATCAGTAAGTGTCCTGAGTGACTGTTTTTGTTGGAATTTGTGCTTCAAATCTTGGTGAATATTAGATTCTAGGTTTACTTAGGGATTGTGATCATTTATATGTCATTTGGTTGATCATTGTTCAAGTTATGAGGCCTTGAAATTCGAATTTGTGCATGTAAATGTTGTTACTGTTCATCAGAAACATTGCCAGGCTTAATCAGTAACTTTCTTGCTCATTGTGTTTGATTTTGTTAAGACTTGTGTGTTTTTTTTGTTGATTATTGACTCCTTATACTCAACAGAGTATAAGGGTGCCTTATTGTCCAAATAAGCACTCACAATAAGCTTTCCTAAGCTTATTGCTTTTCTGAACAAAAAATACACTACCAGTGGGAACTCCTTTCCCACTGCTAGTATAAAAGTTACCACTGCTAAGCTAAAGGACAAAATCCTTTGCATGTCACTTTCAGAAAGTTTAAAATTTTGTCTTTTGTGCCTTAAAATTTGAATTAGACCTTCAAACCAATTTTGTTATTTTTCTAATTTAATTTTTGATTTTTTTGATTAATTAGATTTTTATTTACTGTTCATTTTATATTTTTTAGATTAATTAGCCTTTTTAATTAACTTTTAATGTTTCTGTTTTTGTCTTTTAGTGCCTAAAATTGGTATTTTTCAGTTTAAACATTTTTCCTAGACTTAGAATAATATTTTAAGGTTTTTGGTTTAAAAATATTCTACTGTTCATCTTTTTATTATTTTTTAGAATTAATTTAAGATAATTAGGGTTTTATTTTAAACTGTTTTTGTCTTTTATTGGTAAATTTCATATTTTTCAATCTTTTTCATTTTTCTACTGTTCATTAGAGTAAAATAGGATTTTTAAAATTGGTAACTTATTTTTAACATTATTTTATTATTTTCTATAATTATTTTAGTTTAAGAATAATTTTTAGTAATTAAAAAATAGAAAAATAGTTTTTAAAAATTAGGAAAAATACTTTTTAGTCTTTAGATAATATAAGTAAGTTATTTGTTCAATAAAATCATATTTTGGACATTTTGATTAATTATATTTAATTTTAGGGCTTTAATTAGCATTTAAACTTGAATATTTAATTATTAAAAGGTTTTAAAATATTTTTATTGGATTTTTATTCTTATTTATATTATTTTAGACTTGTTTTAGCTTTAAATTAATTTTTAGGTTTTAAAATGTTTAATTTTGTATTTTTTTACGGTTTTACGTGAACGCCTTTTCGTCTTAGCTCGATCCGTCTTCGTAACCGTCTTTCTTTTCTTTCTTTTTCTATTTTCCTTTCTCATATCAATAAAATCAAACATTAATCAATTCATCACACAACACACGTGCCTCCTCGAGAACGAATTCACTTTACTTTTGGGGTCATTCACACACGGTTTTCCTAAATCGTCGTGCCTGCTTGCCCTACATTATTGCCTTGTTTTCCTAATCAAGTGTGATTCTACAACATCAAATTTTGGCGCCGCTGCCGGGGAGGCGTGTTGTGTTTTTATTGAACAATTGTTGTTTTTTATATAGCCATAATTAGTATTTGTATTAGTAGCACTCTACTAATACGTATTATCGTTTTTCAGTTTTTGTGTGAATATTATTAATATATTGTATACATAGAACAATAAATTCACAAGTACTCCAAATATGTGAGCAATCACAACCTTGACTTGGGAGGTCATTACCCAATCATTGTATTCGAATCTCAAACCAAAGAAAAAAGGCAAAAATAGATAAATACTTTCGTGAAGCTCGATTTTGAAAAATACAAACTATAAGGTGGGTATAAGGCGGTTGTATTTCACTACCTAAAGGAAAAAGGCTCTTAAGTGCTTCACGCCGCCTCATTTGCTCCGCTTGCTTGTGCGTATTTGATTTTGAGAGCTAATCGAGGGTTTTGCCGCCCAAAGTATTATTACATATCATATATATATTCTTGGTTTCTATTGATTAAACCCTCTTAAACGATTTGGTGTTCCACCATCGTTCTAAAGTCATCGAAGGCGTTCACTCCACGTGATCGTTTTCATTCCTTGAGGCTTCTTTAATCGAGAGATTTGATTAAGGAGGAGATTTGTAGATTTGTGTCTACTTAATACATTTCACCAATTTCCAAAAAAAAGGTTAATACCATCAAAAACCACAAAAAAATTGAAAAATACAAAACACCAAAAAGAATCTTCTTTGCTCGTCTCCTCGTTGTACGTGACGTTTATGCTAACTCGTAATCAAGCAAAACGTGCACGTAGACGAAAGAACAAAACTCCCACTCCAACTCATTCTAGCGAGGAGTCTCCTATTGACGAACCCATTGTACGAGAAGCACCAACCATGGCGAATCGAACTATGATGGAGTTACTTCAAGTACCCACCGAGGGTTATGGAGAAGCTATTGTGATTCCCGCTATCCTTGCGGAGAATTTTGAGGTGAAAACGGGTTTGTTGTCGATGATCCAAAACAACAAATTCCGTGGTGATGAGAAGGACAATCCCCACAACCATATCCGCCAATTTAATCGTCTTACCGCCACTTGCAAATTTAAGGATGTCTCGAATGACTCGATTAAGATGATGCTTTTTTCGTATTCCTTAGCGGGGCCCGCTAAAATTTGGTTAGAGAAAGAGCCACCCAATTCTATATTGACGTGGAAGGATCTCGTTTCAAAATTCGTGAACCAATTTTTTCCGCCCTCTAAGACTACGCATTTGAAAAATGAGATTTCTAAATTTTCACAAGAATCAAATGAAAGTTTTTCAACGGCTTGGAATAGGTTTAAGGAGATGTTACATGAATGTCCTCATCACGGTTTTTCCGACTTGCACCAAATAGACACGTTTTACAATGGACTTAACGATCATGAAAGAGATTATTTAAATGCCGCCGCGGGTGGTCATATTTTGTGTAAAACGGTTGAAGAAGCTTTGGTCATAATTGAGAATAGGTCTAAGGTTTATAGCCCTCGTAACACACCGAGTGTTGCCAAAATGGGATCGTCATTGTCTCGTAGCATTAATGCTTTACATGATGAAGCAAATGAAGAAAATCGATTTTTTGATAGATTTGCTAACCTTATGAACCATTGGAAAGCTCAAGAAGCTTCGAATTCCGCTTCGGTTAAAGCGGTTTCTAAGAGTTGTTTGTCGTGTGGTGGAGCTCATGATCTTTCCGAGTGCATTACCGCGGATGGTAACACTTCGAGTGCTTATGTAGCCACGGGAACTTATAACCAAATCGGCCAAGGTTCCCGCCAAAATCAAGCTCCACCAAATCAAAATGCTAATAATTATCGAAACAACAAGCAAGGTAATTATCAACGAAATCAAAGGAATTACAACAAGGGTAATTATCAAAGTGGAAATGGGCAAATTTCAAACCAAAACCAAAACCGTGATTTTCAAACTTCTACTCAAGGTTTTCAAAACGATCACACCAAAAATCTTCAAGGAGAGTTTTTGAATTATGCTAAGGAAAACGATGCTAAGTTTGATAATATGCAACGTGAAATGGTTAGCTTAAGATCCGAGTTGAAAAACGAGCTTAAAAACGAACTTGCTAATGAACTTAAAACTCATGCTAATAAAATGGAAGGAAATGTTCAAAGACTCCAACAAAATCAACAAAAAAATGGAGCAAGGTCAACATGAGATTAAGCAAGAGTTGTTAAAAGCGGATGCTAGGCAATCTAAGTTTGAAGACCGTATGGGAAAAATGTTTGAAGCTATCATGTGTAAGCCCTCTTCTTCGGGTGGTCTTCCTAGTGATACCATCGTGAACCCGAAAGGAGAATTGAAGGTTGTTACTACTCGTAGTGGTAAAACTTTCAAAGAACCCATTTCTCGTCCAAGTACTTCTATGGAGAAGGAAAAAGAGAAAGAACCCGAGGTGGTGGTAGAAAAGGAGCACATTCTAAGCCCACGAAGTACCGCTCAAACCACACCTACGGTTGAACCTATACCAATCATGGAACCCGAAATTCCAAGGCCGATGCCTATGCCTATGCCCCAACCCACACCACCCTTACCCTACCCTTCAAGACAAGACAAGGAAAAGGCACAAGAACGAAATAATTATCAATTTGAACTTTTTGTGAAAATGTTTCGTGACTTGCATTTTAATATAAGTTTTACCGACGCCTTAGTCATGATGCCTCGATTTGCCGCAAACTTCAAAAGTATGTTGAATAACAAAGAGAAATTGCAAAAATCATCTAGTTGTTCATCGGTTTTTCTAAGCCGCATACCTCAAAAAGTCGGTGATCCCGACAAGTTTTTAATCCCATGTGCTATACAAGACATGGAAGAATGCTACGCCTTGGCCGATCTTGGTGCTAGTATTAATTTGATGCCTCTTGAGATTTTTAAATCACTCAATCTTCCCAATCTCACTCCTTCAAGAATGTCAATCGAGATGGCCGATCATTCTACGATTCTAGCTTGTGGAGTAGCCGAGGACGTCTTTGTGAAAGTTGGAAAGTTCTACTATCCTGTAGACTTTATTGTTGTTGATATTCCCATCGATCCTAAAGTTCCGTTAATTTTAGGTCGATCATTTTTGGATACCTCGAGAGCACTTATCGATGTGCATGCAAGGAAAATCACTCTTCGTTTCAATGAGGAAGAACTCGTCATTAGTGCAACTCAAAACTCCACACTTTCTCATGTGTATTCTATCACGTCTTTGTATAATGTCAATCCTATCAAAAACATTTGCAAAAAGATTTCAAATAGAGTTTTAGGAGTTGTTGATAAAAATGAAGTTCCGTCCCCTCCGCCGGTGGAGGTTAAGAGTGTTAAGCCTACGGTTCCAATTATGAATGATTCTTCGGATGATGAATATGTTGATCCCGATGGGGGAGTTTTCTTTGTTGACAAACGTTTTGAAAACTTACCACCACCTATACCAAAACGGTTTTCAAATGTGAGAATTTTTAGTGTGACTAACATTGCTTTAGATACACCAAATATTTTTGACATAATTAAATCGGTTTTTCACAAGGAGAGTTTAAAAGATGAAAAAGGAAAAGATTTTGAATTAAATTTAAAAGATTTTTCTACAACTCTAACTCTGTCATCACCACGTGTATTGAGTGCTACAAGCTCGTCTTCTCCTTTTGACGATGCTTTGTGTGGACTTAGTGTGGGGGAATCCCCATATGTTCCCTCCCCTTTTTCTACCGATGACGAGATATTTGATCCTGGAATTGCTTATAAAGGGAAATCTCGGTCTTCCACCGATGCAATAAATGGAAAATCTTTCTATTTGATTGGTCCGAGTCTACCTCGAGTAGCTCAATGTTGTTATGACTTACCCATTGTCCCACCCTTCTATTTCTTCTCACCTATTTTCTTGAAACTCTTTGAGTTTTTGCTGACTCATGATGAAGTGGCGTTGGTTTGTTTTTCCAATGAAAACGAGAACGCCATCTTCGATCCCGGTATTTTGCACCATCAAAGGACTTAGTCCTTAATACCGGTTGTTTTTGGGCCTTGTTTATAATGTAAGCCCCACTAAAAAATTGACCATACCATGATTATCCCTAAATGATCACATTTATGGGGATTCGAGTCGAGCTTTTGACTCGGTTATCAAAAACAAGGTGCCTCGTGGGGGAGACCCATGCTTATCCATGTACATATTATTGCTTTCTAATTAGTTTAATGAGAGGGGATTTGTGCCCTTCCAACCTTTGTTCCGTGGTTGTTTGTGCATTGTGGTTTTTAGATCATGATCTTCACGATTGGAGCCTCTCGTGTTCGTTTATGGGAGCACTTGATCGTTTGCTTTGGAGACATTTCTCAATATCCATGATATATCCTTTTGATGTTCTAACCTTAGGTTATTAGCACACTTCATAAACGGCTATTAATTTATTGGTTACACCCTTTCCATGCTAGATTAGGCATTCGACTACGTCTCTAGTATGGGGGTGTTTGCACCCCAAGACTCGAAACATTGAGGACAATGTTTAACTTTAGTATGGGGGGGTGAATAGATACTTGCCTTGCCAAACCTCCACGCTTTCCAATGTTTATCTTTTTGTTTATCGTTTTGTTGCAAAATGGCCAAAATGGCCAAATTTTAAAATTTTTCTCATGTTTTATAAGTGTTTGAAGACACGAATGTAGATTTTCCGATGGCGAGAATAAGAGTAATTTTTGACTCGACCGTGCGTGTTGAGCACTTAGCTTTGATTCCTTAACTACACATTAGGCTAAGTCTCTTAAATGAGGACGAGAAATGATAGAGTTAATTATAAGTTACTATGCTAAACGTAGAGTACTCGTATTCTTTCAAAAACTCATGTGTTCTCGTTGTTTGCTTATTCTCCCTTCGCTTGTAAATATTTTTTGCTTAATAAATATTGACTTAGCGGTTTAGTTAGGATTGTTGGGTTTCTATTCTTTTCTAGTAGCTTCCGTGTAATTAAATTGGGAAGACATTAAGGTATCGCCAGCGTCACGGTTTTGAAGTATTGGCACCCTAAGAATCAAAAGCTTCACCCAATAATAAGATTTCAAGTGCTCACCTAAATCTAGCAAACAATTTGAAGCCCCACAAGGCCTAAAATCTATGCAAAATTGAAAGTGAATCAAGCCTTAATCTTCGAAGCTTTAAAGATCCAAAATTCGCTTTAGCGTGAGGATATACGTCTTTGGCTAATAAAACCACCGATGAGGCGGATAATAAAAGGCAAGGAAAGACCGAAGTCATAATAAAAGCTTCATGGCGAAGTTGAATAAAAGATGGAGGTAAACCAAAGATAATAAGGCCCTTCCGTTAGGGGGCGTATAAAAGTCTTGGTAATAAGTCTCATGTTCAAAACCGTTATAAAACCGTGTTTATCGATTCTTCTTGTCAACTTAATTTTTTGACATCGTTGTCTATTAGGAGGGGTTATTGATTTGATGGTCTTGGTTACACCGTTAGGACTCTATTTTTAGACCTAAATCTCTATTATCGCATAAGTCAACAATGTATCCTCGTGAAACATTCAAGACATAATAAAATATAAGAGATACAACTTAGGAATAATGGGAGAATAAGTACGTGATTAGGGCATATGAGTAGTGTTAGCATTACTAACTTATAATGACAATGATCTCGTTGCACGCTTGGCATGGAATTAAGGTGAAAATCGAGGACGATGAAATTATTTCTAATGAAGCATTCACGTGTTCTTATTCTATGAACCTAAACGTCCCATTTTGCGATGAAAATCATACGTTATGTCTAAAACGCAAGTAGTAGTAATAGTAGTAGTGTAGCTAGTTTATCATTCCAATAAAATGAATAAAAATGAATTTTGGAGGTGCTACGATACTTTATTCTAGCATTGCGTGAGGGCACGGCAATGGTTTAGTATGGGGGAGTGATGAGACTGCTTTTATACATAGTCTCATCGTCCAAATCGGGCTTAAAATGTATAAAATATCATTAAAACTGCCAAATGTATGCTCGTGTTTGTTGCTTGTGTATTTTAGGTACGGATATTGAGGAAATGGCAAAAGATCACAAGAATCATTCAAAAACGAACACGGGAAACGAAGCCGCACAATGAACCGGACCCAATTCAAGAAATTCCAAAATGGTCCTTGAAGAATTGAAGATTGTCAACAATGGTCCCTCAACTATTAAAGGCTTGTCATTTTATACCCCTGTAAATCCTCAAAATTACTTGTGGGTCCCTAAAATATCAAGTTTGTACATGTTTGGCCCTTGAATATTGCATTTATTACATTTGAAGTCCTTCTTACAAGCTTACAAAATTGATGTGCCAAAAATGACAAATGGGTGAAACTTATTTTCAAAGGAAATAGAAGTTGTGACTGTTTATTACAACATGAAGAAAGGAAGAAACATGGGGGGGCATTCCTGCCAGACAACCAAACTTATTCCTCCAATCACAAACTTACACGTCACCATACCCACCCATTAACCCAGCCCAAACCCGTAACCATACCCAACCAGGTTTATTAAATAAACCTGGTCAAAGCACCCAGTTAACCCTTTCTATTTTCCCACTAAACATCAATTTTAAAAACATTACCCCCCAAAACAGATTAAAACAACTTCCTAGTCCCATTAAACCCTAAAAATGCCCAGAATCAATTAACCCCATTTTTTACCTAAAACCAAATTAACATTGGGGGTTTCACTTGTTACCCCACACCCAACACAAAAACTCACCCAGAAAAGGACTTGACACATCCTTGTCCCCCCCCCCCCCCAGCTGTTTTTGTCACGGGATACCAAAGAACAAGACAAGATTGTGAATTTTTGACCAAGATCAACGTTTGTGATCCAATGACGTGCTCCCCACAACTATTTGGACAGCCCAGATCAATTCTACACCATTGGCTCATCACATGGCACCACAATTGACAAAGATTCGATTTTTCATCAAGGGCTGATAACTAGATTTTACTCAGGTTAAAACGATTAAAGTTCGTTGTTCCTGTCTAATCGAATTGATCTAAGCTCTCTATGTGACTCTATTGTTTTTTGTGGAACAAAGATGTGTCGTTGAAGTGTTTAAAATAAAAGGTGCAAAACAATTAAAGTAAAGGTGCTCTTAAAGTAAATCTAAGTCTAATTAAAATAAAGGTGCAAGTATTTAAAACGTGACTGAAATTAAAGGGCACTAAAGTAAATAACGCAAACTTAAATCTATCTAAGGCAATCTTAAAACGCAACTAAAACTTAAACTAAGGCAAGACTAAAATAAAGCTAAGACAAATAATTTTAAAGTGCAATTAAATAAAAGGCAGGAAAAACAAAGCTTGAAAATAAAAATCAAAGACAAAAGCTAATAAGAACCTGAATGCAGCTCATTCGGAATTATCCTTCGTTTGGAACAATCACTCGTCCGGAATGTCACCTTCGGGTGGAATGATTCTTCTTCGCTCGGAATATTACCAAAATCCTTGATGCGGAACAAATTGATCTGAATATGTCACTTATCCAAAACAATCCTTCGTTCAGAACTTTACTGATTCGGAACTTCTAAATTTTGCCTTGATTCGGAACTTTTGATTAACCCTTGATTCGGAAGATTCCGAATGAAGCCTCCTTGATTCGGAAGTTTAAAACTTCCGAATGACACTCCCTGATCCGGAACTTGCCCTTGATTCGGAAGTTTGTTCGGAACTTTTAAGTTCCGAATGAACAGCCCTTGGTTCGGAACTTTGGAAACTTCCGAATGAATACTCACTGATCCGTAACTTTTGGAGTTCCGAATGAACTGCTTGATCCGGAACTTTTGAGTTCCGAATGAAGCTTTTCTGGTTCGGAAATTTTGAGTTCCGAATGAATGATTCTTGAGTCGGAAGTTATCCTTAGTCCGGAACTTTGAATGTTCCGGATGAACAAGCTTGACTCGGAAGTTTGACTGGTCCTAAAATCTTCCGGATGAAACCCTTGACTCGGAACTTTGGAGTTCCGAATGAAGCCTTCTCTCCTTCTTGGTTCGAAAGATTCCCTGAAAGATCAGAAACAAAACAAACACTCCCGAAGAACAAGGGGATACAGTAACAACAGATCTAATAACAATTTAATCAAAATAAAAACACACAATTTAAATAAACTAATGACGAATCAACAGTAAACACAATCAAACAATTAAAATCAATAAAACAAACAAGTTTAACCACAATAATCAAAAGCCATTTGGATCAAAATAAAAGCATGAACATGAACATAAACATAAACACATAAATCAAAGATTAAGAAAGGTAGATAAGAGATTGACAAGATAAAGTAAAGATTGACAATAATTAAATGAAAACTTACTTGAAATTAAATGAATTTAAGGTGCAAGACAAGGTATTTAAATTTGACAAGAAAAGTAAATGACAAGGTAAGTAATTGGTGGAAGAGTTAATTGTCACACTTAGCCAACAACAAGAAATGATAAACATCCTAATCTATATATAGGGGAGGATTAATGAAGCTTCCTCCCCTCTTTCCTTTTCTCTTAATTGCGTAATTAAGTCCCTCATTCTTTTAATCTTCATTAATTGCATACTTAGTCCTTTTCTTCTAATCTTCTTTAAACTTGTACTTAAGGGACTTTTGGCTTCGGGATTTCTTTGAACTCGTCTTTAAATTCTTCAATAAAATAGACTTGAATTCTACGGCTTTTGATAAACTTCCGTCTTTTGACTTTTTCTTCGATAAATCTTCAGAATTGGTCTTGGACTTCTGTTCTTTTTGCACTCTTGACTTCTTGACTCCGTCTTTCATCTTTTTCTTCAATAAAAGTCCGTAAATGCCCATGAATTTCCGTGTTTTCTCCACTTTTCACCTTTTCGTCCTAAATCACAACAAAAACACAAACCACGCATAATTCCGACATAAAAGACATAAAATACACGTTTTGGTCTGGTTATTATTGTAATTAAGTGGTAGAAAAGATGGGTGTTTACACACCTATCAAATCCCCTACACTTGACCATTGCAATGTCCTCATGCAATGCATTAGTTATAAAGCAAGATTACACTTTTCATCATAATCAAATCCACGTTGGCCTTTATTAATAAGATAGAAAACTAAGAACATACAAAATAAAGAAATCAAAAGCATACCTTGGGTTTTGGAAATGTCATGAATAATCATCATCCTCAAGTTTTCACTTTCTCCAAACCAAGCTTAAAAACGAGATCATTGTTATTATAAGTTAGTAAACTATCACGAACTCATGTGGGCCAATTACTCACTTAGACTCCCTTATTCCTAGGTGTATCTCTTATATTTTATTATTGTCTTGAATGATCACGAGGATGCATTTTTGACTAATTTCGATAGTTATTAAGTCTGAAAATAAAGTGAACGATTTAATCAATAGTTAGCTAAAGGACAAAATCTTTTAAAACTACTTCTCGGGACCTCATAAAGTTCATATCTTGGCATAACTCGCTTCGCGATTTGAGACCTTTCTCGGACCGATATTTGGCAGCGACTTCATACTTCAAACCTTGAGAGACGTTCATGAAATAATGGCCTTCTCTTCATAATGGAATTTCTTCACTTGAAGTTTTGAGAGATTCATACTTGAACCACGACTTCTTCATTTTTCTCCAATCTTTATTTTGGACTTTGATATACAACGATCCGCCTCCTTTTATGACTTGGATCTATTTATCCTCATACCTTGTTAGGGTCTTTTCGGATACACTTCTCCATGACTTTTGGGGAGTATTTGCTTTACGTCGTGTGTCTCGATCCTTCATATTGATTTTCGATAAATGATTCTTCACATCACTTTGGATCTTCAGCAACAAAATATAGTCCTCATGCCTTGTTAGGGCCTTTTCGGACTCGCCAATCTTCGCATCCCGCTTCAATAAGCTATGCCTTGGCTATGAACTCTAATCCATACCGAGAAACTTCTAAACGATCTTGGGCTAGAAGCTAAGTAACTTTTCAAAGCGTACAACCTTATTTATTAGCAGATAAATTATTAGCAAGCGATGGGAGAATAGGCTTATAATTAACTCACATAAATTCACGAAAGAATACCGAACTTATAACTGGCTCTATCATCTCTCGTTCTCCACAGTTTAAAATCTCAAGTAATGAGATTCGTGGATACTTAGCCTATTAAATCAAAGTTTTGGGTTTTCGAGTCGCCTATAGGATCTTGCAAATTCTCAGACGCTTTCAAGTTTAGAAATCGCGTCTTAAAGTTTCCTTGATAAACGACTCTCTAGGATCAATTATAGGAACTTGCGAAAAGTTCTTGTTCTTAACCCGTGAGAGTTAAGACTTTCGCGTTTTATAGCTCCCTATATAAAAGCCTAGCAAAACTTGACTTAAACACGTTAAGGATACTAGCTAGAGTAAGTTAGATAGGTAAACTCGGGTTGAGTCAAAAGATTCACAACGTTTGAAAATTAAAACCACTTATTAAACATTTATTCTAATAAGGAAATAAAATAACTATACAAAGGGAAAAACTAATAGGCCAAAATAGATCAAAAATTTTTAAAAAATATCGAAAAATTGATTTTCTGGTTAAAATGAGGACAAATACAAGGAAAAGACCACTTAACTTCGATAGAAGTCCCCCTACACTTAAGATAAACATTGTCCTCAATGTTTAAGCATATGGGAGTAAACTCCCCTACACTTAGGACATTGTGCACTTTGTTTAAATCTCGCTAAGGAAAAGACCACTAAAGAGATTCCTATTTTAATATTGAGAAAATATAAAATAGTGAATCAAAAAGAGTTTAGGATAGAACCGGGAAGAAGTAGAACACAGAATCACGGGTTATCAAGAATCATCAAGAGTGGATCATTGAAGCTCGAATCCCTGATTAAGAAGTGAGGAGAGGAAAGCAAACCAACGGGTCTCCCCTACACTTATGATAAAGAAAGCGAAAAGATAGATGCATGGGTTGCCTCCCAAGAAGCGCTTGGTTTTTGTTTACCGAGTCGTGAGCCTGACTCGACCTTGATCATCAACGGAAGAAGCATGAAACATATCCACCAGGATCAAAGACATAGTTTTCGTCCATCAATAAGCAAAAGCTTAAGGCGAACAAGGCAAGCCAAAGAAGAAGTGGCAGGGTTCCCTTAAGCAGCGATGGAGCACGGTGGAAGCAAGGGTGAAGTGCAAGCATGTCTTCAAAATGTCCAAAGATTTTTCCTTTTATTTCATCAGGTGGATACTGAGATGGCTTAAAGACTTCAATACCGGGGTCGAACACCTTTTCCTTTAAGGGAAAATAGCACCCAGGCTCAGCCGAGTGTGAAGAAGATCCGCAAAGAAGCACAACCTCGTCCTCAGAAGGGGGACGAAGAGGTGTCAAATCATATGTGCAACGGATTTCGGTGTCGACCGGTTTCTTCTCCTTAGAAAGAATGTGCTTTAAATCCAAAGTAGGATCAAGACGATAATCTTCAAAGTCATAAGGAGGAGCATCACTCTCATGAGGGAAGTAAGTGTTGAGAAATTCAGAGAAATCTTCCTCAAATGAATAATCGTCCAAAGTAGGATCGAGTGATGGCGGAGGATCTTCATCATGTGAAGAATCGCTCGAGAGAGTATCGGCCTCATCAAAATCATTGAAAGTGGGCAGCTCGGGATACTCAGAAGTACAATCAAAATCATCCGAATCTGAGCTAGAATCATTATCATCATAAGCATCAAAGACCGGTGGAGAATCATAAATGGGAGAAGCGTCCAAAGTGGAGCGAGAATCATCCACATCATCGTCAAAGAGTGGATTATCAATGCAAGAGTCAAATAGAGGATTGTCGTAGACGACAAAGTCATCGAGCACATTTATCATATTCACCGATTCTCGTCCAAAAGATTTGCCTGTAAGCTTCCCCATTTTAAAAACTTTAGAATCATCCCCGACTCGTAAGATTAACTCACCTTCGGCCACATCTACTAAAGCTCGTCCGGTTCTCAAGAATGGCCGACCAAGTATTAAAGGAATACGAGGGTCCATTTCATAATCAACTACGACAAAATCGACCGGGAAAGTAAATGTGCCAACTTTGATAAACACGTCTTCGGCTATACCAACGGGGTAAGCAAGAGTGCGATTTGCAAGTTCGAGAGTCATATTTGTTGGAATGAGGTCGGGTAATGATAGTGTTTTCCAAACACTCAGTGGCATCAAATTAATACTAGCCCCGAGATCAGCAAGGGCAGTAAATTCTTCAGTTTTGTTGAACACGCAAGGCAACACAAAACGACCGGGATCTCCAAGCTTTTCCGGTAATTCTTTAAGAATAACTGCTGAGCAGTTTTCATTTAAGCGTGTGTTGGCGAGTTCAATCAACTTCTTCTTCTTGCTAAGCAATTCCTTGAATGCTTTGACAAATTTCGGCATGTGGCAAAGTGCTTCAACAAGGTTAATGATGATGGTCATTTTAGATAGCATATCCACATATTTCGATACTTGACAGTCATTCTTGGTTAGCTCGTTGGTCTTGCCTATGCGAGAAGGGTATGGGATTCTGGGTTGATAGGGAGACGGTGAAGATGTAGTTGGTGAAGGTTAAGATGTTGAAGGGTCCTTCCGAGATACATCGTCATGACGAGGCGGAGACGGTAATGGTGTACTAATACCAGGTGTAGGAGGAGTAGGGACACATGGTGGTGGAGGAGGTGTAGATGATGGGGGTGGGATTGGTGGTCCTACGATGGTGACTCTACTACGAGTAGTAATAGCACTCACATTGGCTCGCGGATTAGTGACGGTGTTTGAAGGTAGAGAACCTGAAGAAGAAGGTTGAGCTTCGGGCAAGAAACTGGCCAACAGATTCTTTAATTCAGTCGTTTGAGTGCTGAAGGAGGATTGAATATTATCACGAACCTCGGTTCTAATGTCATTACCTTGCTTCAAGATATCTCCTTTCAAATTGATTATTTGGCTCTGTAGATTCTTGATTTGCTCACCTTGAGTTCTCATTGTGGCTTCAACATCGGGATTAATGGGTGGGTTTTGTTGGGTGGGTGGTTGATAAGGGTTAGAAGCTCTTGGTGGGATTTGGTTGCTTCTATTGTAGTTGTTGGCGGGGTTTTGGTTTTGAGGAGAAAAACCGGGTGAAAGGTAGTTGTTGGATCGGTAGCTCAGCATATTTCTATCCCCTTGTTGTCTAGCTTGGTAATTTTTCGGTGAATAATTACCATAAGCAGTATACACATTTTCCGGATTTCCTTGTGTCGAAGGACAATCGGTGTATGAGTGAGGACCGCCACATGTTTCACAAGGATTAGCAACCGCTTTAACTTGTTGATGTTGTTGGTTTGAAGCGAGAAGCGTAATACTTTTGCTCATTTCAGTCATCATGCGGGTGAGTTCGGTCATCTCAGGGTTTGCTGAGGTAGAAGAAACATTGACTCTCGAGTTGTTCCTAGAAGAAGCAGAGGAATCCCAGTTTTTGTGGTGAGTATTCATGTTCTCAATTAACTCTCTACACTCCTCGGGTCTCTTTTTCATGAATGTGCCACCGGCGGCTGCATTGATCGTATCACGATCTCGAAAAGTCAAACCGTTGTAGAAAGTATCTATTAAGGTCACAGGGAGCATGTTGTGGTTTGGACATCTATCGATCAAGACATTATATCTCTCCCAAGCATCAAAAAGAGATTCGTCAGGGTCTTGCATGAAACCGCTGATTTGATTGCGAAGGCTCGTGACCATGGATGGTGGAAAGTAGCGCGATAGAAAGCGTTGAGTCATGTCATCCCAAGTGTGAATAGAATTCTTCGGGAGACGATCAAACCATTTCTTGGCATGATGTGATAAAGTATGTGGAAAGAGTTGTAGGCGAAGAACATCCATTGTGGCCCCAGGCAACTTCATGCTTTGGGTGATTGTAATGAACTTGTCGAGGTGTTTGTTGGCATCATCATCAGGCAATCCTCTAAATGGGTTTGTTTGTACTTGCTGAATCATGTGGTGCTTCAACGAAAACTCAGGAGCGTTGATTTACATCGGCGCAATCGGTCCTCCTCGTCCAAACATGGTTGGTTGACAAAGTTCCTCCATGGTCCGAAGATCGGGCTGTGGAAGAGCATTGTTGTTATTATTATTATTATTGAGGTGCGGTGGAATGTTGTTGTTGTTAACACCTGCGATACTTAAATCTTATTGAGTCTCGGGCTCTTGATAATTGGAAGATCTAGTACGCATACACCTGAAAATGCAAAAGCAAACAAAAAGAAACGCAAAGACAATATATATACACAATAAAGATAAAATCTTTTGGATTTTTGAAAATTTTAATGTTTATGGATTTTTTTGAATTTTTTATGCAAGAAAAATAACGCTCACAAGTGAACGGATCCCAAAAAGCAACGTGTCTCTCACAGAAAACCGTCAATCTTAACGAAAAGAGCCGGCAGCGGCGCCATTTGATAACTAGATTTTACTCAGGTTAAAACGATTAAAGTTCGTTGTTCCTGTCTAATCGAATTGATCTAAGCTCTCTATGTGACTCTATTGTTTTTGGTGGAACGAAAGATGTGTCGTTGAAGTGTTTAAAATAAAAGGTGCAAAACAATTAAAGTAAAGGTGCTCTTAAAGTAAATCTAAGTCTAATTAAAATAAAGGTGCAAGTATTTAAAACGTGACTGAAATTAAAGGGCACTAAAGTAAATAACGCAAACTTAAATCTATCTAACGCAATCTTAAAACGCAACTAAAACTTAAACTAAGTCAAGACTAAAATAAAGCTAAGACAAATAATTTTAAAGTGCAATTAAATAAAAGGCAGGAAAAATAAAGCTTGAAAATAAAAATCAAAGACAAAAGCTAATAAGAACCTGAATGCAGCTCATTCGGAATTATACTTCGTTTGGAACAATCACTCGTCCGGAATGTCACCTTCGGGTGGAATGATTCTTCTTCGCTCGGAATATTACCAAAATCCTTGATCCGGAACAAATTGATCTGAATATGTCACTTATCCAAAACAATCCTTCGTTCGGAACTTTACTGATTCGGAACTTCTAAATTTTGCCTTGATTCGGAACTTTTGATTAACCGTTGATTCGGAAGATTCCGAATGAAGCCTCCTTGATTCGGAAGTTTAAAACTTCCGAATGAACACTCCCTGATCCGGAACTTTCCCTTGATTCGGAAGTTTGTTCGGAACTTTTAAGTTCCGAATGAACAGCCCTTGGTTCGGAACTTTGGAAACTTCCGAATGAATACTCACTGATCCGGAACTTTTGGAGTTCCGAATGAACTGCTTGATCCGGAACTTTTGAGTTCCGAATGAAGCTTTTCTGGTTCGGAACTTTTGAGTTCCGAATGAATGATTCTTGAGTCGGAAGTTATCCTTCGTCCGGAACTTTGAATGTTCCGGATGAACAAGCTTGACTCGGAAGTTTGACTGGTCCTAAAATCTTCCGGATGAAACCCTTGACTCGGAACTTTGGAGTTCCGAATGAAGCCTTCTCTCCTTCTTGGTTCGGAAGATTCCCTGAAAGATCAGAAACAAAACAAACACTCCCGAAGAACAAGGGGATACAGTAACAGCAGATCTAATAACAAATTAATCAAAATAAAAACACACGATTTAAATAAACTAATGACGAATCAACAGTAAACACAATCAAACAGTTAAAATCAATAAAACAAACAAGTTTAACCACAATAATCAAAAGCCATTTGGATCAAAATAAAAGCATGAACATGAACATAAACATAAACACATAAATCAAAGATTAAGAAAGGTAGATAAGAGATTGACAAGATAAAGTAAAGATTGACAATAATTAAATGAAAACTTACTTGAAATTAAATGAATTTAAGGTGCAAGACAAGGTATTTAAATTTGACAAGAAAAGTAAATGACAAGGTAAGTAATTGGTGGAAGAGCTAATTGTCACACTTAGCCAACAACAAGAAATGATAAACATCCTAATCTATATATAGGGGAGGATTAAGGAAGCTTCCTCCCCTCTTTCCTTTTCTCTTAATTGCGTAATTAAGTCCCTCATTCTTTTAATCTTCATTAATTTCATACTTAGTCCTTTTCTTCTAATCTTCTTTAAACTTGGACTTAAGGGACTTTTGGCTTCGAGATTTCTTTGAACTCGTCTTTAAATTCTTCAATAAAATAGACTTGAATTCTACGGCTTTTGATAAACTTCCGTCTTTTGACTTTTTCTTCGATAAATCTTCAGAATTGGTCTTGGACTTCCGTTCTTTTTGCACTCTTGACTTCTTGACTCCGTCTTTCATCTTTTTCTTCAATAAAAGTCCGTAAATGCCCGTGAATTTCTGTGTTTTCTCCACTTTTCACCTTTTCGTCCTAAATCACAACAAAAACACAAACCACGCATAATTCCGACATAAAAGACATAAAATACACGTTTTGGTCCGGTTATTATTGTAATTAAGTGGTAGAAAAGATGGGTGTTTACACACCTATCAAGGGCATTATAGGCAATTCATGGCTAGGGTTTCTCATGTGTTTTCAGTTCTAGAATGATCCTCTAGCTAGAATATAAAGACCCTCCAACATGTGGAAGAGTCTTTGTTCCAGTTTTTCTAGCAAAACTTTGTAATCCCTTTTTATTTAATAAAGTTGGTAATTTTTATGAAAAAGTGTAATTCCTTTTGTTTTATAAAAGTTGGTAAATGTTTTTAAGCTAGAATACTGAGTTCCATTAATTTGTTCAAACATTTTGTGTTTGAAGTTTTCAGAAAAAGGTTTCTGAAAACTTGATTTTTTTGGGTAAAATCTTGTTTCAAAGATTTAGGTTTGCAGGATTGAAAGTGTATTTGGTATAAGTGTTTTTGAAAGGAAAATCATTTAAGGTTTTGTGAAAAGTTTTGAAAGATTTTAAAAAAATCAGAAAGTTTGTATTGTGCTTGTGTTGATCTTAGCAGGTTTGATTGGGAGCTTGATTTGCCCAAGGTCCTGCACAGACCCGGGTCTGTTGGAGGTGGCTAAGCAGCCACTAAGGGACCTTGATGTAGGTCCCTTAAGGTAAAATCCTTGTTCTCCTTTTCAGTGTTCTTAATTGGTGTTTATGTGATTTGGCATGATTTTTTTTGCAAGTGTTTAAGTGTAAGTTTGTAAGTTTGTTATGCTGATTTATGATTGTCATGCATGTTAGTGGCATTTGTATTCAGTTTGGATAGGTTTTGAGTTGATTTGCTTTGAAAAAGTTAACTTTCAGATTTTTAAGGGGTGTTTGGATTAAGCATTAAGTAGGGTTGAATGATTTTAACATTGGCTTAAAACCTGTTATCTTCACTCATTTGCTTGTTATTAGGTAGTGCATGTGCTTAGTTTTCCATTGGGTAAGGTTATAGCTCATTTGTATGCTCAAAAGTTGGAAAAATGGTCAAAAATCAGTAAGTGTCCTGAGTGACTGTTTTTGTTGGAATTTGTGCTTCAAATCTTGGTGAATATTAGATTCTAGATTTACTTAGGGATTGTGATCATTTATATGTCATTTGGTTGATCATTGTTCAAGTTATGAGGCCTTGAAATTCGAATTTGTGCATGTAAATGTTGTTACTGTTCATCAGAAACATTGCCAGGCTTAATCAGTAACTTTCTTGCTCATTGTGTTTGATTTTGTTAAGACTTGTGTGTTTTTTTGTTGATTATTGACTCCTTATACTCAACTGAGTATAAGGATGCCTTATTGTCCAAATAAGCACTCACAATAAGCTTTCCTAAGCTTATTTCTTTTCTGAACAAAAAATACACTACCAGTGGGAACTCCTTTCCCACTGCTAGTATAAAAGTTACCACTGCTAAGCTAAAGGACAAAATCCTTTGCATGTCACTTTCAGAAAGTTTAAAATTTTGTCTTTTGTGCCTTAAAATTTGAATTAGACCTTCAAACCAATTTTGTTATTTTTCCAATTTAATTTTTGATTTTTCTGATTAATTAGATTTTTATTTACTGTTCATTTTATATTTTTTAGATTTAGCCTTTTTAATTAACTTTTAATGTTTCTGTTTTTGTCTTTTAGTGCCTAAAATTGGTATTTTTCAGTTTAAACATTTTTCCTAGACTTAGAATAATATTTTAAGGTTTTTGGTTTAAAAATATTCTACTGTTCATCTTTTTATTATTTTTTAGAATTAATTTAAGATAATTAGGGTTTTATTTTAAACTATTTTTGTCTTTAAGTGGTAAATTTCATATTTTTCAATATTTTTCATTTTTCTACTGTTCATTAGAGTAAAATAGGATTTTTAAAATTGGTAACTTATTTTTAGCATTATTTTATTATTTTCTATAATTATTTTTGTTTAAGAATAGTTTTTAGTAATTAAAAAATAGAAAAATAGATTTTAAAAATTAGGAAAAATACTTTTTAGTCTTTAGATAATATAAGTAAGTTATTTGTTCAATAAAATCATATTTTGGACATTTTGATTAATTATATAATTAATTTTAGGGCTTTAATTAGCATTTAAAATTGAATATTTAATTAATAAAAGGTTTTAAAATATTTTTATTGGATTTTTATTCTTATTTATATTATTTTAGACTTGTTTTAGCTTTAAATTAATTTTTAAGTTTTAAAATTTTTAATTCTGTAGTTTTTTACGGTTTTACGTGAACGCCTTTTCGTCTTAGCTCGATCCGTCTTCGTAACCATCTTTCTTTTCTTTCTTTTTCTATTTTCCCTTCTCATATCAATAAAATCAAACATTAATCAATTCATCACACAACACACGTGCCTCCTCGAGAACGAATTCACTTTACTTTTGGGGTCATTCACACACGGTTTTCCTAAATCGTCGTGCCTGCTTGCTCTATATTATTGCCTTGTTTTCCTAAACAAGTGTGATTCTACAACATCAAACCCGTTCTCAAAAACGGTCTACCAACAATCAAAGGCAGTTTAGGATCCATGTCATAATCAACCACTACAAAGTCGGCCGGAAACGTAAACTTATCCACACCTACAAACACATCCTCCGCTATACCTACGGGGTAAGCTATGGTTCGGTTGGCTAGTTCAAGAGTCATCCTAGTGGGAGTGAGCTCGGGAAGAGAGAGTTTTTTCCAAACCGATAAAGGCATGAGGTTAATGCTTGCCCCTAGATCCGCCAAAGCCATGCAATTTTCAACACCGGGAAAATTACAAGGTATCAAGAAGCGCCCCGGATCTCCAAGTTTTGTTGGCAAGGTTTTAAGTAACACGGCGGAACAATTTTCATTAAGGGATGTGTTGGGAAAATCAACCAATTTTTCTTTGTTGGAGAGTAAATCCTTGAACATCTTAGCAAACTTTGACATATAAGCAAGAGCTTCCACAAAGGATATATTGATGTTGAGTTGCTTGAACATCCTTAAGAAATTGGAGACTTGGATGTCATCCTTGTTCTTTAACTTGTCCTTTTTCAACCTTGAAGGATATGGAAGAGTAGGTTTTGGTGTAGGTGGAATAGTTGGTGTAGTGGAAGATTTGTCTTTGTTGGCTTCTTCATTGGGAAGTGTGGAAGGTAAAGGAGAAGTATGAATGGGTTGAGAAGGTGTGTTTGAGTGAATGGGAGCATTTTGAGGTGGTGAAGTAGAGGTAGAAGGCTTGTCACAAGTAGGAGCACAAGTGGGTGGAACAATAGTAGGTTTAGGAGGTGAAGGATCCTTTGTTGTTTTTCCACTTCTTGTTGTAATAGCATTGACATTTGCCCTTGGATTTGTTTGTGTGTTGGAAGGTAAAGCCCCTTGTGGTCTTTGATTTAATGCCATTAAAAGCCTATTGGTTTGTTCATCCGCTATACGTTTCATTTGATCATTCATTCTCTTCTCAATTTCACGCATTTTCTTGTCAACATACTCTTGAGTCTCTTGCATCCCATATCCTTGATTTTGAAGTTGAGGATAAGCTTGATTTGGTATTGGAGCATATCCTTGATTGGGGAATAGTGGAAGTGGTTGATTAAATCCTTGATGTGGTGGATAAAAGGTATTTCCTTGATGTTGAACATTGTTGGGTGCCTTGTAGTTATTTCCTTGGTAAGGTGGTCTTTGCCCTTGATTCCTTGGTAAAATTTGAGGAGGATTTTGTTGAATTTGGGTGGGTGGTTGAGGTGGGAATCCCGGTGGAGTAAGGTAGTTTTGGGACTTGTAAGAAAGGTTATTTAGATTGATATTTGGCTTGAAGTGTTCACGATGTTCCTCTTGGTAAGCATAGCATTCCCCTTGATAAACTTGCACCTTATCACATTGTTCATAAGAATGAGGACCTCCACAAGTTACACAAGAAAGAGTAATGGCATTCACATTATTTGAAGAATTGTTCAATGACATGGTCTTAAAAGCTTGAAGCATTTCTTGTTGTCCTTGTTTAACTTGTTGAAGGATCTCTTGTTGAAATTTGAGGAGTTGGTTATCACAAGGTGTTTGAGAATTGTTTTGGAGAACATGAACCCTTTCTTCAAATTGATTGTTTGTTTGAACCATTGCTTTAGTCTCAATGATGTCCAAGGCCTCTTGCACATATTTAAGAAGAATATTCCCTCCCGCGGAAGCATTGAGTGAATCTTGGTGGTGAGGTTTAAGGCCATCATAGAAGGTATTGATTTGGTGAACGTCATCCAATCCATGGTTAGGGCATCGCCTCAATAACTCTCTATACTCTTCCCAAGCATCACTAAAGGATTGACTAGGTTTTTGTTGAAAGCCTATAATTAATGTCCTCAAAGCCATGGTCTTAGATGGAGGAAAGAACTTGTTCAAAAACTTAGTGGTGAAACCATCCCATGTGGTGATACTATCGGGTGGTTGAGTGTCTAACCAATGCTTAGCTTGTCCCTCAAGTGAAAATGGCACTAACATCAACTTAATAACATCATGTGGAACTCCATTTTGCTTAATGGTATTGCAAAGAGAAAGGAATCTCTTAAGGTGATCATGAGGATCATCATTCTTGTTACCATAGAAAGGTGATTGTGAAACCATAGTAATCATAGTCGTTTTGAGCTCAAATGTATTTGCGGGAAAGTCGGGAATCCTAATAGCACTAGCATATCCATGAACATTGGTTTGCATACGTTCCATCAAAGAACGATTATCAATAGCCATGGCTTCTTGTGTTGGAGGAGTCAAAGCACGATTCTCGTGATCGGCTTGATGGACGATGGTGGTCTTACTCTTTCTCTTTTTCTTCCTTTTCGGAGGAAGAGGTTGTACTCCAATCGGTATTTGTGCACGCCCGCGAGTGAGCATGCAACTCAATACGAGGAATGAGAGAGAAGCTCTCGTGTGACTTTGAAGAGAAATGGATTATCCTCTTCGAGTTTCAATATTAAATATCCACAAGAAAATAACA
This sequence comes from Glebionis coronaria, assembly GCA_025667525.1. Classification (NCBI taxonomy): domain Eukaryota; kingdom Viridiplantae; phylum Streptophyta; class Magnoliopsida; order Asterales; family Asteraceae; genus Glebionis; species Glebionis coronaria. The sequence goes on along the minus strand of CM046877.1, from coordinate 468,112,943 downwards.
ATATATGTATATACTACTTGGGTGCAAGACCCCCAATGAAGCCTTCCTTCTTAGAATACTCACAAGTGAACGGGGGGTTAGGTTGCGCGAAGCACTTAAGTACCTATTGACCCTTAGATGGCATTTTATAGCACATCGCCTTTCTATTCACTTAAATGTTCGTATTCTTCGAATTGTTGCTTATTGAGAGTATTTATCTATTCTTGCTTTATTTTGTTTGATCGATACATGTGTCAAGGACCGGAACACCCCTCAACACGGTGTATTGCCTTGGCAATACTTATGGAGAATATGTATATTGGTTGTTCTTATACGTATACGTATTTACTTATAATAATATATGGAAAATATTTTTGTATTTATGAGTTTTTTAAGAGAAAATACTATATGTACATAAAAACCGAGAGAATCCAATAATATATATTTTTGGGTGCAATCTCTTAGGAAAAAGATTGCTTTTTGGATCTTTTAATTTTTTTGGTCAATTCTTTAGGAAAAGAATTGTTTTGTTAATTTTTTAGTGTTTATATATATTTTTATATTTTTGATTTTTTATTTGTTTTTGATTTATGATACGTAAAAATAACTTTCACAAAGTGAACGGATCCCAAAAGCCAATGAAAACCGTCAATCGATAGTCTCTCGTAAAGTCAAAGAACCGGCAATGGCGCCATTTGAAATTGTGTATAATGCAGTTCGTTTTTCTCAGTTCTTGCTAATTGAAAGTCCTAACAATATCGGGTTTTTAACTGTTTTTGGTTGTTAATTTTTTTTGGATATTCTATTTGCTAATTCAAACAAAGCCTTGCAAAACTGAAAAATATTATCTACTTATATGTAAAACATCGTGCAAATACCAAGTTTTTATTCAAGTAAAATTCAAAATGTAAATTTTAAAACTAAAAGGACTGAAATTGTAAATTCTATGAAATATAAATGCTCAAAATATAAAACTAACAAGTGCAAGGACTGAAAATGTCAAAACAGTTAACCAAAAGGATCAAAAATGTAAACAATGTAACAAACTAACCAAATTGTAACAAATTGCCAAAACTACTAACTGAATTTTAACAACTTCAAAACTTAAAGGACCAGTCTAATGCAAACCCTAAAAATGTGTAAGTTTAGCCAGGATTAGAACCCTTTTAATTCAGCAAGGACTAAAGTGCAATTATGAAAAGATTTTAAGCCAAAACGGGTTACAATGACAAATAAGCTCGTGTGAGCTTATTTCTGAACCAAAATCAATCAAACCAGTTTCAAAATGCTTAAAATTCAAAATAAGCTAGGTCTGTAAGAGGAATCTTGCTGAAACTTGCTAAAACTCTGATAAGCACTTCCAAATAAGCTCAAAATAAGCTCTAAGAAAATCTGGATATGCACAACTAGATTTTTGTACTGAAAATGATTAATGAGCTCAAAACATGAATGGGAAATCAAGTCCTATCAAAATTCATCAAGAAATAAGCCTGGAAATTGAAATAAGCTGAAATTGGCTTATGTTGACCAAGCGTTGACCAAAATTTTTGACAAAAAGCTGAAACTCTCAAAATTCATCCAACAACACCTACTAAGTGATAATGTGAAATAAAATTGCCAGATTTGTGAAGTGGATTAAGAGATATGAAAATTCAGTTTTCATTTACAGAAACATGCCTTTCCTTAAGTGTTCAGATTTTTGCTTATTTCTAATTGCTTAATGAATACTGTACAAAAAGCTTATGGAATTTGAAAGTTCATATATTGAACTAGAAATGAGAACTGGTTTGGCAAGATTTCATCAACAAACAAACAAATGGCAAGCAAATGAAATTGAATACTTTTCTGAATGAAAATGACTTAAATATGACCCAAACCTTTTATACTGCCAATTGCCTGTTTGACCTCAAACTTGACTTGAAAATGGTTCAAAACAACTATTTATCACTTGGTGATTGGAAATGAACATTTATTTGCCAAAAACCAACACTTGAAAACTTTACAAAGGCTTATGCCAAACACTACTTTATCTGATCTTGATGGAAATTTGCAAAGACTTTTTAAGCACAAGTTTGAGCTGAATGAAAACCTTTATCAAACCAAACTTAATGATCAAAATGGAATGTGTAAAAGCTATATTCAAGCAATGATAGCAACTAGAACTCAAATGATGAAGTAAGGCTAAGAATGACTGTATTAAGCTATGAGCTAGAACAAAATCCAAATCAATAAGCAGCTAATCAACTCTTAAGCTACAAACTACTAGAATCAAGTAAAGATCAAACTAAACAGATTTTATCATGCATTCAACAAGATTAACTAGGAATTGAGCATGTACTTGACAATTCAGTGGAATCAAAAATAAGAAGCATTTGCCCCTAGTGAAGAAACCATTGAGCAGTAGAGGAGTGTTGTACTCTCTATTCTAGTGCTAACCACCACCTTAGCACTAGATTTAACAATCTACAATCAACAGATCAGCTACAAATCAACAAGAATCATCTCAATGGCATGAACTCATCACAAATGCTATGTTCTTGGACTGAAATCAACAAACAGCTACTATCTTCACTCCAAAGTCAGTTATGATCAATGAATGATCATAACAAACTCAATGCAGCAACAATAGTATCAATGGAAGCAGGAATGAACAGTAAAGATGATGAGAATATTTGGCGGGAAAAATTGAATTTGAATTTTATTAATGGAAGTTGGTTACAAAGCTGTTAAAAGGATGCTAACTAACTAACTAACTCAAGAGTGTGTCAAACTCTTGAGTAGTTTAGCTAAAAAGTGAAAATGATGAGAGGAAAAGTAAAAGTGTGTGTTTTTCACACTTACAACTACACAACAAGAAATGAAGACTAAACAGCTATTTATAGGCTTGAGAAGGAGATTTGTTGGGGTTGGTGACGTGTTGGGACCAATCCCAGGTCTCCACGTGGCATAATTCTGCTGAGTTGATTTTCCAGGTATGAACATGAATTGGGGTTTCTTGATTGAGTTGATTTCTTGTTAATTGATGATGACCAATAGATTCGTCTCTCAAAAATAAGAAATTTTGATGTTTGTAACTTTCCATGAAATCCACTCTAGCTCCAAAATGATCCTGGCAATTTTTGGTTATTTGAAGATGACACGTGTCGAGTCCTTATTGGCTGATATGGAAGCACGCGGATTAAACTGTTCTGATTCGTCCATTTATTATTTCGGCGCTAGTGGGAATTTAATACTGTGATGTGGCAATCCTTGTCCTCTATTTGCTTGCTTCTCATTGGTCTAAAACTGATCACATGGATTGCACTTATATCAACTTTCCAAAAATGGCAGAAATCACCCCTTGACTTTGGCAGATTGCATCTTTGAGCTTGTAACTTCATTTCTTTGGCATTTTTAGTCCTTCAACTTTCATTCTTGAACAAAATTGGTCCTTTGACTGAGTTGACTTGAGAGTTGACCTTGTTTGACTATGATCTTGACTTTTTACAATATTTACACTTTGGTCCTTCATCTTTGGCAGTTTGTCAAGATAGGTCCTTGTACTTCAAAGTCTTGTCACTTTTGATCCTTCTTTGTCTTTTTCATCAAATTAAGCTTGATTATTCCTTGTTTGCTTGAAAATGCATCCTTTTACCTACACAAGTGTACACAAACACAAACATACCACATAACACTGTTTTTGCAAGATAAATTGGTATTTTGCTTCATGTTTTAGGGTTATTTGTTGATAAATTGATATGAGTTTTAGCTCATATCAATGGGCTTGGGCTTACAATGTTGGGCCGGCCTACACATGTTGTAGGCTAGGCTTGACTTTGTTTGTTTAATAAAGATATCTAGACTACGAGCTACTACTTAATATATTGTCGGAGTGACCGAATCTTCATAAATACGTAAAAACGTATTTTCAACAGTGATAATTTTCCAAGATTGCTTAAAATGTTATTGACTCCAAAACAACTAAAGTATTATTGACTCCAAGAGTGCTTAGTCCTTTAGTTGGAAAAATAAGACGACGAGGCATCATTCGAAGTTTTGTCCACGGGAACGAAAACTATGAGAGGAGGTAGAGTGAGGAGGAATTCAAGAAAATTTAACTTCTCATACACATGAGCAAGTTCAATTTGTTGAAATCGACAACAAGCACACGAGGATCCATGATGAAAAACAAATTCGGTTGATGGGGGAAGGCCATCAAACCTAGGGTTTGGTGGTGGTGAGGAGAGTGGGTAGGAAATGTTTTCACAATGCCTTGTGAGGTTTGGGAAGGTTGAAAGGTCATTAAGTTGAGGGGTGTCGAAAGTTTTTGGCGGTGGGGGAACATTTTCCTTTTCTCCGGTGATGGGGTTAATGGAGTAGGTCTCATTCCAATACTTGATTGGAGAGAATGTGGGGTTCTTGGGTGTTTGGAAGAAGAGGGTTCATTTTTCTTGATCCAAATAGGTCGAACCGAGATCTTCGGTTTCTTGGAAAGCTTGGATGAGGAAGCTTTGGGTGAGGAGGTTTGTGACAATGAAATGTCAAGGTTATGAAAGGAGGAGTTAGGCATTGTTGAGGTGTGAGAATGAAATCTCAAGGTGGGGGTATAAGAAGAAAGTAGACAAGGCAAAGATTTGAAAATAAAATGTGAAGTGTCAAGGAATGTTTAGCCAAATTGAGTAAACATGGAATCTTGACAGGGGATAGGGTGATGAAGAAAGACCAAAAACGAGCCAAAAATCGGCTATCAGTCCTCGGTTCCTTAGCACTTAAGGGACCGCGCGACTTAATGAGCCGCGTACAATGGACGTGAAACCATGATTTTCCAGGGTTTTGAGAAAAACTAAGACTTATTAAAAAATTGCAAATCTTTGAATTTTACCTCTATTAGCACTAAATTATGCTAGGGTTGTATAAAAGCAACACATTCACAAAGAATGTCTTGACAAAGGGTGACAAAATATTTAGATAACATTTTGAACCAATTTTTTTCAAGTTTTAGAGGTTGTGATAGATTTAGGTTCAATTTTAATTTAAAATTAAAGTTTATTAATGTGCACATAAAGATAGAAACACATAAAGCTAAATCCATAAATCATCCTTATGAAAAACTCATGGAGGGAAGGAAATACAATAAGGAAATGAAAACAACTAACTAAAACAAAGTTAGCTTAAAACTAGTTCTTGATGAGTAGTCTTCCTTGGCTTGGTTTTTCTTGAAAAATACTTATTAAAGAAAATCATCTTTCATCTCCTAGGAGGAGGCATGGTAAACAAGGTGAGAAAGAAATCTTGCAACCTCCTATGAATTCCAAACATCTCCATCCTAAGGTTTTGAATGATGTAGTTGTTGTAGAGGCAACATGGACAATGAGAACCATGAGCTTCTAGGAACCCAAAGAAGTAAGGATCACCCATAAAGAGGGGAAGTAGGACACCCAAAATAGGAGTGTTTGAGGGAGGTGGAGGTGGAGGTGGAGGAGGTATGTTCTCCAAGGGTGAAATGGGTGATGTGGGTGAGTTTGGAGGGGTAAAAGGTGAAGTCACCAAGGTATCAACAAAGTCATTCACAATGGGAATGCTTTGGATGGGTTGAGGTTGGATAGTCACATCCAAGATAGTACTTGGAGTGAAGGGTGAGGTTAGTTCATTCATTCTAGATTGGAATGAAGAGGAGGTAGAACCATGAGAATGATTGGTACCATGGGTTGAGGTAGTCTTGCATGGAGCAAGAGGTGGTGAGGGTGATGAAGAGATGAGAATTGGAACAATCTCATTCTTGGGTGTGTGAAAGGGTGAAGAGTTAAGTTTGGGCAACTTAACCTTAATCTTAAGGTTTTTCTTTGAAGTGGAGGTTTTGGATGAGTTTGAGGTTCTTGTAGAAACCATGGTTGTAATGAGTGGTTTAAGGGTTAAGGATGAATGGTTTGATGTGTGAAGAACATGGCTAACAAGGTGGGTTTAAAAAGGGCGAGGGGATGATCCAAACTAGTAATGGGTTAAAAACATTTTATGTGAATAATGAATTTAGGTAACCTAGTTTAGGAAATGTGCAGGTTTTTGCAAAGAATCAAGCAAGGCTTACACATATTAAGGAAAATAGTGTAAGGCAAAGATTCTGTCGGACACAGTAGCCGGCGGTTCCCTATCTAGGATGGGCGGTTCCTTATCGATAAGGAACCGTTGGTCGATATGGAACCGCGACTAGAGGTGTTCAAAAATCTCACTTCCTCAAACTTTGGTTAGCCCAGATTTTTACCAAAGGATTAACAAGCCAAAGTTAACTACTGACCAAAATCTAGGAAGCTAACTAACACATAGGATGCACAAAGCTATGCGAATCGTAAACACGATGGCATAGACAACATTAGGATTAAAATAATAAGTAATCCAAACAAGTAGTATTAGTTAATACACAACCAAAATAAAGTAAAAATAAGCAAATGTTCAACATCACATTACATGTTTAGCAACATGTATACTTTGAAACAATTCAAAGTCTTCATCTTCTTTTCTTGCCCAATCCCTTGATCATGTTTCCCAAGTACTTGAATCCCTTCCTTGACTCAAACCGATGTACATGTAATTCACCTCGAGTCCTAAGATTTTCACGGTACAGATGCTCCATATTGAGATCTTCCGGTACTTCACTAGAGGAATAATGAGGTGGAGGAGCTAAGTCTTCAAGTCCATCCACGAATGAGTTTGAGGATGGGTGGGAATTACTCGAAGAGTTGAAATGAGAACTAGAACCTATACCATCACCATCACTTGTTGGCATATAGGTGTCCTCATCATCCGGCTCTTGATGATCGGATTTTCGCGAACCTCGATCACTTCTAGGCTTTCTTTTATATAACTCTTGAATAGGCAACATAACCCGATGAACCGGGTGAAAGCGAGAAAGGTCGAGGTGGGGAAATTCACGAACAACCCTTTTGAATAGGCGAGTAAGAAGCATAGCGTAGGGAAGGTTTGTTTTGGGCTTTGAAATAGCATAATTTATTCGTCGAGCGATATAGTATGCCAAATTGTACTTGGTTGATGTATAGATCCAACATAACATATGAACCATACAAGCCGACATATGATCTCGGTTTCCACCAAGAAAAAATACATTCTCCCTAAGGATATTTGCCCATTGGACCATAAAATCCTTAAGATCGCTTGAGAGCACTTCATAGCGATTCACATACCGCACATTAGAATGAAGGCTTCTCACAACGTTTCCATCACGCTCTTTCGAAATGATATCAAGGATAAATTCCGGATCAATTTCGGCGTGGTCATTTGGAGGTTTGGCGTTGGATTCCAAGAGAGCATCAAGTCTCCATTTGTCCGTGAAACGACAAGTGCCTTCATATGGTACACCACGAATTTCACCAAAATCTTCGAGAGAATATTGAATGATTTGTTCGTTCAACAAGAATCAAATGAAGATTTCACCATTGTATTCAAACATAGAGTAAGTGATAAAGAATTCTAGAAGAAACAAGGGGTATATATCTTCTTCTATGTAGAGCAAGCAATCAAACCCCGTACGCTCAAACATAGATTTGATATAGATATAACTCGTTATTCCCTCATCAACAACTCTACCCTCATGGAAATTTCATGTTGAAAGTGATGAGAAGGAGTTTCGAAGTTGAGTGGATGTAAAGGTTTGGAAAATGTTTGGCATATATTGTTTAGTGAGTTGATGATCCTTTTGGTATTGTGAAGGCATGATTAGTACCTAAATAAACACAAGAAAATATATTTCCAATCACTCATATGAAAAATAAAATCAAAAATCAAAATATGAGAATGTGTTAAATCAATTTCTTGACAAACAAAGGATTGAATCCATATCATGCTCATGTTCGCAATGTATCTATTCCATTATTAACCAAGAACATATGAACTATGTTGGATCAACAATGGACTAGAACATTTGTTTTTCAAAACAAGGTTTTTAGGTAAGCATTAACAATGCAATTACCTATTTGTTCATGGGTTCATCTCAATTCCATCCTTTAACCAAAGTCATTTAGCCAAAATTCGGATTTGTTCTACACGTGGGTTTTAGTGAAATCTGAATGAATATGAACCTAAGGAATCATAGTAAAATAACCATGTCAACCCATATTCCTATTAAGGTTCTAATTCAATTTCAATTTTAAAAATCCCCAATTACGAAAGGATGAACCCTAGAACAAAATAGATGAAATTGAAAGAAAATACTTACAATTAATTGATGTTTGATGAAGGATGAGTGAAACCCATAACTTGTAATCAATTAATTTGAGTGATTAAAGGTTTTTGAAGCTTCAACAATGGTGGAAAAAAGGGAACCCGACGGCTGTGTGTTTTTGGGAGAGTGAGGGTTTTGTTTGAAAAAGATTAAATTAATAAAACTGGTGCTCTGACAACTTTTACTGCCCGCGTTTCTTATCGATAGAGAACCGCAGGTTTAAACCGCCAGAGATAAAGAACCGCCTACCTAGGCAGGTTTTTATCAATGAAATACGCCAAATTTTTGAAAACCAAGTTTTCTAAAATACTTAAATATATATCTTAAACCATTTAGAATATCATTGGATCATCATAACACTAAGCAATATGCCTTAATGAAGGATTACGAGTTGAATCCAGATCGAAAAGAACCGAAACGGACACACGACTACTCGTAGAGAAAAAGCAAAGTGGAGAGAAGTCAAGGGAAGTAAATCAAGACTAAGACCAATGCTCAAGGGATTAATGACAATATTCAAATCGTGGAGACGAAGAGCTTGTGTCATATATAGTGGTTTAAGACGTGCCTTTCCGGCGAAATGTTAAACGGCTTTGCTAATGAAGAAACACAAAGCAAATATTGATGCATAGACTAAGATCACTTTTAATAATAGTCTTAGTCTAAACCAAAATATGAGCAAGGTATTAATTCAATTTCTCTCCCACAAAGGGCCTACTAACCGTATGGGTGCAAACCATGGATATCATGCTTGATACTTTAAGCTACTACTAACTCACTCTACATCACCATAGTGAGTCAAGTATCCAAGCAATGAAGATTTGAGAGGATAAAAGAAAAGAATCACAAACAACAAACAAATTTCAAGGCAAGGATGCCAAGAACAAGCACATAGTCATGTAATGATCTAAAGAATGATCAAAGGGCGTGTGGAAGAATGAAAGCGTACCTTGGCCATAAAGAGCATTCCAATCCATAAAGGAATCAATGCAAAGCCCAACAATGACTATGATGAGTACTAAGTCTTCAAGGACTAGTATCATTCTCAATCATCTTGATATCATCATTCAAAGATATTGAAGATCAATGAAGATGAGTCTTCTATAAGTGCAAATAACTCAATCCACAACCAATTAAATGATTGATCTTCATGAGTACCTACATAAAGCAAGATCCAAACTAGTAGATACATTTCAAGAGTAGATCTAAAATGCATAAAAGCTACTAATCTAAGAGGGATGCAATATTACCAATTAAAAGACCTATTTTCCAAGAAAAAAATAGTTTTGACCAAAGAGAAACTTTAGTACAACTTGACCTTCTAATTTGAGGAGACAATGGATCGATCCAAGTTTTAAAGTACAATATACTTCAAAGATCTTGAGTGACCATCGCTCTGATACCAATTGTAGAAACTAGAAGGGGGGGAGGGGGGTTAAATAGTTTCTCTTTAATTAGTCACCTAATTAAAATTACTTTCTATTAGGTTTGTATCAAAACTATATTTTACTTGAAGCTAAGTTGCATAATGATTAGGTTCAATTCATATGCATTAGCAATGGTAGTAGGTAAGTGTAATGATAATGAAATAAGTAAAGAGTAAGGAAAGAGACAACCTAATGAGAAGACACCATCATTTATAGTGGTTCGACAACGAGGCTCTATCCTCGTTTCTACTCCACTCCTCGAGTACACCTACTCGAGATTTCCAATATATCCACACGCTCCCTTCTTGGTGGAGAAAACCTTACATCGTCGCTTACTTTATTTTCCGACACTAAGATAAATGTCGAGACCTAATCTTTAGCTATGACCAATCTACACAACGTTGCCTACTTCACAATTCAATGACACAAGGCTAGATGTCGAGTTCTAATCCAAAGCTAGAACCAATCTTCACGACTCTTCACTTTGAAGCTAAGTGAGAACTTCACACAACACAACTACTAATCACTTTCAAGTTTAGTAAGAACTCACAAGACACAACCACATCACTTTATAGTTTAGTGAGAACTACTACACAATCTATTACAACTCAACTAGACATATCCAAGTACAAACATGTAGCTTGGATCTACACAACATAAATCCAAGCAAACACATATGCAATGGATGTACACAACAAATCCAAGTATTCACAAATAGCTTGGATAAACACAACTAGTCCAAGTATTCATAAATACAATGGATTAACATAAAACAAAAAGGCTAACATGATGAACATGACTAATTCATGGATTCATCTTTATCACAACACTAGTGAGTGAGTGATCTTCTCTTTGGAAAACATAAAGGAGGGGATCAAGAGGATAATCATATGTAAACATACTTAACACATTAAGTGATCATTTAGTAATGATTATGCTGTAGAAAAGAGAAAGGGGACTGAGAAAAACGTCCAAAAAGGGTTATTGGAAAATGAGATTTGATCCACTATTTATAGGAGACAAAGTGCAACGGCTAGCTGGGCGCGGTTCCTTATCTAGCCCGGCGGTTCCTTATCGCTAGAGAACCGCCTAGCTATTTAAAGGACCGCTCAGTAGACTACGCTCCGATTTTGTCTTTTAGTGGGGTAGGAATATCTGAGGTTTTTTAAACCTTCTAAGGATATTCTAATGGCATATGGAATATGCCATTTTCAATTTTACATTTTCCATTTTAATAAAACATTTTCTTAAAAAGAAAGTTTATTAAAAAATATTTTGTCATATTAACAAAAATGAGTTTTAAGGATAATCACTTTGATGATCACTAAGTATGATTAAGAAAAGTTAGTGATATGATTATTACCTTGATGATAGTGTTAGTTAAATAATTTGTTTTATTTTTTACACTAAATGTGTTGTATAGTTTGTGATGATCAAAACTAAGAAAGGTTAGTTAACACTAATAATGTTTTTAGGCATCACTTGCATTAACAACTTGGAACTGATAAGAGACCTTATAAGACTGCTTATTTTGATGATAAGCACTCAAATAAGCTATTGAATATTAAAACCCATTTTTGGTATTTTGTGATTTTTAGAAAAGTAATGAACAAGACATATTAAAGAACCAAGTAATGTAAATTTGCAATAAACTTAAATGAACAAGAATTAAAAGAATAGAAATTTAAGAACTTTTCATAAATAAAAATGAAACTCAAACTTTTTTATAAAAGTTAGAACAAAAAATGAAAATAAGAAGTCCTAAACTATATATAGAGCTAATGGAGGATTCTGGAACATCATTATCTCTCTTTTAGGGTTATTTGAGGCTTAATCTTGTCCATAGAACTTTGCATGGGGAGAAAGCTGCAATCTTGACCGTAGGATGAAATTGTTCTTATGCGATTTCTAGCTTGGAAATCACTATCTTGTCACTGGTGCTTTCTTAATAAAGGGTTTAGTGCAAAAACCCTTTGCTTTTTTTGTTCCTTCTTGTCCACATAGCCAACCATGGTGGAATTCTTGTGTCTTTTTGTAGGTAACATGTCATAGCCAGCTGGGAAAGTTTCATTGAGTGATTTGGAATGGAACCATGGGATTTAATTAGAAAGTTACCTCCTGGGTAACTTGATCGTCTAGCTAAAAAGTACCAAGGTTGAAGATGTACACTAATTCCCTCCTTTTTATTCGTTTGACTTTTCCTGGCCCAGTTTAGACGGGTAAACTTTTTGTTGGGCTCTATATTCTTTTGGGCTCAAGTATAACTTTAACAAAGTTATATGAAGTTTAACTAATGTTAATATTCATTTAAAATAGATAACATGCGTTAGTTCAGTCATTTATAGCGTTAGTCCTAATTGATAAAAGGACTAACATTGCAAATAGGAAATATGTGTAATTTAGCACACATCAATTTTTTAATCTCAGTCATTGAATTCTTTTTAGATAAATATTGCGGACAAGTCTTTGAAATATAAGAAAATAATTATATTCAAATTAACTCTTTTCAAATTTTATGCCTAAACTACACTACGTTACAAGATTGCAATATACGACAAATATAATGGTCAAGTTGAGTAGAAACAAAACAATTGACGCTGCAAATTAGATCGAGTTCATAAGGTATGTTTCTTAGTCATGCAAATAGACATTACTCATAATTAAAGCATACAAATATATTATTTGCATTTATCCTATTTTGACAATTTTTTGCATTCAACTTAATTTTATTTTGATGGCGTTTAAGGCATACCAAGTCGTGTATTGTTAGAAATACGTTTTACGTATTAGAAAGGATCGGTCACTCCAACAATAGATTAAGTGATAGCTCGTAGTCTAGTATTATTAAGTTAAGTAAACAAGGCCATGCCAAGCCCACAACTTGTGTGAGGCCGGCGGGCCATTGTAAGCCCAAGCCCATCTCATGAGCTTGGGTATATAAACCCTCTCCTTAGTTGGAGAGGGTGGTGGTTCACTTTCATTTTACACATAGTAAAGTGTGTTTTCTATACTTTCTCTCTCTAAGTGTGTGTGTTTTCTCACCATATTTCTATCTCTTTCTCTCACTAGATTAAGCATAGATTTACAATATCTTACAAATGGTATCAAGAGCCATGGGATGATTGTATCGTTTATGTGTTTGTGTTCTTTATTTTGTGCCTATTTTGATCTAAATCATTAGAAACAATTTTTTTTTGTTTTTTATGGTTTTTTCTTGATACAAATCTTATACATAGTTGTGGTAGAGATTTGGTATATTTACTTTGGCTAAAAACACAAATTTTTTCTTGATACAAATCTTATACATAGTTGTAGTACTATTCCGACACTGAATTCCATCGGAATGCTTAAGGGTTTCTATATTCCGATAGGTTATTCCGACAGGGTATTCCGATAGGTTATTTAGACAGGTTATTCTGATAGGTTATTCCGCCAGGTTATTCCGATAGGTTATTTTGATAGGTTATTCTGACAGGGTATTTCGATAGGTTATTCCGACAGGTTATTCCGATAGGTTATTCCGACAGGTTATTCCGATAGGTTATTTCGACAGTGTATTCCGATAGGTTATTCCGCCAGGTTATTCCGACAGGTTATTCCGATAGGTATTGCAATTTGACATTCCGATCAATATTCCGAAGAACCCAAATTATTCCTTAAAAATTTGATTTTTTGTTCGTTTTGGAATTTTTTGGTCATCGAGAACATACTTTAGGGGATTTCAACATTACTTCTCGACTTCTACACACAACAACAGACACATTTAATTTCTCTCATTGTTTGATCAACATTTGTAAATCTTAACTTATCGAAATGGAGTACACATCTCTTACGGATAAGTCCATCCTTTCGGGTACGGATAATCGTCCACCAATGTTGGTGAAGACTATGTACGAGGATTGGGCTTCCCGAATGGAACTTTATATGTTGAACAAAGAGAACGGACATCTCATGTGGGCATCGGTGCTCAATGGACCATTAGTATATGGTACAGTGACGAAAGGTACTGTTACTCGTCCTCGCACAACGGGTGAACTAACTAGAGATGCTAAGATTCAAGACAAGTGTGATAAACAAGCTACTAACATCATTCTACAAGCCCTTCCTCCAGATGTTTACAAACTCGTCAGTAAACATAAAGTTGCCAAAGAGTTATGGGATAGAATCCGTGTTCTAATGCAAGGCACCTTGTTAACTAAACAAGAACGAGAGTGTAAGCTATATGATACATTTGATAAGTTTGCCTATGTCCCCGGGGAGACTCTCAATGATTACTATTTGAGATTCACTCTTTTGATGAATGAGCTCAACATCTATGGCCTGGCAATTCTTACGTTTCAATTAAACACCAAGTATTTGAACAATTTCCCTGTTAATGGAGCAAGTACGTGACGGCTGTTAAATTAGCTAAGGATTTGCATCAAACTAACGTGGATCAACTTCAAGCTTTTCTTCAACAACACGAATGTCACGTGATCGAGGCTCAGTTATCTACACCTCAAGTTCATGATCCACTTGCCATGTATGCTTCTCAACAAATGACTCCCCAACAAACATGGCTTTCACTTATCAACAGCCATCATACTTGTAGCAGCCACAACAACACACATATCAGCAACCACAACAACCATCTTATCAACCACTAATGATGCCACAACAAGTATTTCAACAACGTGCTCTTCAACAGCCTTATCCACAACAACTAGCACATCAAGCATCACCATCACAAGCTATCACTTCTCTAATGGGCAACTTCCACCAATTCAGGCACCTGTTTTTACTCCAAATGAGACACCTACTAGTGTCTTAAACCATCTCACTACCTACTTGTCAAAACTTGTTGCAACTAGAGGTTTTTCACCAACAAACAATCAGCTCCGCACTTCTTCAAATCCTAGACAACAAGCCACTATTCAAGATAGTCAAGTAACGGTGCAATCCATTCAGGAAAGGAAAAATTCATATGGACCTACTACAAGGACCGTGAACGCTCAAGCTGTGAATTCTCAAGCTAGTGGTAATGGAAGCACTATTGGTCCTCAAAAGGTTGTGACTTGCTACAATTGCCGAGGACAAGGTCATATGGCTAGGGAACGCACTCAGTCGAAAAGGAGAAGGGATGCAACGTGGTTTTATGAGAAGATGTATTTGGTCGATGCTCAATCTAAGGGAAAGATCTTGGATTCAGAGGAATTAGCATTTCTTGCAGACCCAAGGGAAACAGATGAAGGCATTGCAGTCGTCTCTACTTCTAATGCAGCATATCAAGCAGATGATCTTGACGCATATGATTCAGATTGTGATGACATTCACTCAGCCTAAGCTGCTCTCGTTGCTAATCTCTCTCACTACATTTTGATGTCGTTAGTGAGGTACCAACCACATCTAATAATGTTCATGATAATCCACATCAACTTGAGCATGAAAATGACAACCTCGAACAACATTCAGGAACTAGTAACTCAAATGATGTGGTATCCAATCCAACACATTTGAGAGAACCTCAACCAAATGCTACGATAGGTATGGAATCTTATGATCAACGTGATTTGGTAATGGTGCCTAAACATATTATTGATAACATGAATGTGGCTGTTTGAAAAACCATAGATATGAATGCCAACCTAACCGCTGAGCTTGCGTTGTATAAGGAAAAGGTCAAAACTTTTGAAATGGTCCCTCAAGCAGAAAAATAACTTATTCTGAATTTGACCAATTTCGTTTTGAAAAGATTGAACACTTAAAAGAAATAGAATCGCTAAAAGCTAATCTTTCCAATGAATAAAAAGAAAGAGAGTCGGTTCTAAATGATTTTCAGAAACTTAAAATGGATTTCGAAACTCTCGAGTCTAAAAAGTTTGAATCGGAAATTAATGCTACCAAACTTCTTAAGTTCAAGGAACAACAGCTTTTAAAACAATACACTTCCACAGAAAAGGTTCATCTTTTAAATAAATCATTTAAAGAACTCGAACTTAAGCGTCTTCAAGATTTACCACCTAATTATGGTTATGCAAAACAAGCTCAGGAATATATTCCTTGTCTTTATGATGTGACCTAATAAGTGTGAAAACACTTATCCTTTTACCACTTATTTCCAATAATTTCAAAACTAAAACGTGTATTTTATGTCATAAAAGTCGGAATTATGCGTGGTTTGTGTTTTTATTGTGTTTTAGGACCAAAAGATGAAAAAGGAAGAAAACACGGGCTTTCACGGGCTTTTATCGAAGAAAACGAGAAAAGACGAAGTCAAGAGATCAAGAGTTCTTAAAGAACGGATGTCCAAGACCTATTCTGAAGATTTATCGAAGAAAAAGTCTAAAGACGGAAGTTTAATGAAGTCGAAGAACTCAAAATCTAAATTAAAGAAGAAAATTATAAAGACAAGTTCAAATCCCGAGACGACATCGAGAAAAGACAAAGATTTAAATCGAGTCGAGAAGAAAAGAAAGAAGGAAGCACACCACACATGCACTTCCCATTTTCCCTATAAATACCCTCCTAATCACATTAGGAGGGGGGTTAGCTAGTTCCATTTTAATTGTTCCTTTCTAGTTTTTAGAGAGAGAAAGTTCCAAACTTTCTCTCACTAAGTTTTTCATCTTTTCTTTCTTTTAATCTTTCAAGTTTAAGCTTTTTGTATTTGGATTTCACTAATCAAAAATTCAAGTTTAAGTATTTTGTTCTTTAATCTCTTTCTACATTTCTTGGTTTACTTTAACTTCTGAGCCGAAATGTATACTTCATACGTTTGATTTGATGATTTCGTGTTTAAAAGGTTAAACTTTTCATTCCTACATAAGCTCTCTTACGGTTTAAGTTATAAGCTCTTTATGCTTATTGGCTTATTTCATGTTCTAGCTTATTACTTTTCGGATTATTAAAAAGGTTTAAGTCTTTTTAAAGTTCTTTTATAAAGTTTATGATTTTATGTTTTGAAATTTGTCAAATTTAAGCTTATTGAGTTATTTAAGATTTGGTTAAGTTAGCTTATTGAACTGCTTATTGAAACCTTCGCTTATTCTTCATTTTCGGATTGTTGTTTTCATCGCAGTATTGGGTACTAAACATTCCGACGGCTGATTATTTCCATCGCAATAACCCATTGAGGGTTTTACTTTGCGATCATTTAGTATCATCCCCCTTATTCCGATCTGGGATTGCGATCGCTCATCGCGATCGCATATTCCGATGGGTGATAAGGTCACTTTGAATAGAAACTCTGCCAATTTTTTGTAAACTGGATTCCGATAGGTTGCTTATCATTCCGATAGAATCATATTGCGACACCTTGCATTCTGATACCTTGTATTCCGATCTGAACTTTACGATTGAACAACATTGCGACATAATGGACTTTGGTATTCCGATGGCTATTAAGATGAATTATTCCGATGGCTTGGTTTTACTCACATTCCGATGGTCTTGAATTTAGTACATTCCGATAAAATTCAGTCTTACATTCCGATAGATCATGCTTCTAAGTTTTAGAGTTTTACAAAGTTCTATGTTTTAAGTGTTTTTTCTAAATAACTTTTAGTTTAATTTTTAAAAGCTTTCTCTTTACTTAACGACAATTATTTGCTTTTAGTTTAAAAATAGATAATCCAATCAAACCATTAATTTTCCATCAAGAACAATTGAGTCGCACTTTCTACCAATAATCAATTCGAAAAGATCGGAAGATAATATTTTATACTTAGCCGAAAGCTTTGTATTAAATGGCGCTGCTGCCGGCTCTTTTCGTGAAGATTAACGGTTTTTAGTGAGAGACGCGTTGGATCTTGGGATCCGTTCATCTTTTAACGTTATTTTCCTTGCTTTAAAAATTTTCAAAAATCCAAAAAAACATAAAATTTTCAAAAATACAAAAAAATAGAAAAACATAAAAAACCAAAAATATTTCTGCTTTGTTATTTCTTTTGCAGGTGTATGCGCACTCGATCAACGTCTTATTCCGAGCCCGAGAATCTCGATAACTTAGACATGGCCGGTGTACACAACAATAATAATAATCCACCTCAACCCAACATGAATAATAACAACAATGAACCTCTCCCGGACAATCGTCCAATGATCGAACTTTTGCAAGCACATGTAGAGGGCAACAACGATGCTATTATCATACCCGCGATTGGAGCCAACAACTTTGAGCTCAAATCCGGCTTCATTCAAATGGTCTCTGCTCAACCATTCTTGGGGCGTTCAATTGATGATCCTCATGACCATATTAAAAGGTTTCTTCAACTCACTAATACGGTTAAGTATAATGGGGTTTCCCAAGAGGTAATTCGCTTGTAACATTTTCCTTTCTCCTTAGAGGGACAAGCCCGGCATTGGCTTGATAAGGAACCGCCACAAAGTATTCTTACGTGGACGGATTTAGAGACCAAATTCATCAACTACTTCTTCCCACCCTCACGTACTACCGCTTTGCGGAATGAAATAATTACCTTTGAACAAAAGTACGGTGAGACATTTAGTGAATCTTGGGACCGTTTTAAGGAACTTTTAAGAAAGTGTCCACAACATGGTTTAACAAAAGTACATCAAATCAATACTTTTTACAATGGTTTAAGCGTGAATGACCAAGATTCTCTAAATAGTGCTTCGGGGGGTAACATTTTGGTTAAGTCTTCTAATGCCGCTTGGGATATTATTGAGAACAAGTCTAGAGTGCAAACCAAGAGTGTTCGGACCAATGTGGCTAGTGCTAGCACTAATGAGAGCGACAAGAGAATTGATAAGCTTACTTCGCTTATTGAATCACTTGCTCTCCAAGCCGCCAACAACACCAAAGCTATCAATGCCCAAGTTAATGCTATGACTCAATCATGTGAAATATGCGAGGGATCTCACTCATACACTGATTGTCCTTCGACTCATGACAATCCGGAAAATGTGTATGCCGCCAATGGTACTTATTCTACAGGAGGCTATCAAGCACGTCCTCAAGGTGACCGCAATTTGCTCAGCTATCGCTCAAACAACTATCTTTCACCACCCGGTTTTCCCCCAAAAAACCCAAACAACCTCAATCGCAATAATCAAAACCAACCTCGTGCTCCAACTCCATATCAAAACCAAAGAAACCCATATCCACCTCAAAGAAACAACCAAGTTTACCAACAACCTGCTTATCAACCACCTGCCTACCATGCTCCTCCCAACCAACCCACTACATTACACCAAGAGGTTGAAACCTACATGAGGACTAATGATGCGATAGTGCAAAATCTTCAGCGGGAAATGGCCAACATGAAAGCAGATATGGTGAAGCAAGGGAATGATCTTCGAGCTGATATGCTAAACACTTTGGCAAGTCAAAC
Organism: Glebionis coronaria; assembly: GCA_025667525.1. Taxonomy (NCBI): domain Eukaryota; kingdom Viridiplantae; phylum Streptophyta; class Magnoliopsida; order Asterales; family Asteraceae; genus Glebionis; species Glebionis coronaria. The sequence continues at coordinate 468,093,993 of CM046877.1, read as the reverse complement.
GAATGACTTAAGGAACATGATGGCTAGTTTCTTCCCAAGTAATCAAGCCTCTGGATCGGGTTCTCTTCCGAGTAACACCGTTGCTAATCCAAGAGGGGAGATGAAAGCAATCACCACTCGCAGTGGAAAAGGTTTAAAGGAACCCGAGCTTCCTACACCTACACCGGTGATTGTGACAAAGGAAAACGAGTCTCCTTCTCCAATTCCTCCAACTTCTACTCCTCCTATTCCACCACCTTCTTCTTCCACCCCTCCACCACCCAAGGATGTGAGTGAGAATTCTATCCTAAAGCCTTCATCTCAACCCAATATACCTTATCCTTCGAGGTTGAGGAAAGAGAATTTGAAGAACAAGGATGATATTCAGGTTTCTAACTTTCTCAAAATGTTTAAACAACTGAATTTCAATATCTCCTTTGCTGAGGCTCTCGATCACATGCCGAAATATGCTAAAATGTTTAAAGATCTTCTCAGTGATAAGGAGAAACTTCTCGATATTGCTCAGACCCAACTTAATGAGAATTTCTCCGTAGTGCTCTTAAGGAAATTACCAACCAAACTTGGTGATCCGGGTCGTTTCTTGATTCCTTGCAACTTCCCTTGGGTAGAGAATTGTATGGCCCTAGCCGATCTAGGTGCTAGGATAAACTTAATGCCATTAAGTGTTTGGAAACAATTATCTCTACCCGAGCTAGTCCCCACACGAATGACTTTGGAATTAGCTAACATTACGGTTGCTTATCCGGTGGGGATAGCCGAAGACGTCTTCGTTGGTGTCGACAAATTCACCTTTCCGGCGGATTTTGTTGTCATTGACTACGAGATGGACCCCCGTGTTCCATTAATCGTTGGACGTCCATTCTTGAGGACCGGTCGCACTCTCATTGATGTATCCGCGGGCGAATTAATCATGAGAGTTGGTGACGATAAAATCGTCTTCAAGATGGGTAAAATTTCTAAGCAGCCTTCTGAAAACGAGAGTGTTAATTTCATTGACGTTCTTGATGAGGCTTGTGAAGAACATTTCAAAGACGCTTGTAAAAGTGGTTCTTCTTCTCTTCCCATTGTTGAGACCGTTGCCTCCATTGCTCCATCACTAACTCCATTTGGAGAAAGAGATTTCATCTTGAAAGAATTTGAAGCAACTTTGGGAGATGTGGACTTGCAATATGACGATTCTCCTTCCAATTGGGATGAAGATATTCGTACCATTGAGAAACTTATCAATGAGTACCATATTTCTCCACCATCTCCTAAGGACATCTCTATCAATGAACCGAATTTGACTACGCCTTCCATCGAAAATCCTCCGGATTTAGAGCTTAAGGATCTTCCGTCTCGTCTCGAGTACGTTTTCCTAGAAGACAACAAGAAGTCACCCGTCATCATCGCTAAGGACTTGAAAGAGGAAAAAAAATCTCGACTTATCGCCGTGCTGAAGAATCACAAGAAAGCAATTGCTTGGAAAATCTCCGATATTCGTGGAATTGATCCTCACTTTTGCACACATAAAATTCTCATGGAGGACGACTTTAAACCCACTATTCAAAGCCAAAGAAGGGTGAATCCTAAGATCCATGACGTTATCAAAAAAGAGGTTATCAAACTTCTTGATGCGAGAATGATCTACCCTATCTCGGATTCACCATGGGTTAGTCTCGTCCATTGTGTGCCTAAGAAAGGCGGAATCACCGTTGTGCCCAATGAAAACGAGTTGATTCCTACTCGTCTCGTTACAGGGTGGAGAGTTTGTATAGACTATCGCAAACTCAATGATGCTACGAGAAAGGATCATTTTCCCCTTCCTTTCATGGACCAAATGCTTGAACGTCTAGCGGGTAATGACTATTACTGCTTTTTAGACGGTTTCTCCGGGTATTTTCAAATTCCCATCGATCCCAAAGACCAAGAGAAAACCACATTCACTTATCCTTACGGAACATTTGCTTATAAAAGAATGCCTTTTGGCTTATGCAATGCTCCTGGGACATTTCAAAGGTGTATGATGGCTATCTTCCATGACATGGTTGAAGAAACTATGGAAGTCTTCATGGATGATTTCTCTGTTTATGGTGATTCTTTCTCTCATTGCCTTGCCAATTTAGAACGCATGCTTAAGCGGTGCGAAGACACTCGCCTTGTTCTAAATTGGGAAAAATGCCATTTCATGGTAAAAGAAGGCATTGTGCTTGGACATAAAATCTGAAAAGCCGGTCTTGAAGTCGACCGTGCTAAAGTCGATGTTATTGCAAAATTGCCTCCACCTTCTCCCGTGAAGGGTGTGAGAAGTTTCCTTGGTCATGCGGGCTTCTATCGCCGATTCATCCAAGATTTTTCTAAAATCGCTCGCCCGATGACCCACCTCTTGGAAAAAGATAATCCTTTCATCTTTTCCAAAGAGTGTCTTAGATCCTTCAATCTTCTTAAGGACAAGCTAACTAAGGCACCGGTCTTGGTTACCCCTAATTGGGAGCTACCTTTTGAGTTGATGTGTGATGCTAGCGACTTTGCTATTGGAGCGGTATTGGGCCAAAGAGTGAACATACACTTCCAACCAATCCACTATGCTAGTAAGACAATGACGGGGGATCAATTGTATTATACCACTACCGAAAAAGACTTTTAGCTGTAGTGTATGCTTTTGAAAAATTTCTCCCCTATCTTGTCCTTTCTACCACCATCGTGTATACCGATCATTCCGCGTTGAAGTACTTGTTGACTAAGCAAGATTCTAAGCCAAGACTTCTTCGTTGGGTTTTGCTCCTTCAAGAATTCAAAATTGAAATTCGTGACAAGAAGGGAGCCGAAAACCTAGTCGCGGATCATCTAAGTAGACTTGAGGATCCGTGTCAAAGGGATCATCCGAACCAAGAGATCAATGATTCTTTTCCCCTTGAGACCTTAATGTCTATAAATTCCAATCTGGATGACACCCCGTGGTTTGTGGACATTGCAAACTACTTAGCGAGTGGAATTCTCAAGGAAGGGTTAACGTCCCAACAAAAGAAAAAGTTCTTTAAAGATATTGAACATTATTTCTAGGACGACCCTTACCTTTTCAAACAATGTGCAGATCTTGTCATTCGTCGATGTGTTGATGGGCCGGCAGCTTTACAAATCCTCGATGCTTGCCATAAAGGACCCACCGGTGGTCACTTTGGTCCCAACTATACCACGAAGAAAGTATTCGACTCTGGATTCTATTGGCCCACCATTTACCGTGACGCTCACGATATGGTTAAGCATTGTGATGCTTGCCAACACCAAGGCAAGATCACACATAAAGATGAGATGCCTCAAAATTTCATACAAGAATGTGAAATCTTTGATGTATGGGGTATCGACTTTATGGGGCCATTTCCATCATCTAAAGGGAACAAGTACATCCTCGTAGCCGTTGACTACGTTTCTAAATGGGTTGAAGCCAAGGCTCTTCCTACGAACGATGCGAGGGTAGTTGTGAACTTTTTGAAGCAGATTTTTGCTCGATTCGATGTTCCTCGTGCTATCATCAGTGACCGCGGGACTCATTTTTGCAATGATCAATTTGCACAAGTCATGGCTAAGTATGGTGTCAATCACCGTCTTTCCACCGCTTATCATCCCCAAACCAATGGGCAAGCCGAGATTTTCAACCGTGGATTGAAGCGAAATCTGGAACGTACTGTAGGAGAGCATCGTGTCGCATGGGTCGATAAGTTAGATGATGCTTTGTGGGCTTTCCGTACCGCTTATAAGACCCCGATTGGTTGTACACCTTATCGTCTTGTGTACGGGAAAGCATGCCACCTCCCTATCGAGCTAGAACATAAGGCATACTGGGCCTTGAAGTGGGATAACTTCGACATCAACAAAGCCGGTAATCTTCGCAAGATTCAACTCAACTAGCTTAATGAACTGAGGAATGAAGCTTACGTGAACTCACTGATCTACAAGGAGAAGACCAAGATCATCCATGACGCAAGGATTAAGAACCGAGAGTTCCACGTTGGTGATCAAGTTTTACTCTTTAACTCTCAATTAAAGATCTTCTCTGGCAAGTTGAAGAGCCGTTGGTCTGGTCCATTCACCGTCGCCAAAGTCTTTCCATATGGGACCATTGAGCTTTCTCAGCCAAATGGGCCTAATTTCAAGGTGAATGGCCAGTGTTTGAAGTTGTACTTTGGTGAGGACATCTCTCATGAGATGATTCCATCCCTCACCATGTTTCCTATGAACTAGTTTTGGGTCGAGTTAGGCTCGTGACTCGGTTATCAAAAACAAGCGCTTCTCGGGAGGCAACCCGTGATCTATCCTTTACCGTTTTCATAATAAGTGTAGGGGGAGCCCCGTATGTGTTTGTTGTTTTGTTTCTTATTCTGTGAAGGGATTCAAGCTTCAAAGTGCACCTCAATGACTTTTGACGAACCGTGATCCCGTGTTCCCATCTTCCTGGTTCTATCCTAAACTATCGTGATTCAATATTTCATATCTTATATCCTAAACTATAGTTGCCCTTTCCTTAGCAAGACTTAAACAAAGTGCACAATGTCATAAGTGTAGGGGACTTTACTCCCACATGCTTAAACATTGAGGACAATGTTTATATCAAGTGTAGGGGGGACTTCTATTGAAGTAAGTGGTCTTTTCCTTGTATTTGTCCTTATTTTAACCGGAAAATTTGATTTTTCGACATTTTTCAAAAGTTTTAATCTATTTTGGCCTAGTTGTATAGTTGTATTTTCCTTTGTTATGGTTATTTTCTTTCCTTGCTAAAATATAGTTCAATAAAGTGGTTTTAAATTTTTCAAAGTCGTGAATATTTTGACTCAACCCGAGTTTACTTATCTAAGTTTACTCTAGCTAGTATCCTTAACGTGTTTAAGTCAATTTTTACTAGGCTTTTATATAGGGAACTTTAAAACGCGAAGGTCTTAACTCTCACGGGTTAAGAACAAGAACTTTTCGCAAGTTCCTATAATTGATCCTAGAGAGTCGTTTATCAAGGGAACTTTAAAATGCGATTTCTAAACTTGAAAAAGTCTAAGAATTTGCAAGATCCTATAGATGACTCGAAAACCCAAAACTTTGATTTAATTGGCTAAGCATCCACGAGTCTCATTCCTTGAGATTTTAAACTGTGGAGAACGAGAGATGATAGAGTCAATTATAAGTTTGGTATTCTTTCGTGAATTTATGTGAGTTTATTATAAGCCTATTCTCCCATCGCTTGTTAATAAATTTATCTACAGTAAATAAGGTTGTACGATTTGAAAAGTTACTTAGCTTCTAGCCCAAGATCGTTTAAAAGTTGCTTGGTAATAATTAGAGTTCATAGCCAAGGCATAACTTATTAAAGCGGGATGCGAAGATTGGCGAGTCCAAAAAGGCCCTAACAAGGCATGCGGGCTACATTTTGTTGCTAAAGATCCAAAAGTGATGTGAAGAATCATTTATCGAAAATCAATATGAAGGATCGAGACACACGACGAAAATCAAATACTCCCCAAAAGATCATGGAGAAGTCTATCCAAAAAGGCCCTAACAAGATATAAGGATAAATAGATCTAAGTCCTAAAAGGAGTCGGATCGTTGTATATCAAAGTCCAAATTAAGGATTGAAGAAAAATGAAGAAGTCGTGGTCCAAATATGAAGAATCTCTCAAAAGTTCAAGAGAAGAAATTCCTAATATGAAGAGAAGACCATAATTTCAAGAACGTCTCTCAAAGATTTGAAGTATGAAGTCGCTGCCAAATATCGCTCCGAGAAAGGTCTCAAATCGTGAAGCGAGTTATGCCAATATATGAAGTTTATGAGGTCTCGAGAAGCAGTTTTAAAAGATTTTGTCCTTTATCTAACTATTGATTAAATCGTCCACTTTATTTTCGGCCTAAATAACTATCGAAATAAGTCAAACAATGTATCCTCGTGATCATTCAAGACAAAAATAAAATATAAGAGATACACCTAGGAATAAGGGAGTCTAAGTAAATAATTGGCCCACATGAATTCGTGTTAGTTTGCTAACTTATAATAACAATGATCTCGTTTTTAAGCTTGGTATGGGGAACGTGAAACTTGAGGATGATAAACATTCATAGCAGCCAAAACCCAATGTAAGTCTTTGATTTCGTTACTTGTTTCTATCTTTTTTATTTTCCTTAAATGTTTAGTACTTAATAAAGACCAAGGTGGGATATTTATGATGGAAAATGTAAACCGTGCTTTAAAATTAATGCATTCCATGAGGGCATTGCAATGGTCAAGTGTAGGGGATTTAATAAGTGTGAAAACACTTATCCTTTTACCACTTATTTCCAATAATTTCAAAACCAAAACGTGTATTTTATGTCGTAAAAGTCGGAATTATGTGTGGTTTGTGTTTTTATTGTGTTTTAGGACCAAAAGATGAAAAAGGAAGAAAACACGGGCTTTTATCGAAGAAAACAAGAAAAGGCGAAGTCAAGAGATCAAGAGTGCTTAAAGAACGTATGACCAAGACCTATTCTGAAGATTTATCGAAGAAAAAGTCTAAAGACGGAAGTTTAATGAAGTCGAAGAACTCAAAGTCTAAATTAAAGAAGAAAATTATAAAGACAAGTTCAAATCCCGAGACGACGTCGAGAAAAGACAAAGATTTAAATCGAGTCGAGAAGAAAAGAAAGAAGGAAGCACACCACACATGCACTTCCCATTTTCCCTATAAATACCCTCCTAATCACATTAGGAGGGAGGTTAGCTAGTTTCATTTTTAATTTTTCCTTTCTAGTTTTTAGAGAGAGAAAGTACCAAACTTTCTCTCACTAAGTTTTTCATCTTTTCTTTCTTTTAATCTTTCAAGTTTAAGCTTTTTGTATTTGGATTTCACTAATCAAAAATTCAAGTTTAAGTATTTTGTTCTTTAATCTCTTTCTACATTTCTTGGTTTACTTTAACTTTTGATCTGAAATGTATACTTCATACGTTTGATTTGATGATTTCGTGTTTAAAAGGTTAAACTTTTCATTCCTACATAAGCTCTCTTACGGTTTAAGTTATAAGCTCTTTATGCTTATTGGCTTATTTCATGTTCTAGCTTATTACTTTTCGGATTATTAAAAAGGTTTAAGTCTATTTAAAGTTCTTTTATAAAGTTTATGATTTTATGTTTTGAAAGTTACCAAATTTAAGCTTATTGAGTTATTTAAGATTTGGTTAAGTTAGCTTATTGAACTGCTTATTGAAACCTTGGCTTATTCTTCATTTTCGGATTGTTGTTTTCATCGCAATATTGGGTACTAAACATTCCGACGGCTGCTTATTTCCATCGCAATAACCCATTGAGGGTTTTACTTTACGATCACTTGGTATCATACCCCTTATTCCGATCTGGGATTGCGATCGCTCATTGCGATCGCATATTCCGACGGGTGATAAGGTCACTTTTAATAGAAACTCTGCCAATTTTTTGTCAACTGGATTCCGATAGGTTGCTTATCATTCCGATAGAATCATATTGCGACACCTTGCATTCCGATACCTTGTATTCCGATCTGAATTTTACGATTGAACAACATTGCGACAGAATGGACTTTGGTATTCCTATGGCTATTAAGATGAATTATTCCGATGGCTTGGTTTTGCTCACATTCCGATGGTCTTGAATTTAGTACATTCCGATAAAATTCAGTCTTACATTCCGATAGATCATGCTTCTAAGTTTTAGAGTTTTACAAAGTTCTATGTTTTAAGTGTTTTTTCTAAATAACTTTTAGTTTAATTTTTAAAAGCTTTCTCTTTACTTAACAACAATTATTTGCTTTTAGTTTAAAAATAGATAATCCAATCAAACCATTTAATTTTCCACCAAGAACAATTGAGTCTCACTTTCTACCAATAATCAATTCAAAAAGATCGGAAGATAATAGTTTATACTTAGCCGAAAGCTTTGTATTATGACCCTAATTGGCAAATCGAAAGAAGCACCTTATGTTCGTAGTACTGAGGAGACAATGTCACTTGCGGAAGAAACTCGATCTAAAATGATTTCAAAATTCCATAAGCTTGATTATGATAAGCATAATAAAGATCAATTTAATACAAAGACCCGTATTCGCTTACAAAAGGAATTAGCTCAATTATCAGCTTTTGTGCCCCAAAGTTTGTCAAAGGAAAACCTTCCTAGTACGTCTCCTACACTTGTCAAAAAGGATTTAACTAACTTAATTCCACCGGTAAGGTGTCAGATAGCTTAAATGTGGTGCACCAACACTTTTCCGATTTTGACAAGGTCATTACGGAGCGTATGACGGATTCGGCCATAACGGAAGGTGAATGGAATTTTGAGCACACTAGAGCTGCGTTTAGAGACGAAATTGTTCCATTTGTAAACAATATTAAAGCTTGTCTTAGCAATATTGATCAAGATTTGCTTTTAGAAATAGAAGAAGTTAGACGTGTTTTCAATGAAATGGATGATGCTTATGAAAACAGTTTACTTGAAATAGAACTAATTTCACGCCAAAATGATCAGCTTCTGAAACAAGTGATGTCGCATGATATTGTTTCCGTCTGTGTGAATAAAAGTGTTGATAATGATTCTATTGTGCATAATGTTGACTCTGTGGATAATGTGGTATATAGTACTTGTCACAAATCTGACGCTGAATTTTTAAAGCTTCAAGATTCTAATTCTTCGCTTTCAAAACATTTTGATGAGATTCAAAAACATTGTATTTCGCTTGAATGTACATAACAATTTATTCAAGAGCTTTTTGAAACGTCTTTCGAAGGTGTTAATATAGATAATTCAAATTTTCAAAAGAATTTTCGATTGAATTTACAATCAAAACAACGTCAACTAAGTGACAAGGTTACTAAATCGTTGCCGATAGTCATAGAGAAATCTAAGGAGATTAAGTGTGTGAACGTACTTGAGGCCGCTGAGAATTTTAAACTTGATCTAGATAATCGAGTTTCCAAGATTTTGTCCAAAGTTGATAACTTAAAACAGAAAAATACACAACTCTTCGACTCAGTAAAGCCCGCATGTGCTAATACCACTACACATAATCAATAATTGACTGAACGACTGAATCAAAAGTCGGTGGAAATATTTGATTTGAGGGAAAAAAATTGTGATAAAAATCTGGCTTTGGCTGAGTTAAAGGAAACACTTCGTACCCTAAAAGGTAAGAATGTTGTGGATAACGCAACCATTGTCTCAGCATCGTCCTCTAGTGCAATAAAAAAGAACCTCATCACTGTCACACCACTTAACAAGGGCCCTAGGACTAAACCATCTCAAACATTGGTCACTAAAAATAAGGCAAAATCAAAACCAGCTTCTAATATTCCTGTGTTGCCTTCTACAGGAGTAAGCAACACTACTAAGGTTCAAAGATCTAAGCATAAAAGAAACAAGAAGAATGATAGGATCTTGCCCCCATTTAGTAGTCAAGTGAAGAAGAAAGTATAAGCCAACCCTAGGAATGTTATCTCTGTTTTAAATAAAAAGAATCATGTAGCTAAACCTAAAGGCTCTGCGGTTGTGCAGCGTTCTAAGCCTACTGTGCATTCTGATTTAAAATGTTGGAATTGCAATAAATGTATGTTTTATAGTCGTCATGATTCTTGCCTTATTAACCATGTGAATGAGATGAATGCCCGAAAAAATGGATTAGAATGGAAACCGACTGAGAAAGTGTTAACCCAAGTTGGTTGGATGTGGCGCCCCACTGGTAGAACTTTCACTATAGTAGGATTGTGCCCTTTAACTAGGATCACTCCCACTAAAGTCAAGAAAGTGTGCCTTTCAACTAGGAGTACCAAGGCTACCAAAACACAAGTGTGTCCTTTAACTAGGAACACCAACACTATTGTAGGAACCAAGTGCCCTTTACGTAGGTCTACTCCCACTGTAGTGCCCACTAATACTCCAAAACCTCAGAAAGTTGGAACAATAAAACATGTTAATGGTATAACTCACATTAGAAAATGCAGGAAATCTAAGGACAACACAAATGTTAGCAATTCTGATAATTTTATATCTATATCTGCTAACACTCCGGAACCAATAGTTTCCAATGCATTGTCTGCTGTTGTTACTGAAAACAGGTGGTCCAAATTGTTCTCTGGTATTTGGACTCTGGTTTCTCCAAGCATATGACCGGAGATCGCTCTCAGCTCAGAAATTTCGTCAGCAAGTTTCTTGGTACGATTCGATTTGGAAATGATCATATTGCAAAGATAATGGGTTACTGTGAATATCATATTGGGAATGTTATAATTTAAAGAGTGTATTAAATGGAAGGTCTTGGTCACAATTTATTTTCTGTGGGACAATTTTGTGATGCTAACCTAGAAGTTTCTTTTCGAGAGCATGCGGGCTTCATCTGTAATTTGGAAGGGGTTGATTTATTGAAAGGTACTCGAGGGAATAATTTGTACACTTTGTCTCTACAAGATATGATGGCCGCTTCTCCCGTATGTCTTCTCTCCAAAGCATCAAAGACTAAGTCATGGTTATGGAATCGACGGTTATCTCATCTTAACTTTGACGCTATTAATCATTTGGCGAAAAACGAACTTGTTCGTGGTCTTCCAAAACTTACATTTCACAAGGACCATTTGTGTTCCACATGTACAATGGGGAAAAGCACTAAGAAATCATACAAACCCAAGACTGAAGACACCAACCAAGAGAAACTTTATTTGTTGCATATGGATCTTTGTGGGCCAATGCGTGTTGAAAGTCTTAGTGGTAAAAAGTACATCCTCGTCATTGTCGATGATTACTCTCGGTTTACATGGGTGAAATTTCTTACAACAAAAAATGAGGCACCTAAATTCATCATCGGATTTCTCAAGATGATTCAAGTGCGTCTCAACACTACTGTCCGACGCATTCGTACAGATAATGAAACCGAATTTGTGAATCAAATATTGCGTGATTATTATGAAGAAGTTGGCATATCTCATGAAACATCCGTTTCTCGCACTCCGCAACAAAACGGTGTCGTTGAAAGGCGAAATCGCACACTTATGGAAGCTGCTCGAACGATGTTAATTTACGCAAAGGCTCCATTGTTTTTATGGGCAGAAGCAATATCTACATCAGTTTTCACCCAAAACAGGTCACTAATTCAAAAACGCCATGGTAAAACACCTTATGAGCTTCTCCATGGAAAGGTACCAGATTTATCATATCTTCATGTATTTCGTTCTCTTTGCTATTCAAATAATGATGGTGACAATTTGGGAAAACTTCAACCAAAGGTTGATATTGGTATTTTTATTGGTTATACACCCACAAAGAAGGCATACCGAATCTACAATCGTAATTCTCGTAAGATCCTCGAAACTATGAATGTTGATTTTGATGATCTGACAACAATGGCTTCTGAGCAAAGCAGCTCTGAACCCGCACTTCATGAAATGAGACCCAGTAACATTAGCTTTGGTCTTGTCCCAAACAACCCTTCTTCATCATCATTTACACCACCTTCTAGGAATGAATGGGATACGTTGTTTCAACCGTTCTTTGATGAATTCTTTACTTCTCCAAGTATTGTTGCTCCAGAACCTGAGGTAATAGCTCCGGTTACCGAAGTGGTCGCTCCAGCAACCGAAGCACAATCATATACGTCTACACCTACAATTGGTCAAGATATACCTTCAACGAGTATTTCTCAACCAACACCCGAATCAACTACCCATGTCTTGCCTATTGATGATGAAGAGGATGATGATGATCACGATTTGGAATTCGCTCAAATGCGTGATTGCCGTTGATCCGACACTTTATCATGAAATGATCGGTACCCGTCTGTATATCACAACTAGTCGACCTGATCTTTAGTTTGCTATATGTATGTGTGCTCGATATCAAACTCGGCCTACTGAGTTACACTTAGCTACTGTTAAACGGATCTTTCGATATCTTAAAGGAACCATTAATAGGGGACTTTGGTATTAGAAGGACTCTTCGATTGCACTAATGGCATATGCAGATGAGGATCGCGCGAGTTGTCAAGATACAAGGCACAACACGAGTGGAACTTTGCAACTACTAGGAGATCAACTGATCAGTTGGGCATCTAAAAGACAGAAAAGCGCCGCAATTTCAAGTACGGAAGCAGAATACATAGCTATGTCCGGTTGTTGTGCTCAAATTCTTTGGATGAGATCGTAATTAACCGACTATGGTCTAGGTTTCAACGAAATTCCGATGTACTGCGACAACAAAAGTGCAATTGCCTTATGTTGCAACAATGTTCAATTCTCTCGGTCGAAGCATATTGACATTCGCTACCACTTTATCAAGGAGCAAGTAGAAAATGGAGTGATAGAGTTTTACTTTGTCCGATCTAAGTATCAATTGGCGGATACTTTCACAAGGGCTTTAGATCACGCTCGAATGGAATTTTTGGTCGACAAGCTAGGTCTGAGAACATTCTCGCCTGAGACTCTAAAGGAATTGGCAGATGAAGCGAAAGAATAGTGCTGGTAAACTATTCTCCTTATCCTTGGTGATCATCTATATATATTGTTTATATTTTTATCCATAAAAGCAAAATACAAAAATATAAAACCATATAAAAACCGTAAAAATTGAAAAATTCAAAAAAATCCAAAAATATTTTTACTTTATTTTTTAAAGGCATGTCTTTTGGTACGATAATATTTACGGCTTTAGAAATGTTGATTAATATTGACACGACGCCATAAATAGAGTTCGTACAAAAGTTGTAAATATTTCATAAAACATGCCTATATGGTTTGTAGTTATTTTCTGACTGCAACCCGTTTTTCATATTTAAGTCAAGTATTTCTTATGAAAGCTTTGGCTCTCAACGGGAATTAATTTTCTCGAGCAAGGTTTACTTTAAAACCTTGTAAGGGATCAAGTTTACTTCATAACTTGGTCTAAAACAAATCTTTGTACGCATCAGTGCATTTATTTGTTAAAACAAGAGAAATCTTGTTTTTATGAAGTTATCATCTCTACAACCATAGCACTCTACAATTGGTATCTACATACTCGACGATGCGACTACTCAAACGACGACTACAACTCTTTCAATAGAACACGGGTCAAAAATTGAGGGGGAGCAATTGTCAATTATTCAGAATCTTTGATAGGTGTGTAAACACCCATCCTTTTACCACTTAATTCTGGCTAAAACGAGACCAAAACGCGTATTTAATATCATTTGTTTGGAATTATGCGTGGTTTTTGTGTTTATTGTGTTTTCAGAGCTAACCGGATGGATAATGGAGAAAACATGGGATTGCACGGGTTTTACCGAAGAAAAAGACTCAAGATGAAGTCTATTGTCCAAGAGATGCAAAAGATTTGAAGTCACTGGGCCTATTCGAAGATTTATCGAAGAAAAGGACCAAAGATGGAAGATTTATATAAGTCGAAGAAACTCAAGTCTATTAAAAGAAGAAATTAAAAGACGAGTTGAATTTAATCGACGACAAATCCCGAATCAGAATCGAAAACGTCAAATTTTCTGAAAAGACGAGAAGACAAGAAGAACGGGAGAAAGCCCACTCACCAACCAAAGGGAACACCTATATAAAGGGTTCCCCTCAGACTTTTCATCCAGTTAGTTTTTAGTTTTTCCTTCCCCTCTTTTTCTCCCTTTTCTGTTCGTAGGTATCACCAACACCACTAGGGTGTTTGGTGATTTTAATCTTTGTTCTTCAATCTTGTAATTTTAATCTTTGTTTTGTGATTGTTAAAACCTTAATCATTCAATACATCAATCTATTTCATTTCATCTTGTTCATCTTTCCTCTTTTTATTCAAGTTCTTAAGTTCTTATTTGGTTGATTTGATCTTTAAAAAGTTGTTGGGATTTATGTTTTTATTGATGGGATTTGTAGTTTATGGTTAGTAGATGCTTAGTGATTAGTTTATTTAAGTTTTTGGTTAGAAACTTGGTGATTTTCGGCTTAAAACGTATTTCCCCTGTTTTTTGTTATTGTTACTGTTCTTGAGTTTCCCAGACTTCCGGATGAACAAATACTTCCGGATGAACTAAAAGTTCCGGATGAACAAATACTTCCGGATGAACTAAAAGTTCCGGACGAACAAAATCTTCCGAATGAGTTTTCTTTTCAAAAGTTCCGAATCAATTCTCAAAAGTTCCGAATGAATTTTCCCTTTCAAAAAGTTCCGAATGAGTTTATGTTAAAAAGTTCCGAATCAGTTTTTAAAACTTCCGAATGAACACAAACTTCCGAATGAGTACAAAGTTCCGGATGAACCCAAGCTTCCGAATGAATCTCAAAAGTTCCGAATCAGCTGATAGTTCCGAATAAACTTCCGACTCAAAGTTCCGAAGAAAGTTCCGGATCAACTTCCGGATCAATAGTTCCGAGTGAAGTTCTGAGTGAAGGTTCCGAGTAAACTTCCGAACGAAGTTCCGGATCAAGGGTTCCGAACCAAGTTCTGAGTGAACTTCCGAATCAAGGTCAAACTTCCGAATCAAATTTCTTTTGAGTATTTCTAAGGTTTACTTACTGTTTCTTCAGTTCATACTTATATTTTAATTTTAATTTTAAATTTAATTTTAATTCAAGTTTTATTAATTGTTATTAATTTAATTGCTTTTAAATTTAAGTTTACATTTTAATGCATTTAAAACTTTTAGTAGACTAGAAAATCACTCCCCTTTTTAGTAACCAAGAATAATCATTCCACTTAGAACCAAGATCAATTCGAGATGATATCGAGAGACAATATAGAGAACCCAGTGCAAAATCTTTTATCAAATGGCGCCGCTGCCGGCTCTTCTCGTTAAGATCTAAAGTTTTTTGTGAGAACTTGGATTTTGGGATCCGTTCCCCGTGAACGTTACTTTTTCATAAAAAAAAATTTCAAAAACCCTAAAAAACATAAATTTTTCAAAAAATCCTAAAAATTAAAAAACATAAAAACCAAAAATATTTTTGCTTTGTTTTTGCCTTGTTAGTTCTTTTGCAGGTGTATGCGCACTCGATCAACGTCTTATCAAGAGCCCGAGCCTCTCGATAACCTAGACATGGCCGGTGTACAAAACAACAACAACATACCACCTCAAAACAACAATAATAACAACAACAACCCACCTTTCAACAACATGAATAATAACAACAACAATGAGCCTCAACCGGATAATCGCCCGATGATTGAACTGCTGCAAGCTCATGTAGATGGCAACACTGATCCAATTGTTATACCAGCATTTGCAGCCAACAACTTTGAGCTCAAATCAGGCTTTATCCAGATGGTCTCTGCTAAACCTTTCTTGGGGCGTACCATTGATGATCCACATGACCACATAAAGAGATTCTTGCAACTCACCAACACGGTCAAACTCAATGGTGTTCCACAAGAGGTAATCCGGTTACAACTTTTTCCCTTTTCTTTAGAGGGACAAGCCCGGCATTGGCTTGCTAAGGAACCGCCACAGAGTATTCTCTCGTTGACGGATTTAGAGACCAAATTTATCAATTACTTTTTCCCACCCTCTCGTACTACCGCTTTGCGGAATGAAATCATAAATTTTGAACAAAAGTACGATGAGTCGTTTAGTGAATCTTGGGATCGTTTCAAAGATCTTTTAAGAAAATGCCCACAACGTGGTTTTACCAAAGTACATTGATGACGTATAGTCCCCAGCCGGGTCATGAACCCGGCCCATGGGTACTACCCGTATCCGGCCCATCACAGATGGGTGGAATAATGTCATTCAGGCTTATGGGCCTGGATGAATAGTAACCGCACGCACGTGTGCGGCCCACGGCCCGGTACGGCCGACGTAGGGTTAGACAGAATAATATTTTGTCTAGGAATATCTTTATCCCAATGGAGGAGGATATTCATTACCAGAATTAGAAGATAACAATCATTCTAAATTCTGGTAGTTATCTCTTCCTTGGGGCCGAAGCATCAGTGAAAGCCCATTAGGGTTTCACTGCCTATAAAAGGAACCTTCAAGGGTTCCACAAAGGTATTACGACTTATACTCTCAACTCACATAAACCTTAAATCGATTACTTACTCTCACGCCGGAGTCTAATCGTGGGAAACATTCCCACGGTAAGCCTAACGCGTGCTGTTTAGTGTGCAGGGTCCCAACCAAACTATTCACTTGGTGCAGGAGCCGGAGCCCAGCCAACCCGAATTAAGCCTAATTCGGGTCCAACAAGGATCAACCAACTTTTGCATCAACAAGTTGGCGCCATTCGTGGGACCATTACACTAAGCTAAAAAAAAATCTCATTCTGAATTTCCAATGACGAAGGGGCATCAGCAAGCCAATCCCAGGAATATGAATCCTGGAAACCGGAAGTCCCAAGGGGAAGGGATACTCATCCCCAGCCAATCACCTAGCCGCCTTGCAGGCGGACCTGGCAACCGTGGTGGCTTCCAGCCCTTGGGGGTGACGAGCACGATCTCCACAACACCCCACCTACCTCAACCCTGGACAATCCGGATCCAGGGAGTGCGCCCAACCCTCCTAACAAGGAGCCGCGCAGACCATCGGTAGAGGAAGAGGTAGAGGTCCTACCGCTCAGCAAGGAGGATCTTACTCGAGTTCTCACGTAGAACTTCGATAGGATCGTCCCGGGGATCGCATCAAGGTTGAATCTGGGGAGGAACCTCCAGTCCAGACTCAACTTTGGTGACACCGGACCAATCACCTCCTCTCAAAATCAGAGAAAAAGGAGAGCTCGGCCTCAGGAACAGGGCACCTTTGAGGAAACTCCTCAACCCCGGAATGTGTTTGAGCGCATAGGGGATCGCCTCGTGCAGGAACTAATGCAATCACGAGAGGGAGAAAAGTCGGATGGCTCACCCGAACGACCAGATCGAGAGCTGGCCAGAACCGCACGTCGCCCGAGTGTGTGGGACAGAATGAACACTGGGAGAAAGGCTCCTGGTTCGTCCCAAAAAAGTGGTCCCTATTCAAAGGATGGGGCACCACCGCCGTCCCCAGACCCGTCTGGGGAGGACTCAGATGACCATCCGCCTAAGCGTCGCCGGCCTAGGCGCACCCCTCCACCACCAAACAATGATGAGTATTATGGTGGCCCTTACTATCGAGATGCGGAAGCGGAGGATCTTTCACGTCCATGGTGTGAATCATGGGATGACCCTAGGCTCACCCGGCCATGGGCGGATCCCAGGGATGACCCGTTCACCCTCCGCATACGGAACTATTCTGAGGACACCAAACGTCGCATGCCGGCGTGTATCAAGACTTATGATGGGTCCGGTGATCCTGTGGATCACCTTAAAATATTTGATACGCAGGCTAAAATTGAGCGATGGCCCATGCCCATATGGTGCCAAATGTTCAATTCGACCTTGATCGGAAACGCCCGTGACTGGTTTGAGGCACTCCCCCCACGGAGCATTGATAGTTTCACGGAACTACGCACTGCGTTTGAGAACAATTATACTCAAAGGAAGAAGTATAATAGGGATCCGGTCTCATTGGCAACTGTCAAGCAACGGCCGGGAAAGTCCACAGAAGCCTTCACTGAACGCTTCAATGATGAGTGCACGCGCACAAGAACCATGCCGGAGCTCCTGAAAATCTCTGACTACATGCACGCCATAACAGACAGAGAACTGATCAGGCGCCTCAATGACAAGCGTCCAGAGAGATATGATGACCTCATGGAAAGGGTCAGAAATTTCATAGAAGGAGAAACAGCTGTTGCCGCGGCCTACCCATCCCGAGGAAATGGGTACCGGTCAAATGACCAGTCCTGGAGACAGTCGGGCGGTCAAGGTAATCAGAACAATAACAAGGGTTCAGACTATAAGAGCCAAAGCAAAGGAGGACGGTCGGACGATAAGTTCACCCCCCTAAAGATGTCTTACCGTGAGATCTTGCTGATAGAAGGGGCGAACTTTCCAAGGCCTCCCCCAATGACCACTCCCCCGGAACGTCGGCAAGGAAGTCGCTTCTACGAGTTCCATAATGACAAAGGCCACGATACGGAGGAGTGTATCCAGCTCAAGAAGCATATTGAGTCACTGATCATTTCAGGCAAACTCAAGCACCTTGTTAAGGATTGGAAGGACGGAAAAGACAACAACAAGAAGTATGATAAGAAGGATCCCCAAAAGGACAAACCTTCAACTATATACATGATCCAATCCAGACAGCGCCGCACGAGGCAGAAAGTTGGCCAAAAATTTTCACGCGGCAGGGAAATCTCGTTCCCTCTCATCACAGCAAGCGATGTGATCGATGCGCCTCTCACTATTGAGATAAGCATTGGAACACACAACGTTCGTCGCATGTATGTGGATGGAGGATCGTCAGCAGAGGTACTGTATGAACACTGTTTCGTGCAGTTATGCCCAGAAATAAGAAGCCAATTAGTACCGGCCACGTCGCCGCTTACTGGCTTTAGTGGAGACACTATTTGGCCGATAGGGCAGTTACGTTTGCTTGTAACCATTGGGAATGAGGAACATTCCACTACGGCGTGGATGAACTTCATGGTGATACGCTCACACTCTCCGTACAATGGAATCATAGGCAGACCAGGCATTTTGGCTATACGGGCGGTACCCTCTACGGCGCACGGAATGATCAAATTCCCCGTGGAGGGGGGAATTGTTACCATTTACAACACAATCGTACCGGCATCCGAGTGTCACACCGTGACAACACCGGCTCCACCTGTTCCGCCTAAAGATGGATCACCACCTCCCAATTGGAAGGTGGCCATTCACCCTGACTATCCGGAACAGGAAGTATCCATAGGAGGGGCGCTCTCGGATAGCGGCAAAAGGGCCATGTGCTCTCTTTTAAGTGCAAACCTAGATATATTCGCATGGGAGCCAAAGCATATGACAGGTGTGCCACGTGCGATAGCAGAGCATAAGCTCCAGATCCGCCAAGGGTACCAACCCATCAAGCAAAAGAAGCGCGGCCAGGCGCCTGAGCGCAGCCAAGTGATATTGGAGGAAGTACGGAAACTAGTGGATGCAGGCATCATGCGCGAGGTATAGTACCACGAGTGGTTGTCCAATCCGGTCATGGTCAAGAAACATGACGGAAGTTGGCGCATGTGTGTGGATTTTACGGATCTAAACAAGGCCTGCCCACAGGACTGTTACCCGTTACCGAAAATCGACTAGAAGGTGGAGTCCCTATGTGGGTATCCTTTTAAATGCTTCTTGGACGCATATAAAGGGTATCACCAAATCCAGATGGCGGAGAAGGATGCAGAAAAAACGGCGTTCCATACGAGCCAGGGCGTGTATTGCTATACGAAAATGCCGTTTGGACTGAAGAACGCCGGTGCTACATATCAGCGGTTGGTGGACAAAGCTTTTGAATCACAGATAGGCCGCAACTTGGAAGTCTATGTTGATGACTTGGTGATAAAAAGTCACACGGAGGAGGCACTTCTCCGGGATGTCCAAGAGACATTCGACACGCTGAGAAGGATTAACATGAAGTTAAATCCAAAGAAATGTACGTTTGGAGCAACGGAGGGAATGTTCCTTGGATATTTGATTGATCCAAACGGCATCAAACCTTGCCCAGAGAAGACGGACGCAGTGATACAACTGCCGTCCCCTCAGACACGGAAGGAGGTGCAGTCCTTGAATGGGAAGTTAGCCGGGATGAATAGGTTCCTATCTAAATCCGCAGAGAAGTCATTACCCCTATTTAAGACACTCAAGAAGTGCATTAGAAAGGGAGACTTTCGGTGGACGAAGGAAGCCGAGGAAGCCTTCGGCCAACTCAAGCAGCATCTTGCATCTCTCCCTATGCTAGTAGCTCCCCGGCCAAAGGAGGAACTCATTATGTATCTCTCAGCTACTCATGGCGCAATAAGCGCGGTACTTATGACGGATAGAGATACAGTACAAACTCCGGTCTACTTTATAAGTAGAACACTACAAGGGCCGGAGCTGAATTATTCCTCCATGGAAAAATTGGTGTTAGCACTAGTGTTTGCTACAAAGCGGTTACGCCGGTACTTTCAGGCGCACCCAATTGTAGTCATTACGGATCAGCCAATCAAGCAGGTTATTTCTAGACCAGATGTGGCAGGGAGGCTACAGAAATGGAGCATCCTATTGGGGGAGCACAATATATCTTACAGGCCAAGGACGGCTGTTAAAGGCCAGATCTTGGCAGATTTCCTGATCGAGAAGCCGGATGAGGAAGGGCCAATCATCAAGCAAGACGAGATCCCAACAGAACCATGGGTGTTATTCACGGACGGATCTTCGTGTACGGACGGGTCCGGAGCAGGTCTCATCCTCACAAATCCAGAAGGAATGGAATTCACGTACGCCCTCCGTTTTGAGTTCACGGCCACCAACAACGAAGCGGAATATGAAGCATTAATTGCGGGTTTAAAAATCGCCGCTAGAATGGGAGTCCGCAACCTTGAGGCCTACGTGGACTCACGGCTTGTAGCGAACCATATTCTAGGTGGGTATGTGGCTAAGGAGGACAACATGGTCAGGTACTTGGAAAAAGTCAAGTCGCTAATCGCGACTTTCAGTAAGTTTTCCATCAAGCAGGTGCCAAGGGGCGAGAACAAGAAGGCGGACGCTCTTAGCAAGATCGCATCCACAAGCTTCGCTCACTTGTCTAAACAAGTCTTGGTGGAAATACTCAAGGAGAAATCTATAACGGAAGGGGAGGTTGCTGCTATAGTTGAAGAGGATGGACCTACATGGATAACCCCAATCATCAACTATTTGACTAGTGAGACCCTTCCAGACGAGGAAAAAGCAGCACGGCGCATCAGAAGGAAGTCACAGCATTTCGAACTTCGAGAAGGCATCCTTTACAAGCGCTCTTTCTTGCAGCCGTGGCTGCGGTGTGTTGGACCACGTCAGGCCGCTTACGTAATCAGTGACATACACGAAGGGTTGTGCGGCATGCTGCAGGTCTACGATCCGTGGTAGCTAGAGCCTTACGAACAGGATATTATTGGCCTACCATGCACAGAGACGCGCGCGACATGATTCGCAAGTGTAGTGATTGCCAAGTGCATAGGCCAGTACCGCGGCACCCGCAGCAGGAGCTTACACCTATCACGTCCCCATGGCCATTCTATAAGTGGGGAATTGACATTGCAGGACCATTTCCTGTAGCTGCGAGGGGAGTTAAATTCTTGATTGTTACAATGGACTACTTCACACGATGGATAGAGGCCAAGACAGTCAAGTCTATCACAGGCAAACAAGTTAAGAAGTTTGTTTGGGAACATATTGTGTGCCGTTTTGGTCTACCAGGAGAAATCATCTCCGACAACGGCAAGAAGTTCACGGACAACCCATTCAAAGATTGGTGTGCATCATTGAACATCAAGCGGCGCTTCCCATCTGTTAAGCATCCGCAAACAAACAGCCTTGTCGAATGAGCAAATAGAAGCTTGGGGAATGGCATCAAGGCGCGTCTGGATGAACGAAGTGGTAAATGGGTCGATGAGTTGTCACATGTGCTATGGGCGCATAGAACTATGATCAAAACAGCCAACGGAGATACTCCATTTGCATTGGCTTACGGCACTGAAGCTGTTATACCAGCAGAAATAGGAATGCCTACCATCCGCACGGCGGAGGTTAATGTCGTCACGAACGATGAACAGCTGCGAATCAACCTGGATCTGTTGGAAGAAAAAATGGAAATAGCAGCCATCAATGAGGCTAAGTCCAAGGCTAAGATGAAGGCTTATTATGACGCCAAGGTCAAAGGTGTTTCTTTTCGACCGGGAGACTACGTCTAACGTGCTAACGAAGCAAGTCGAGCGGAGAACACAGGAAAGCTGGGCCCTAAGTGGGAAGGACCGTATGAAGTCACTGAAGCCTTGGGACGAGGCGCGTACAAGCTACGTGACATGGATGGCCGCGACCTAGAGCATACATGGAATATTTCCAATCTCAAAAGGTGCTATCTTTGAAAGCTACGGCTTCCGCATGGGTACTTCGCTATATGCGGTCTTAATAAAGAACCATGCGGTTTTATCTGTTTTGTTTTTCTTATGTTTGTTTAGATTCTTTTCTTGTTTTTTAGGACTTGTCATTATTGTTCAAACAAAAGTGTAAACGTTCTAATAAAATGCCGTGGTGCCTAGCTAGCTCCACGGCCTGTTTCGTGCAAATCATTTTTTAGATTTTTTGTTAGTCGTATGAATTTTACTTATATTATAATATGTTATGTTTTATTCATATGCATTCTTTCAAATTACTGTACATGTACTATACGCCTCCAGGCGGGGTAAGAGGATTAAGTGAACCTACTAATTCAATTTGCCGCGTAAGAGGGATGCAACCCCAGCCGCACGGATCATGTATCCTTACTAGACACCTTACTCACAAGACGTTGGGTAAGTCTCATATGCCGTAGCCGCACAGTGCTCCGCATAGTAAAGACGCACGTCGCATGTCTAGTAAATTATAGACTTGTATGTATTTTCTTTCTTTGTGTGTAAGACGTGATATATCATGCAGTATTGTGCTACAATATTTAAACACAGTCAAAATACACAAGTTTCCAAAATAGATAACAAAATTGCCGTGGTCACTCACGGACTTATATACAAAATACAAATGTTGTCAGCCGTGTACATGCACGGACGAATAGAAACAGTAAATATTCAGAGGTTACAAATCAAAGTGTCTGAAAGGGATCATAAAGTAGGAGTATCCTACATGGGGGGGAAACTTACCCATCTCCACTTGCTCTTCTACCAGACTCGACAACCACTGATCACTTTCTTTCCGCTTCTGGGCTTGAGCCGCAGTCCTCTCCAGCACCACACTTAAGGGTTCTTCGTCAAGCACGATCCTGGTTACGTCCTCGTATATGGGGAGTGTCAGGTGGCTGGGGGATGGAGTAAAGGAAGCACGGGAGGACGCGCTAAGACTAAGACTTTCCTTGATTTCCATATTTGGCGCATCTTTGGTGGCCTCCAGCTCATCCAAGAATGGATAGTGCAGATCTCGCATCGCGGCCATGGAGGCAGTCATCTTGTTAGCAGCTTCAGGCTTAAAAAAGGCATGATTGGTGACGTCCTCCCCTTCGTAATCAGCTCAGCGGCCTCAACCATTCCCTCGTGCCGTCCGTGGTCAATACCATCAGACACAAGGCTCGCGAATTGTTGCACAAATTCCGGGGCCTCTAATACCTTCATGACGGCCAGGCGTGCTCCATGCCCAACCATCCACCTACGGCCGGCAATAGCTGTGAGCAGTTGGGGCATAGCACATTGTCACGCTCCGTAGTGAGGGCATCAATCATCAACTCTTTTTGGGCAAATGCCTCTTTCAGCTCTTGGATGACAGCCCTCTCATCGGCAAGTTCCCCTTGTACTTTCTCCATGCTTTGGACGGCCAGGTGTGCGTCTTCTAGTTTCTTGTTAAGCACGTCTACTTGGCTGGAGTACGAGTGGGCAGAGGCTTCCGCCGTGGCTACCTATAAGAAATAACGTGTTAGCATATATTTCTTTCATAATATGGGTGGTGCGGCACGGATATGTACCTTGGTGGTTGCAGCATCTAGTTGTGACTCAAGATTGGCCACTTGTTGGTCGTATTCATTCGCACGGGCTGACTGTTTTTTAATGGTCGCCTCGGCACTGGCCAGTTGGGATTGGAGGTCGGCAATTTGAGCTTCATTATCTACAATCATCTTCTCCCTCCGTCCAACTTTCCTCTTGAGAGATTCAACATGCCCAAGTGCGGCTTCAAACCTTACCCTCATCGAGGTACCCATCGCCATTTGGTGTACCAGGGCACCATTATACTCATCCGCCAAGTCTGCATGACTGAGCGAATTTACCTCTCGCACCAAGCTTGGTGGTATGCAATTGTTGAGATACTCCCGGCACTCGTCGGCGTCCCTCAGTCGTGTTGCCGTTGTGATATTCCATACCGGATTGAACGGTTGAGGGGGGCCAGACGCTGGGAGGTCTTGGGAGGCTGTGGGTGAACCTTCTTCAAATACAGGGCCGGACTTTGTGGGGGCCGTGGGGTTTCTTTCCACTTCTTTTCCTTTCCCCTTATCAATTTGGGCGTCAGAAGGAGGCGCGGCACCAGTCTGGTTGTCCCTGTGCAACAAGTATTGAGAAATATTTTAAGTATTGCTTACAAGGAAACTTGTCATTCTTACATATTAGGATGGAGTCTTACATGTCGTTTCTTGCTAGTTCGGAGGTGGTTGGGGCAATCTGAGTGACGGGATCGACATGAGCGGCCCGGATAGCCTCGGAACCCTGGGTAGCACTTCCGACAGATTGATACAAGGGGTGGTCTTCTCGAAGTCTCTTGGAAGGAGCGTTGTGTTCGCCAATCTCGACTGAAGCAGTTCTCCTCACACGGTTGCTTCTTTTTCGGGTACGCCTGGCGACGGGCTGCGTTGTTGCTTCGTCGATCTCCTCCTCAACTTCTTCTTCTTCCTCTTCTTCCAGGTTGACTTGTTGTTGTACTTCTTCATCATCATCGCCCATCAGTCGGCGAATGCTGGAGGTGGTTAGTTCAATATTATCCCCCTGATGTTCCCTATGTGGTGAGGAGGGCCCGGCTCCTCCTTCATTCATCTGGTTATCACCATCACCATTGTCTCCATGCTCTTCCTCGTCAGAATGGGGATCGGGCACGGCTTCAAGAGCAACCGTCACGGGTCGGGTATGCTCGAGAAGGGGTTGTTCATTCTCACGGAGAGGACGGAGACCCTCCGGCACAAGCTTCGGGTCGCCCTGACGCAAAAGTCCAAAGAAGTTCATTTCTGTCCAGCACAAAACAACATATGTTAGCTATTTATCAAATAATTGTATACATTTTTTGCGTACGGATGTTAGCCTACCTTCGCCCTGCCTTCTCCAAAAAACGGGATACCTATTGGATGGACCAAAGTAATTGCGGCTAATCCCTAGCAAACATAGGAATGATTCGGGAAGGTTTCTATGGAACCCAGTCCTATTCAGATCTAACTCTTGGGAATGACGGGGGTTGTATGTACTTGTGTGCGGCTTGGGGTCGTGAGGTATCCTAGTTCTAAAGGTGTAATCGCCCGGCCATACCACTGCGTCAATGAAAACGTAGTGATCATACCAATTTTTCAATGAATCCATTGGTTTATTGTGCGATTGGGGACTGTTGGAGGCTCGTTTCTTAAAATATACCCAACCGTTTACTATGTTGGGAACATAAAAGAGCCGGAATAATTCTACGGTTGGGGGGATTCTCCTAGCACGGCAGAGGATCTCGAATTGACTAATCTTACAGGCACCTATGCAGTGGAGCTGACTAATGTGTACATCATAGTATCCTAACAGATCTACAAGAAAGTAGGTGAAGGGGATGCGGTAATTAGCCGCATCAAAGAGGCGAGTATACAGGCCAATCTTACCCGCTGGAGCCTCAGTTATGAGGTCCCCGGCGCCAGGAAGTGAGGGGTGTAGGTTGGTAGGGATGAAATAGTTTGTACAAAAGTGGTTTAATTGGTCTTGGGTCATAACATTCAGCACGAATCCAATGGTAGGGTTGTTTCTATGAGCCATTACTAAATAAAAGTGTAAAGACGTGGTGTTCTAACCTGCGTGTGAAGGGATCCGTGCGTATTTGGTTCAAGCTAAGAAGAAAGCTTTAATGGCAGAAATGGAGGTTATAACTGTGTGTTTCACACAGCCGTGGGGGTGGCTTATTTATAGGGTTGCCTCGTGGGTCACGACCTGTTGGATGTATGACACGTGTTTGCCACTATTTTTAATCGTGTGGCTAGGGGGCAAGTGGCAAGTGAAACGTCAGGTGGGACCCACGGGTCACTTCTGACTCAAACGTTTGCACTGCTCAAGGTTCTGACTGTCTGCACTTTTGTCAGTCAAACAAGTCAGATGAACAGTTATTAATGTCGGGTTATGCGGCTCTTACGTAAGACTTGACATTTAATGTTATATTTAATTTGTCTCGGTCGCTATATGCGGCTGAGATATTGATGAAATAACTTCCTAAGCCAGGTTGCCACGTGCGGCCAATACAAATTCTTGGACAATTTATCATTCACTATTGTTTCCTTGGTACGTCCGGGGAGCATCTTGGTAGTTGATACACGGCTTTTGCCCGTATAAAAATTAAAAATTAAGTTCGTGTTCTCGGAATCTTAACGAATTGATCTAGGCTCCTATGTGTGACTTAGTTGATCTTTGGTGAAAAAGAATATTTTTTTGGGTGATTTTAAATTTAAATGCAAAGACTTAAAAGTAAAATTGCTCTTTAAGTAAATCTAAGTCTAATTAAAGTAAAGTGCAAGTATTTAGAAACGTGACTAAAATTAAAGGGCACTAAAGTAAAATGACGTAAACTTAAATCTATCTAAGGCAAACTTAAAGTGCGACTAAAACTAAGACAAATAATCTAAAAGTGCAATTAAATAAAAAGGCAAGAAAAATAAAGTTTGAAAGTAAAAATCAAATACAAAAGCTAATAAGAACCTGAATACAGCTCATTCGGAATAAACCTTCGTTTGGAACAATCACTCGTCCTAAATGTCACCTTTGGTTGAAATGATTCTTCTTCACTTGGAATATTACCAAAATCCTTGATCCGGAACAAATTGGTCTGAATATGTCACTTATCCAAAACAATGCTTCGTTCGGAACTTGCTGATTCGGAACTTGTAAATTCTTCCTTGATTCGGAAGTTTCTGGTCACCCCTTGATTCGGAAGTTTCCGAATGAAGCTCCTTGATTCGGAAGATTACCCTTGATCCGGAACTTATGGAAGTTCCGAATGAACAACCTTGACTCGGAAGTTTCTGACTTCCGAATGAACAGCCTGGGTTCGGAAGTTTTGAGTTCCGGATGAAGCCTTGGTTCGGAACTTTGGAGTTCCGAATGAGTATGTTTGGTTCGGAAGTTTTAAACTTCCGAATGAAGAGTCTTGGTTCGGAAGTTTTGAGTTCCGGATGAAGCCTTGGTTCGGAAGTTTAAGACTTCCGAATGAACAAGTTTGGTCCGGAAGTTTGGACTTCCGAATGAACACTTCAGTCCTTTCCTTGGCTCGGAACTCTTCCTGGAAAGATCAGAAACAAGGCAAACACTTCCCGAAGAACAAGGAGAACAGTAGCAGCAGATAAAATAACAAAATAACCAAAATCAAACACACGGATAATAATAAACAGTAACGAATCTATGAATAAACATCAACAAACAATTAAAAACATGAAATCAAACAACTTTAACCACAATAATTAAAAACCATTAAGATCAAAATAAAAGCATAAACATGAACATAACATAAACACATGAATCAAAGAATAAGAAAGGTAGATAAGAGATTGACAAGATAAAATAAAGCTTTGACAAGAATTAAAATGGAAACTTACTTGGAATTAAATGGTAATAAAGGTGCATAACATGAATTAAAATTGACAAGTAATGTAAATGACAAGTATTTAAATGGTGGAAGACTAATTGTCACCTTAGCCAACAAGAAAGAAAAGTAATCAAGCCTAATCTATTTATAGGGGAGGATTAGGAAGCTTCCTCCCCTCTTTCCTTTTCTCTTAATTGCATAATTAAGTCCCTCCTTCTTTAATCTTCATTCAATTGCGTACTTAGTCCTTTTCTTCTAATCTTCTTTAATCTTGGACTTAAGGAACTTTTTTTTTTACTTCGGGATTTCTTTTGAACTCGTCTTTAAATTCTTCAATAAAATAGACTTGAATTCTTCGGCTTTTGATAAACTTCCGTCTTTTGACTTTTTCTTTGATAAATCTTCAGAATTGGTCGTGGACTTCCGTTCTTATTGCACTCTTGACTTCTTGACTTCGTCTTTCATCCTTTTCTTCAATAAAAGTCCGTAAATGCCCGTGAATGTCCGTGTTTTCTCCACTTTTCACCTTTTCATCCTAAATCACAACAAAAACACAAACCACGCATAATTCCGACATAAAAGACATAAAATACACGTTTTGGTCCGGTTATTATTGTAATTAAGTGGTAGAAAAGATGGGTGTTTACACACCTATCAGTAGTCTAGAGGTTACACCTATGGTTGTAACAACTAGACTGGGGGGACATGATGACGTATAGTCCCCAGCCGGGTCATGAACCCGGCCCATGGATACTACCCGTATCCGGCCCATCACAGATGGGTGGAATAATGTCATTCAGGCTTATGGGCCTGGATGAACAGTAACCGCACGCACGTATGCGGCCCACGGCCCGGTACGGCCGACGTAGGGTTAGACAGAATAATATTCTGTCTAGGAATATCTTTATCCCAATGGAGGAGGATATTCATTACCAGAATTAGAAGATAACAATCATTCTAAATTCTGGTAGTTATCTCTTCCTTGGGGCCGAAGCATCAGTGAAAGCCCATTAGGGTTCCACTGCCTATAAAAGGAACCTTCAAGGGTTCCACAAAGGTATTACGACTTATACTCTCAACTCACATAAACCCTAAATCGATTACTTACTCTCACGCCGGAGTCTAATCGTGGGAAACATTCCCATGGTAAGCCTAACGCATGCTGTTTAGTGTGCAGGGTCCCAACCAAACTATTCACTTGGTGCAGGAGCCGGAGCCCAGCCAACCCGAATTAAGCCTAATTCGGGTCCAGCAAGGATCAACCAACTTTTGCATCAACATACATCAAATTAATACTTTTTACAATGGTTTAAGCATGAGTGACCAAGATTCACTAAACAGTGCCTCGGGGGGTAATCTTTTGGCTAAGACTTCCAATGCTGCTTGGGATATCATTGAGAATAAGTCTCGTGTGCAAACCAAGAGTGTTCGGACCAATGTCGCTAGTGCTAGTACTAGTGACAGCGACAAGCGACTTGACAAAATCACTACGCTTCTTGAATCGCTTGTTACCCACACCGTTAACAACACCAACAGCAGCAACGCTAAAAACGCTCAAGTCAATGCTGTCAGCCAACCTTGTGAGATATGCGGGGGTCCTCACTCTTACACCACTTGTACCGCCACCCAAGACTACCCTGCTGAGAATGTGAATGCAGCATATGGCACCTATCCTCAACCTGCTTATCAAGCTAGACCTCAAGGTGACCGTAATTTGCTTAGCTACCGCTCCAACAACTACCTCTCACCACCCGGTTTTCCTCCAAACAACCCAAACCAACAACAAAACCTCAATCGCCCTCCTCAACAACAACAACAACCTCGTACACCATACATACCTCCTCACAAACAACAACAACCACCTCAACGAAACAACCAAGTATACCAGCAACCTGCTTATCAACCACCCGCATACAATGCTCCTTCCAACCAACCCACCGCTCTTCACCAAGAAGTGGAAACTTATATGAGGACTAACGATGTGATCGTGGGAAATCTACAGCGGGAAGTGCTCAACTTGAAAGCAGACCTGGTCAAGCAAGGGAACGATCTGAGAGCTGACATGAGAAACACGCTGGATAGTCAAACGAATGACTTGAAGAACATGATGGCTAGTTTCTTCCAAGGTAATCAACCCTCTTCTTCAGGTACTCTTCCGAGTAACACCGTTGCGAATCCAAGAGGGGAGATGAAAGCAATCACCACTCGCAGTGGCAAAGTTACCAAGGAACCCGAGCTTCCTATACCTCCACCGGTGATTGTGACTAAGGAGAACGAGTCACCTGCTCCTATTCCTCCTCCTTATCCTTCCCCAATTTCTCCGCCTCTTACTTCTACCCCTCCTCCACCCAAGGATGTGAGTGATCCTATTCTCTCGAAGCC
This sequence comes from Glebionis coronaria, assembly GCA_025667525.1. Classification (NCBI taxonomy): domain Eukaryota; kingdom Viridiplantae; phylum Streptophyta; class Magnoliopsida; order Asterales; family Asteraceae; genus Glebionis; species Glebionis coronaria. The sequence goes on along the minus strand of CM046877.1, from coordinate 468,064,285 downwards.
TTCCTCTTCTTCCAATATACCTTTTCCATCTAGGTTGAGGAAAGAGAAGCTCAAAAGCAAGGACGATATTCAGGTTTCGAACTTTCTCAAAATGTTCAAACAATTGAATTTCAACATCTCCTTCGCTGAGGCTCTCGCTCACATGCCTAAGTACGCAAAAATGTTTAAAGATCTTCTGAGTGACAAGGAAAAGCTTCTTGATATTGCCAACACCCAACTTAATGAGAATTGCTCTGCAGTGCTCTTAAGGAAATTGCCAACCAAGCTTGGTGATCCGGGTCGTTTCTTAATCCCTTGCAATTTCCCGGGAGTAGAGAATTGCATGGCCCTAGCCGATCTAGGTGCCAGTATTAATCTAATGCTTCTCAGCGTTTAGAAGCAATTATCTCTCCCTGAGCTAGTCCCCACCAAAATGACTTTGGAATTAACTAACCGTACGGTTGCTTATCCAGTGGGGATAGCCGAAGACGTCTTTGTAGGAGTCGAAAAATTCACTTTTCCTGCTGATTTCGTCGTCGTCGACTACGAGATGGACCCTCGTGTTCCCTTGATCGTGGGTCGTCCATTCTTGAGGACCGGTCGCACTCTCATCGATGTTGAAGCCGGTGAGCTTATCATGAGAGTGGGAGACGATAAAATCGTCTTCAACATGGGAAAGTTGTCTAAACAACCTTATTCGTACGAGAGTGTTAATTGTATTGACGTTCTGGATGAGGCTTGTGAAGAACACTTCAAAGATGCTTGTAAAAGTATTCCTACCTCTCTTCCCAATGTTGAGACCGTTTCCTCTATTGATTCATCACTGTCTCTATTTGGAGATAGTGATTTGTTTTGGAACAATCTTGAAGCCACCATGGGAGATGTGAATTTAGCTACTGATGATTCTCCACCGATGGGGATGAAGACATGCATTTCTTTGATAACCTTCTCAACGAATACAACCTTTCTCCACCATCTCCCACGGTTATTGCTATCGATACTCCGACTTTGAATACGCCTCCCGTCGAAAATCCTCCGGATTTAGAACTTAAGGAGTTGCCGCCTCATCTCGAGTACGTGTTTCTTGAAGAAGAGAAGAAGTCGCCCGTCATTATCGCGAAGGACTTGAAGGAAGAAGAAAAATCTCGCCTCATCGCCGTGCTTAAAGATCACAAAAAGGCTATTGCTTGGAAAATTTCTGATATTCGCGGAATAGATCCTCACTTCTGCACACACAAAATTCTCATGGAGGACGACTTTAAGCCCACAATTCAAAGCCAACGAAGGGTGAATCCAAAAATACATGAAGTCATCAAAACAGAGGTTATCAAACTTCTTGATGCGGGTATGATTTACCCTATTTCGGATTCACCATGGGTTAGTCCAATCCATTGTGTGCCCAAGAAGGGCGGAATAACCGTTGTTCCCAATGAACACAACGAGTTGATTTCCACTCGTCTCGTTACTGGGTGGATAGACTACCGCAAACTCAATGATGCCACGAGAAAGGATCATTTCCCTCTACCTTTTATGGACCAAATGCTTGAACGTTTAGCGGGTAATGAATATTACTACTTTCTTGATGGTTTCTCGGGTTATTTCCAAATACCCATCGATCCCCAAGATGAAGAGAAGACAACATTCACTTGTCCCTATGGCACATTTGCTTACAAAAGAATGCCTTTTGGCCTATGCAATGCCCCCGGGACTTTCCAAAGGTGCATGTTAGCTATCTTCCATGATATGGTTGAACAAACCATGGAAGTCTTCATGGATGATTTCTCGGTCTTCGGGAATTCCTTCTCTTCCTTCCTTGCCAATTTGGAACGTATGCTTAAGCGGTGCAAAGACACTCGCCTTGTTCTGAATTGGGAAAAATGCCATTTTATGGTAAAAGAAGGCATCGTGCTTGGACACAAGATCTCCAAAGCCGGTCTTGAAGTAGACCGTGCGAAAGTCGATGTTATCGCAAAGTTGCCTCCACCTTCAACCGTAAAGGGTGTGAGAAGTTTTCTGGGTCATGCGGGCTTTTACCGTCGATTCATCAAAGATTTTTCTCAAATCGCTCGCCCGATGACTCAACTCTTGGAAAAAGATACTCCTTTTATCTTTTCCAAAGAGTGTCTTGAAGCCTTCAACTCGCTTAAGGATAAGCTAACTAATGCCTTTGAAAAATTTCGCCCCTATCTTGTCCTTTCCACCACAATCGTTTACACCGATCATTCCGCGTTGAAGTACTTGTTGACAAAGCAAGATTCCAAACCAAGACTTCTTCGCTGGGTTTTGCTACTCCAAGAATTTAAAATCGAAATTCGCGATAAAAAAGGAGCTGAAAACCTAGCCGTGGATCATCTCAGCAGACTTGAGGATCCTTACCAAGGGGATCATCCGAACAAAGAAATCAATGATTCTTTTCCCTTGGAGACCTTAATGTCTATAAATTCGAATTCTGATGAAACCCCGTGGTTTGCGGACATTGCAAACTACTTAGCGGGTGGAATTCTCAAGGAAGGGTTAACATCCCAGCAAAAGAAAAAGTTCTTCAACGACATTAAGACTTACTTTTGGGATGACCCTTACCTATTCAAACAATGTGCCGACTTGATTATTCGCCGATGTGTTGATGGACCGGCAGCTTTAGAAATCCTTGATGCTTGCCACAAAGGACCCACCGGTGGTCACTTTGGTCCCAACTACACCGCCAAAAAAGTGTTTGACTCGGTATTTTATTGGCCCTCCATATATCGTGACGCTCACAATATGGTTAAACGCTGTGATGTTTGCCAAAAACAAGGCACGATCACACATAAAGACGAGATGCCTCAGAATTTCATTCAAGAATGTTAAATCTTTGATGTTTGGGGTATCGACTTTATGGGGCCATTCCCTTCTTCTAAAGGAAACAAATACATCCTTGTAGCCGTTGACTACGTTTCAAAGTGGGTTGAAGCCAAAGCTTTACCTACTAATGACGCAAGGGTGGTTTGTAACTTTTTGAAATCTCTATTCGCTAGATTCGGTGTGCCTCGTGCCATTATTAGTGATCGTGGGACTCATTTTTGCAATGACCAATTTGCTAGAGTCATGGCTAAGTACGGTGTAAATCATCGTCTTTCCACAGCCTACCACCCACAAACTAATGGCCAGGCTGAAATATCCAACCGAGGACTAAAGCGAATTCTTGAAAGAACCGTGGGAGAGCATCGTGCCTCATGGGCTGATAAACTTGATGATGCTTTGTGGGCTTTTCGTACCGCATACAAGACTCCGATTGGTTGTACACCATATCGTCTCGTGTACGGGAAAGCATGCCACCTCCCCATTGAGTTGGAGCACAAGGCTTACTGGGCCTTGAAGTGGGCTAATTTTGATATCAATAAAGTCGGTGACCTACGCAAGATCCAACTCAATGAGCTCAATGAACTCCGTAATGAGGCTTATGAAAATTCTTTGATCTATAAGGAAAGAACTAAGCTCATTCACGACTCTAAGATTAAGAACCGAGAGTTCCATGTTGGAGACAAAGTTTTGCTCTTTAACTCTCGGTTGAAAATCTTTTCGGGCAAGCTGAAATCTCGTTGGTCCGGCCCATTCACCATTGCCCAAATTTTTCCATATGGTACTCTCGAGCTCGCTCAACCTAATGGACCTAATTTTAAGGTGAATGGCCAACGAGTGAAGTTGTACTTTGGTGAGGACACCTCTCAGGAGATGATTCCATCCCTCACCATGTTCCCCATGAACTAATTTTGGGTCGAGTCAGGCTCGTGACTCGGTTATCAAAAACAAGCGCTCCTCGGGAGGCAGCCCGAGTTTCTATCCTTTTATGTTTTAACCTCCTAAGTGTAGGGGGACCTCTATCGGTGTTTGTATTTGTGTGGTGATGTGATTACAGGGATAAGCGCACTCTTGGAATCTTTGAAGAACCGTGCTCCCGTGTTATCCGAAATTCGGTTCTATCTCTCAACTATCGTGATTCAATTTTCTTCATACTCTCATTTGAAATTGATCACTTTAGTCGTCTCTTCCTTAACTTGAGTTAACCAACGTGCACAATGTCATAAGTGTAGGGGAGACTTTTCCCACATGCTTAAACATTGAGGACAATGTTTATCTTAAGTGTAGGGGGACTTCTATCGAAGTTTTAAGTGGACTTTTCCATGAAAATGCCTTCATTTAACCGGAAAATCATATTTTTCAACATTTTTCAAATTTTTTATTAACTTTGGCCATTTAGTCGTAATTTTTAAATTTTTATCGTTGCTTTCATATGTATATATCTCGCAATAAAGTCAAAAATATTAATAAAGTGGTGTAGCTAGTTTAGAAGTCTTTGACATATTAGGCCCGTTGCGATTATTTTGACTCAACCCGAATAGACTTATCTAAGTTTATTCTAGCTAGTATCCTTAACCATGTAGACCTTAATTTGTTTATTAGGCTAAGCATACACGAGTCTCATTACTTGAGATTTTAAATTGTGGAGGACGAGAAATGATAGAGTCAATTATAAGTCGGTATTCTTGCGCAAGCTCACTTGGTGTAATTATTTGCCTATCCTCCCATCACTTGCTAATAAATTATCTGCAATAAGTAAGGTCATACGATTTGAAAGGTTACTTAGCTTCTAGCCCAATATCGTTTAAAAGTTGCTCGGTAATGATAAGAGTTCATAGCCAAGGCATAACTTATGAAGCGGGGCGCGAAGATTGGCGAGTCCGAAAAGGCCCTAACAAGGCATGAGGATTCCATTTTATTGCTGAAGATCCAAAAGTGATGTGAAAAGCATTATTCCTAAAATCAATATGAAGGATCAAGACTCACGACGAAAAGCAATCAACTCCCATAAAGATCATGGAGAAGTCTATCCGAAAAGACCCTAGCAAGGTATGAGGATAAATAGATCCAAGTCCGAAAAGGAGGCGGATCGTTGTATCTCAAAATCCCAATTAGAGATTGAAGAATAATCATGAAGTCGTGGTCAACAAAGTTGGAGAACCCCTCAAAAGTCTCCAAGTGAAGAAACTCTATTAACGATGAGAAGACCATTATCTCAAGCACGTCTCTCAAGATATGAAGTATGAAGTACATGCCAAATATCGGCCCGAGAAAGGTCTCAAATCGTGAACCGAGTTATGCCAAGATATGAACTTTTTGATACCCCGAGAAGCAGTTTTAAGAGATTTTGTCCTTTAGCTAACTATTGATCAAATCGTCCTACTTTGCTTTCAGCCGAAATAAACTATCGAAATAAGTCCAAAAATGCATCTTCATGATCATTCTAAGACAAAGATAAAATATAAGAGATACACCTAGGAATAAGGGAGTTTACACATATAATTAAGCCATGTGTTTAAGTGTTTGATTTACTAATTTATAATTACAATGATCTCGTTTTTAAGCTTAGTTTGGGGAACGTGAAACTTGAGGGTGATAAATCTTCGCAGCACCAAAGCCCTAATGTAAGTCATTGGTTTCTTTGCAAGTTATTTCCATCCTTTTGTTTACTTTAAAGTTTTAATTTCTCTTAGTATTTTAATTTTTGTTTAGTAGTATTTAATAAGGCCAAGGTTGATTAATTATGAGAAAACTGTAAAATTGCTTTATCACTAAGCATTGCATGAGGGCATGGCAATGGTTAAGTGTAGGGGATTTGATAGGTGTGTAAACACCCATCCTTTTACCACTTAATTCTGGCTAAAACGAGACCAAAACGCGTATTTAATATCATTTGTTTGGAATTATGCGTGGTTTTTATGTTTATTGTGTTTTCAGAGCTAACCGGATGGATAATGGAGAAAACATGGGATTGCACGGGTTTTACCGAAGAAAAAGACTCAAGATGAAGTCTATTGTCCAAGAGATGCAAAAGATTTGAAGTCACTGGGCCTATTCGAAGATTTATCGAAGAAAAGGACCAAAGATGGAAGATTTATATAAGTCGAAGAAACTCAAGTCTATTAAACGAAGAAATTAAAAGACGAGTTGAATTTAATCGACGACAAATCCCGAATCAGAATCGAAAACGTCAACTTTTCTGAAAAGACGAGAAGACAAGAAGAACGGGAGAAAGCCCACTCACCAACCAAAGGGAACACCTATATAAAGGGTTCCCCTCACACTTTTCATCCAGTTAGTTTTTAGTTTTTCCTTCCCCTCTTTTTCTCCCTTTTCAGTTCGTAGGTATCACCAACACCACTAGGGTGTTTGGTGATTTTAATCTTTGTTCTTCAATCTTGTAATTTTAATCTTTGTTTTGTGATTGTTAAAACCTTAATCATTCAATACATCAATCTATTTCATTTCATCTTGTTCATCTTTCCTCTTTTTATTCAAGTTCTTAAGTTCTTATTTGGTTGATTTGATCTTTAAAAAGTTGTTGGGATTTATGTTTTTATTGATGAGATTTATAGTTTATGGTTAGTAGATGCTTAGTGATTAGTTTATTTAAGTTTTTGGTTAGAAACTTGGTGATTTTCAGCTTAAAACGTATTTCCCCTGTTTTTCGTTATTGTTACTGTTCTTGAGTTTCCCAGACTTCCGGATGAACAAATACTTCCGGATGAACAAATACTTCCGGATGAACTAAAAGTTCCGGACGAACAAAATCTTCCGAATGAGTTTTCTTTTCAAAAGTTCCGAATCAATTCTCAAAAGTTCCGAATGAATTTTCCCTTTCAAAAAGTTCTGAATGAGTTTATGTTAAAAAGTTCCGAATCAGTTTTTAAAACTTCCGAATGAACACAAACTTCCGAATGAGTACAAAGTTCCGGATGAACCCAAACTTCCGAATGAATCTCAAAAGTTCTGAATCAGTTGATAGTTCCGAATAAACTTCTGACTCAAAGTTCCGAAGAAAGTTCCGGATCAACTTCCGGATCAATAGTTCCGAGTGAAGTTCCGAGTGAAGGTTCCGAGTAAACTTCTGAACGAAGTTCCGGATCAAGGGTTCCGAACCAAGTTCTGAGTGAACTTCCAAATCAAGGTCAAACTTCCGAATCAAATTTCTTTTGAGTATTTCTAAGGTTTACTTACTGTTTCTTCAGTTCATACTTATATTTTAATTTTAATTTTAAATTTAATTTTAATTCAAGTTTTATTAATTGTTATTAATTTAATTGCTTTTAAATTTAAGTTTACATTTTAATGCATTTAAAACTTTTAGTAGACTAGAAAATCACTCCCCTTTTTAGTAACCAAGAACAATCATTCCACTTAGAACCAAGATCAATTCTAGAGGATATCGAGAGACAATATAGAGAACCCAGTGCAAAATCTTTTATCAATCTTTAATGCCGAACGTGCCAAGATCACAAATTGGTGTCAAGACAACAATACCAATCGTACGTGTGGTGTCAAGAGATGACTTCAGACGTGACGAGGCGACCAACATTTGCCAACAAGAACCATTTGATCTTATCATATGATGTTCTCCTCAATCGGGTCTAACCTTGTTAATTTATTCTAATATGGTGAATCTGTGATCATCTTTCTAATCGGTATCATATCTCACAATTTGGTATCATGAAGATAATTGGACTTGCATTTTTTTCCCAAAACTTTGTTAAAACTTCATTAAATCAATTGATATTAAAAACATCGATTGAGTTAATATTTTTAATATGGGGGAGAAAATGTGATTTAATATGGGACATGATTATTCAAAAATGGTTTGACTTAACGTGATGGCTCATCCCTACATGTGCGAAATGTTTTCAGATATCGTGGCATATGTCAAGGGGGAGCAAAACGGATTTGCACATCTAAAATGGATTTCATGGTGACATATACTTACCCTAAACCTATTTATTTCACGACGGTGAAGATTGTGGTGACATAAGGATGGTAGGATAGGTTAAAGTCCAATGATTCCTCTAGAACCAGAGGAATCTTCCCAAGGACATTCCATAGCTAAAAATAGTAGTCCTTAGGAAAGATGGAGAAAGATTGTGAATGTAGCTGAATGCCGACCAAGTACTTAAGTTAGCACTGGAACAATCACAACAAAGTGCTAGTTATGACGTATTGGTAATCATTGAAGGGGTTGAAGAATGAAAAAGAATTGTAAAGATAAAAGGTGTAAAGAAAGAAGCCCTCCTTACAACCTTAGGCAAAAATCGGGTCAACACATATGCTATTGAGATCATTTTAATAATGCTCGATATTAAAGATAGATAACATGGACCCAGTGATGCAATGCACAACCCATACCAGCTAACTCAGATATCTCTCAAAAGGTATTTGTTTTATTCACACGGAAACAACACATTATCTATCGATTTATTCACTCCGAATATGTTGATATTGAAAAGGTGGCACTCCTCTCCAGCCTCTGATCACTAAAATCCAAAATGCACGATCGAGTCTAGAGCCATTTGAGATCATCAAATATCTCATTAGGACACACTTCCATATTTCCTTGCTTCTTCACACACTGTGAAAATTAAGAAAGATATTTTGAGTCCTACGCAGAATCATCATGATCTTGCCTGAACATCCGAGTAATACGTAAGTATTTACAAATGAAGATGTAAATCCTTCTTGAGCGAATATCAAAAAGCTCATGGTAGGTGACTTGTGCGATTCTTTATGAATCAAATTTGTGATAACTGGAAAGCAACAGTGGTTTAATTCTTAACTGTATTTAAACACGTTCTAGGCCTCTACGCAATATCTTAATGATCCTGCCAGAACACTCAGAGTGACACCTTAGTGTTCACGGTGATGAGTGGAAATCCTTCTAGTGTTAACCTCAAACAACACTTGGTAGGTAACGTGCAAGATTCTAAATGAATCGAGCTCGTGACAACCGGAAAGCAACGATGGTGCGATTATATTTAATGAATCAAACTTGTTCCAGGAATCGGAATTGACGGCTTCAATCATGCGGATAATTTTATCCAAATGATTCACTCTTTACGTTCACAGTCAGCTTTGGACGGTCGAGTAAAGAGAACGGGTTTACCCGTGAAATCTTGTCAAGGATATTTTAATTAAATCTACCTACCACAAGTACGATATTTAATATCGTCCAACGGTCTTCACCGACCGGAGGTAAAATGCTACCGAATTAGAATGAAATGTTCAAAGCCTTTCGTTTGTGTCTACTTATGTTACTACATTTAAAGAAGGTGGTGTTGCGGAATCCAAGAAGAAGTCGTCCCCGCATGCTTATACTTTATGCACTTAATACTTAATATAATTCAAGAAAGCCTAAAAGTCAAGTCTTCCGCTGTATCAAACTCTGAAGCTTTCAAAAATTACAAAGTTATAAGTATGTAGGATGTGAAGTCACGAAGAGGCAAAGATCACAAGTGATGGATGCACAAGAGCAAGGCAAGAGATTAATGCTCAAGATTGATATCTAAGATCACATCAACATGTTCACCAGAAAAGAAAAAGAAAAGAAAGACGAAGACTACGAGCTCAAGACAAGCATAGTATGCTAGGTTTATTTTATTATTGTAACTTGGGTAACGCCCTTGTTTGGAGTGACCTCCCTTAGGGGGAGATTGTTGGAAATACATTTTACGTATTAGAAAGGATCAGTCACTCCAACAATAGATTAAGTGATAGCTCGTAGTCTAGTATTATTAAGTTAAGTAAACAAGGCCATGCCAAGCCCACAACTTGTGTGAGGCTGGCGGCCTATTGTAAGCCCAAGCCCATCTCATGGGCTTGGGTATATAAACCCTCTCCTTAGTTGGAGAGGGTGGTGGTTCACTTTCATTTTACACATAGTAAAGTATGTTTTCTATACTTTCTCTCTCTAAGTGTGTGTGTGTTCTCACCATCTTTCTATCTCTTTCTCTCTCTAGATTAAGCATAGATTTACAATATCTTACATGTCTAATAAAATTTAAATGAATTGGTTGAAACTCATTATTCTTTTGATAACAATGGTGGCTAAGTTTTAGGTAAATTCAATGCCTAATGATTTTTACGTTAAGATTTGAATAAAAAATGACCTAAATGTTAAATATCATTAAACAACATCAAAATAACTGAATGAACGCTAAACCCGAGTCTATGAGGAAGACTCAACCATTCAATGAGGTAGAAGTCAGTGAATGAAGTCCTAGAGATGAATAAGAAGATGATGGGTCCAACGAATTGTGACCCTAAGCTCAAAGAATCCTTTACGATCTCCTCAACATATTCAAGACCTTGAAGCCTAAAGAGAAATCTGGATAAATTTGAAAGGGATAAGATCAAAGGACATTCCCTAAACGTTAAACTTTCCATGTTTAGGTATATAGACAAGGTAGGTGGTACACTAACCTTGTGAAAGCATGTTGTCCCCTAACTTAGTTTAGACATGTAATAGAGACACTGTACAAATGTACTAGTCCAATCAACATGGGGATACGTTCATACACCTAAAGGTTACAACCCAAACTTTAGCTCTATAAATAACCAATGTTGTAAAGGAGTAGAGTAATTTTGTGCACTAAATTTTGATCATTCACAAAGACACTCTTCTCCTCCAAATACAATAAGCACCTAAGTCACTCTAAGATGGTTAGCTTCATTGTTAACTCAAATAACACTTAGGGTTATTATGAGTTGTTAGAGCGGAGATCCCATACTATGTGTTGGGCCAATGAAAGTTTTAACTATGGCCCAGTCTAGATTTGTTTAATCAGACTAAGTGTTTGCTGATCGTTGAGAGGACCAGCGACAGAGACTAGGCCAGTGGAAGGCAAAGCCTCAGCTGGCACACCAGGAACATTCAAGTCAAAGACAACGTCAGAGAAGTCGAAGACAATCTGAAGTCAGACTCACCAGCGATTATGGATAGCTGGGATGTTGAAGGAATGTACTGGTGTTCAAGGATCTCTAAGTTGACAACAGTCAGAGATCACTTAAGAACCCTAGAAGTCTGGGATAAGCAAAACTTATCCAATCCTTTATAGTTTAGGCGGGAGAATCTACCAAGTGTTTTGAGCGGGACAAAACAAGAGATTCAAGATAAAGCCTAGTACGACCTAGTGGGACAAAAGGTGAACAGTTGGCAGAACTGTTCACCTAAAGTTGGTTAAAGGTATGTCTTGATTTATACATGCATTTAATACGTTGTACTCTTCCATCCAGAAGGTGACACGTATCAACTACTCCCACTAAGGAAACAACCTCGTACACTAGAAATAGGAGTGAGAAGGAAGAATTAACTCAACCCTTGTGCTTGGATAATTTATCTAAGTTAATTCTCTCCTTGGAACCACTAAGCCCTCAGCTGCCTACCAGCGTCTCATTGGTTCCCTTGTAAACTTGAGTCTCGAATCTAGTTTACTTGTATCTAGGGTTCATATCTTGTTGTCATTCAACGAGTGCATTCATAGCACTTTGTAATACTTTGTTTATAATACTTAATAAAGCATTACGCGTTTGAAAAGTATTTCATTGTGTTTCGTGGTTACAAGAGTTATAGTTTATCAACAATTGTCATATTAAGGGACTTTCAATTGGTATCAGAGCGGTTTGATTTATAAAACTTTTCATAAACCGTTCTAGCTTTTAAAATCAAGATCTTAATATGGCTAATACTATACCTCCTCCACCTTTTGGTCAAACCAGTTTAGGTACCACTTCAACCAACATAGCGGCCACCACATCTACTACCATGCCTACACCAGTTGTAAGCACTGGTAATAATGATGATGACTTTCCCCAACTACTTGATGTTCGAGGGGGGTCACATGTGTCCAATGTACCAGCATTTTATGAAGAGGATTTCTCAAGTTGTAAAAGTGAATTTCTTATATATTTAGATGGCTTAGAACCCTTCTTGATAGAAATCTTAGAAAATGGTCCATATGTACCACTGGCCGTTTCCTCTACCCCTGAGAGACCCATTAAGAAACCTGCTAAGCAATGGTCTCCAGCGGATAGACGTCTGGCTAACCAGGACAAGAGACTCAAAAGTATCATAGTCTCTTGCCTACCCAAGAACATTATGAAGTCCATCATTAAATGCAACTCTGCTAAGGAGATGTGGACTGAATTAGTTCTAGGGTATGAAGGTCCAGAGGAAACAAAAGAAACCAAAATCCAAGCCCTTAGACTTAAGTTTAATGCTTTTAAAGCTTTGGAAACAGAAACTGTTGCACAAACTTATACTAGGCTTAAGATTTTATTGAATGATTTAGGAAACAATGGAGTTGTTCTACCTAAGGCTGAGGTTAATGCTACTTTTGTCAATAGCTTACCTAGAAAATGGCTTAGCCTGAATCAGACCTTAAGAGCTAATAATGCTATAAAGAATGATACTTTAGCCCAATTATTTGGTAGATATAACTATGAAGAAGGGCTAATTGACTCCATTTATAAATCAGAGACTGACAGATTTACCACCAGTATCACTGGTTCAAAATCTCTTGTTGCTAACCATTCCTTTCAGGACCAACAACTCTGACATTGAAGAGGACACCAGAAGTAGTCAAGAATTTCTTGATGAATTACATGTTGAGTTCCATGACAGAGCTCTTTTAGCTGATCAAAAGAGGTACTACAAGAGATCTGGTAGAGTTGGAGCTGCAAAGGTTGATAATTCCAAGGTGTCATGCTACACTTGTGGAAAGACTGGTCACTATCAAAAAGATTGTTGGTCAAACAAAACCTCCTCTCCAAGCTTCCCTTCATCCAGTAGCAACAACAGCAAGAAGAAGTTTTCCAACTCTCATTTCAAGAAAACCTCTCTCTGACTCAGAAGGGAAGAAGGACTACAAAGTCAAATACAAAGCCTTGAAAGCTGAGTTGCTAAAACTCAATCAGAAAGCCGATGATGCAACAAAGAAAAAGGATGTTAAGAAGAATGAAAAAGGTCTGATCGCTGTCTCATTCGACTGGGATGATGAACCTCTCACTTCTGAGGATGAAGGTACCACAACCGTCAGAGCCTTTATGGCTGTCTCTGATGAAGAACCCGCTGTGGGTAAAAGTGAAGCAAGATCTGGTCAATGGGTGGATATCACCATGAAAAAGGTACAAAGAATGTTATCTATGAATGAAGGTCCTGATAGAGACCATGTCAGTGACTATACCTTGGTTGACCTCCACTTTGTGGAAGAGCAAAGAAAAAACCCGTTAAACAAATTTCACAGTCTTAAAACAGAGTTAAATCTTTGCCAATCTGAATTAACAAATCTTAAACCATTTGTGAATCTTGCTAATCAACTTCAAAATGAAGTGAGCAAATTATCCATTGAAGATGAGTCTTTGTTTGATGAAAACTCTGAACTAAGAAAAACCATTGAGAAATGGAATTTGGCTCAATCCACAGTGGAAGAAATAGTTACTGGATCCATACCTGGTGATGTGGTTCAGGCTATTGGGGGAAAGGGTAGATTCAAAAAACATGTCCCTGTTCCCAATGTCAAATTTTTCCCATCAGATGTCTCTTCTCCTTCTTCCACCTCTGTGGATGAGAAGAACTTGACAAAGAATCAGAGGTACTAGCTCCACCAAGACCCGCTGGTGCCAACCCATCTGATTCCTTGCTTGGCCCTAAACGTCAAATTAAAACCCCTGGGAATTCAATTCTCAAAGTCGCTGACAAAGCGAATAAAAAGGTTTTTGTGGCTACGGACTCCAACAAACCCACTCCTCCCCCTGAAGAGCTTTCTCCCACAAAGCAACTTCTCCTCACCCTGATGGAAGCGATGAAAGGGTTGAAAGAACAAATCAACCCCAGAGTTAATAGTCCATCTGTTAACTCTCTTGGTGAGGAATCTAGTAGCTCCAAGGGGAGAGCTTTGTTTAGACCTTGCAAGCATTGCGGTTTCAAGAATCACTCATCCGAGGATTGCTCCAAGAAACCTAAATGTATCACATGTGAGTCCTCTGAACACACATCCAGAGAGCATGAGGAGATCATAACGATTCAAAGAACCAGAACTCAAATGAGATCTAAAACTCCTCATCGACCCTCAAGAAAGGCTGAGCCTAAGCCCAAAGATAACTCTCAGGGTTACAGACCTAACCCCCCTGCAAGTACTGTGGTTTCTTCGACCATCACTCTGATGAGTGCGAACATTATCCTGGATGTGACATCTGTGGAAGCATGCGTCATGAACCCAGGGATTGCAACCAAAGAGGGGGAGGTAACCAGAGAAGGACCAATGTCGCTGGTCAGCGATAGCATAGACCCACTGGAAAGTGGGTTCATCATAGAAACTAATATGGATTTGTTATATCTATGCAAGAATATCTGAAGAAATCTGTTTGGTATCTGGACAGTGGGTGCTCCAGACACATGACAGGGGTTAAACAATATCTGCATAGATATAAAAAGGAGTTTGGTCCTAAAGTAGTCTTTGGAGATGATTCCTCAGGGGCTACTGAGGGTTATGGCTCAGTGGATTGTAATGGAATAACCTTCACATGGGTCGCTTATGTCAATGGACTGAAGCACAATCTAATCAGCATTAGTCAGCTCTGCGATGCTGGCTTCAAAGTTCTGTTCACCAAGACCCAAGGAACAATCTTCAATCATAATGATGATGTTGTTCTTATTGCACCCAGCAGAAGGGATGTGTACGTCATCGACATGACATCTTGTCCAGAGGGGACAAACACTTGTCTCTATGCCAAAGCATCTGATAGTGAAAATTGGCTATGGCATAAGAGACTCTCCCATCTCAACTTCAAAAACATTAACAAACTGGCCAAGAATGATTTAGTAGCTGGGCTTCCCTCTCTGACCTTCACCAAAGACAGACCCTGCTCAGTGTGCGAGAAAGGGAAGCACCACAGAGCCTCATTCAAGACTAAACAATCATTCTCCATAAATAAGTGCCTCCATCTCCTTCACATGGACTTATTTGGACCAGTAAAACCTCAATCCCTAAATCACAACAAATATACACTAGTCATTGTAGATGAATTCTCCAGATACACTTGGGTATTCTTTCTCAAAAGAAAGAGTGATGCTGCTGAAAGAATAATGTCCTTCATCAGAGAAATTGAGAATCTCAATGACTGCAGAGTTAAGGATATCAGAAGTGACAATGGCACTGAATTCAAGAATCATGCTATGGAAGCCTTTTGGGATGAAAAGGGAATATCACATAACTTTTCCAACCCAGGCACCCCCTGAGCAAAATGGTGTCGCTGAAAGAAGAAACAGAACCCTCATAGAGGCTGCTAGAACAATGCTCAGCGAATCAAGACTTCCTAAACAATTTTGGGGTGAAGCAGTGAATACAGCTTGTCACACACAAAACAGATCCATTATTGTGAAGAGACATGGCAAGACCTCTTATGAAGTATATAGGAAGAGAGCCCCTGATGTAAGCTACTTCCATGTCTTTAGTTGCCCTGTTTTCATTCACAACTACAGAGATCACCTAGGAAAATTTGATGGAAAGTCTGATGATAGATTCTTCGTCGGTTACTTTCTCACCTCCAGAGCTTACAGAGTGTTCAACATCCGTAGACAAGAATTAGAAGAATCCATCCATGTCACCTTCAATGAAGCAGACGCTGTCATCAACCACACCAACTCAGAAGAATGTGACATTGACTTCAATGAAGTTAAATCTTATCCAGAGGATGATTTCTCACATCCCAAGGAATCATCCAAGGGCGGTCACAAGGACTTCCTTTATGTTCATGCATTTGATCCTCAATCAATCTCTGACATCACTCCAGAAGTTGAAAATGCTGAACAAATCACTCCACCCACTACTATGAATGCTGATCTCATTGAATCAGTCTCTCCTCCTGATGAAGAGATTATGGATGAAGAAATAATATGTGAAGAACCCTCAGCATTCATTGATCCTGTTTTGACTCCTGAACCCACAGAGACTCCTGCTCCTCAATCCAAATGGAGTAGGAACCAAGATATTCTTTTGGTGAATATTCTTGGTGAACCCTCTGAAGGAGTCACCACTAGAGGTAAATTAAGATCTCTGGAAACCGCCTCAGCGAATGAATGCCTTTTCGCTGATTTTCTCTCTGAGGATGAACCTAAGAATGTGGCTGTTGCGCTTCTAGATGAAGGGTGGGTTGTTGCAATGCAAGACGATCTGAATAAGATCAAGAGAAACAAGGTGTGGACTCTAGTAAAAACTCCAGCTGGAAAGCAAGTGGTTGGAACTAAATGGGTCTACAGAAACAAGAGGGATGAAGCTGGCATGATTGTCAAAAACAAGGCTAGGCTTGCGGTGCTGGGATATAATCAATCTGAGGGGATTGACTATGATGAAACGTTTGCACCAGTAGCCAGATTGGAAGCCATCAGGATCTTCCTAGCCTTTGCAGCTTATATGGGGTTTACTGTGTACCAGATGGATATGAAGAGCGCTTTTCTCAATGGGAAGCTTGTAAAGGAAGTATATGTCTATCAACCCCCAGGGTTTGAAAGCAATGAGTATCCTGATCACGTCTGCAGACTTCACAAAGCACTCTATGGGCTGAAACAAGCGCCTAGAGCCTGGTATGAAACCCTATCCAAATTCTTACTTGAAAATAAATTTGTCAGAGGTACCATTGATTAAACCCTGTTCACTTATAGGTCCAAGGGTGATGTCATTTTAGTACAGATTTATGTGGATGATATATTTTGGTTCAACCAATATTACATTGAGCAAACAGTTTGCCAAATTAATGACCAAAAAATATGAAATGAGCATGATGGGGGAATTAAACTTTTTCTTGGGTTTTCAAATTAAACAGAATTCAAAAGGAATTTCCATTTGTCAAGAAAAATATGTTAAGGATTTGCTCAAAAAGTATGATCTGTTTGATTGTGCATCAGTGAAATGCCCTATGCTTCCTCCCAACAACTTGGGAGCTGATGACTCAGGGGTCTCTGTTAATGAGACCTTATATATAGGCATGATTGGGTCTCCTAATGTACCTCACAGCAAGCAGACCAGATATACAATTTGCCACATGTCTCTGTGCTAGGTACCAAACTAACCCCAAGGAATCCCACCTTGTAGCTATCAAAAGAATTTTCAGGTACTTAAAAGGATCTCCCACATTGGGTCTCTGGTATCCTAATGGATCAGGCTTCGACCTCAAAGCCTACTCAGAATCTAACTACGCTGGGTGCTGTCTTGATAGAAAGAGCACCTCTAGGAGTTGTCAAATCCTTGGTGGAAAGTTAGTATGTTGGAGCGCCAAGAAACAAAACTCTATGGCCATGTCATCAGCTGAAGCTGAATATGTTGCGACCGCTGGTTGTTGTGCTCAAGTTCTGTGGATGAAAAGTCAGCTGGCTGATTATGGAATCATTTATGAAAAGGTTCCCATATTCTGTGACAACACAAGTGCTATAGCCATCTCTAATAATCCGGTACTTCATTCCAGAACTAAACATATTGACATCAGGTATCACTTTATCAGAGACCATATTTTAAAAGGTGATATTGAGCTTTATTTTATACCCACTGAATACCAGCTCGCTAATATATTCACCAAACCTCTGGCTGAGCCAAGTTTTACTTGGTTGGTTGCTGAGCTGGGTATGCTCAATATTGGTAAACAAATCTGATAAATGATCTCTGACCTCTGTCTCTGGGCATTAAAGGGAATTGAATGTAACGAGGTAGTTACATTCCAATGGGACTTAATATATTCCCATATTTAATTCAAATGATTAACCTTTATTGTCAACAACTTTCCCGCTTTCTAAGGGACAGAAATATCACATGAAGAGTCAAGGGGTCCCACTTTTCTTAAAAGGTAAATTTTTGCATTAAATGCTTTAATTGTAAAACGGCAAACCCTTTTATCAAAACCCTTGACTCACTTTTCAAAAATCACATTCTCATAACTTTCACACACACACAACTATTCATCTTCTAAAAAAAACTTCATTTCTTCCACTTCAACAATGGCGTCTTCATCATCGAACACCGATTTTACTGTTCTGGCCGCCTCGAACGTTGATTTTGGGATACACGATGGCAAAATTGCCTTGAACAATTGTGTAGCTCTCTTGGAACACACCAATTCACTCTACCAACCTTTGTTCTCCTTCCTCAAAAACTCCACCATTTTTGAAGCCATAACTAGAGTACCCTCCACTTGCTACCACCAATATTTGAAGGAGTTCTGGTATAGCGCAGAAGTTGATCCTACCTCTTCACACATCACCTTCAACCTTTCCACTCATCCCCAACCTCTCACCTTTGATCTTCATACATTTTCCAAAGTCATTGGACTTCCAGTCAATGAAGGCATGTCCGCTGTGCCTGCCAGCGCCACTGCGAAGAAGGCTCTTGCTACCCTTCGTCCTCATGATGACAATGATAAACCCATCACCACACAAGGTTTCCAGGCCAAATCCCTGATCAAAGTGAACTACTTCTCACCTATTTGGAGGACGCTGATGTTATATATTGTGAAATGTCTGGGTGGAAACCAGGGGTCTCATAATCAACTTAATGGAGCCCAGCAAGCTATTGCCTACAGCTTAATTTGGGGACAAGATATAGGGATCGCCCATATACTTTACTCTGACCTCATTGCTAAGCTTGAAAACAAAGGGAAGAAGAACAGACTGGCCACCATCTGCTACACAAGATATCTCTCTCTTCTCTTAAAAGACATGCTGGGTGAAGGATACACAAATGATGAACTTCTCTCTTTCTCTCCTTATCACATCACTGCTGCATCACTAAAGACCCCTCTGGAAGATGAAGTGCCTCTCAGCAAGCACATGATGCAGGTCATTGGGTTACCGGTTGCTGATAGAGAGCCCTTGATCCCTCACAATGAGGTGAATGCTGAAAGAGCAACTGACAAGTCTCTGTTAAAGAC
The DNA here is from genome assembly GCA_025667525.1 of Glebionis coronaria. Taxonomy (NCBI): domain Eukaryota; kingdom Viridiplantae; phylum Streptophyta; class Magnoliopsida; order Asterales; family Asteraceae; genus Glebionis; species Glebionis coronaria. The sequence goes on along the minus strand of CM046877.1, from coordinate 468,045,532 downwards.
CTCTGTGCAGTCTTCTTCTCAGCCCAAGTTGCTCAAGGAAAAGAAGAAAAAGAGGAAAGACATCCCCCTTTCCTCTGAAACCCCTTCTCTTAATCCTTCCAAGTCCAAGAAGACCAAAAAGAACCCATCCCCTTCTCTGGTGGATGTGGTTGAAGAGCCTGCCGCTGACAAACAACCAGAGTCTAGCGTCTCCCAGTCAGCAGAGACGACTAAGAACCTGCTCAACGCTGATATCTCTCAGGTATTAGTTTGCCATTTTATTCTTTTGGAGGCTCACATACAATCACTCTCAACATTCTGTAGGAGAGAGTGATGAAGACTTAGGGTTTTTCTCAACCCATAGAGTGTCTGTGTCAGCACCTAGAACACTTAGGATTATCTGTACACTTTGTCTTAACACAAGGATATGATTCATTTGTGCTCATAACGTACCCCGATGATCCTTCACCCTCTTGACTGTTGATAGGTGTGAAAACACCCATCCTTTTTACCACTTATTTCTTGCTAAAACAAGACCAAAACGCGTATTTAATGTCATTTGTTTGGAATTATGCGTGGTTTGTGTGTTTGTTGTGTTTTTCAGAGCCATCTGGATAAATATTGAAGAAAACATGGGATTTGATAGGTGTGAAAACACCCATCCTTTTACCACTTATTTCTTGCTAAAACAAGACCAAAACGCGTATTTAATGTCATTTGTTTGGAATTATGCGTGGTTTGTGTGTTTGTTGTGTTTTCAGAGCCAACCGGATAAACATTGAAAAAAACATGGGATTGCACGGGTTGTATCGAAGAAAAAGACTCAAGACGAAGTCTATAGTCCAAGAGATGCAAAAGATTTGAAGTCAATGGGCCTAATTGAAGATTTATCGAAGAAAAGGACCAAAGATGGAAGATTTACATATGTCGAAGAACTCAAGTCTATTAAATGAAGAAATTAAAAGACGAGTTGAATTTATTCGACGACAATTCCCGAATCGAAATCGAAAACGTCAACTTTTCTGAAAAGACGAGAAGACAAAAAGAAAGGGAGAAAGCCAACTCACCAACCAAAGGCAAGGCCTATATAAAGAGATCCCTTCACAACTTGGAGTTTAGATTTTTATTTTTTCTAGTTCTTTTCTTGTTTTCGTAGGGAACCAACACCACTAAGGTGTTGGTGATTTTTATTTTTCTTGATTTCATCATAGAATTGTAAGTTTTAATCTTTCCCTTTGTTTGTTTAACAATAATCAATCAATATCATCTTCCATTTTAATCTTGTTCATCTTTCTCTTTTTGATTCAAAGTCTCAAGTTTCTATTTTGTTGATTTTGATCTTTAAAAGTAAGTGGGTTTTGTGTTTCTGTTGATTTGGTTTGATGTTTATTGTTAGTAAATGATTGGTGGTTAGTTTTTGTTTAAGTTTTGGTTAAAAACTTGGTGATTTTGGTTTTAAATCGTTCTTTGTTATCCTACTGTTCTTCGTTCTTCATCTACCCAGATTCCGGATAAACAGCAAGCATTCCGAACCAATGTTTTTCCTCAAAATGTTCCGAATCAGTGTTTTTAAATGTTCTGAATGAAGGATTTTTGAAAGTTCCGAATCAAGGTTTTTTGAAAGTTCCGAATCAGTTTTTTGTAATGTTCCGAAACAGTCTTTTTTTTTAAATGTTTCGAATGAAGGATTTTTGAAAGTTCCGAATCAAGGTTTTTTGAAAGTTCCGAATCAGTCTTTTTTGAAAGTTCCGAATCAGTCTTTTTGAAAGTTCCGAATCAGTCTTCTTTTTAAATGTTCCGAATGAAGGATTTTTGAATATTCCGAATCAGTTTGTTCCGAATCAGTGTTATTCCGGATAAGTAATGTTCCGAATCAGTCTTTTTATATATTTCGAATGAAGATTTCTCTTAAATGTTCCGAATGAAGGAAAAATCTTCCGAATCAGCATTTTATTCCGAATGAAAGGTTTTCAGTTAGAAGTTCCGGATGAACAAATGTTCCGAATGAAGGTTAATGTTCTGAATGAAGCTTTTGTCCAAATGTTCCGAATGAAGGTAAATGTTCCGAATGAAGCATAGGTTCCGAATGAAGGTTTCTGTTTAGTATATTCCGGATCAAGCCTTAACATTCCGAATCAGTGACTTTTTCTGAGTTTAGGTAGTTAACTGTTATATTTTAATTCAAGTTTTATTCTTATTAATTGCTTTTAGTTTATCTTTATTTACTTTACGCATTTACCTTTTTAGTAGAATAGAAAACCAAACCCCTTTTAGTAACCAAGAACAACTATTCCACTTTGAACCGTGATCGATTCGAGAAGATACCGAGAATAAAATTGAACCCCATGCAAAACCTTTGTATCAAATGGCGCCGCTGCCGGCTCTTCTCGTAAGGATTAACAGTTTTTTGTGAGAAATTGGATTTTGGGATCCGTTCACCGTGAACGTTACTTTTTCCTCATCTAAAATTTTCAAAAACACAAAAAATATAAAATTTTCAAAAATACAAAAAAAATTAAAAAAAACATAAAAAACCAAAAATATTTATTGCTTTGTTAGTTATTTTACAGGTGTATGCGCACTCGATCAACGTCTTATCAAGAGCCCGAGACTCTCGATAACTTAGACATGGCCGATGTACACAACAACAATAACAATCCACCTCAAAACAACATGAATAATAACAACAATGAACCTCTACCGGACAATCGCCCTATGATTGAACTTTTGCAAGCACATGTAGAGGGCAACAACGATCCAATTGTCATACCCACGATTGCAGCCAACAACTTTGAGCTCAAATCCGGCTTTATTCAAATGGTCTCAGCTCAACCATTCTTGGGGGCGTACCATTGATGATCCTCATGACCACATCAAAAGATTCCTTCAACTCACGAATACGGTCAAATTCAATGGTGTTCCACAAGAGGTAATCCGCTTACAACTTTTTCCTTTATCCTTAGAGGGACAAGCCCGACATTGGCTTGCAAAAGAACCGCCACAAAGTATTCTGACGTGGACGGACTTAGAGACCAAATTCATAAGCTACTTTTTCCCACCCTCTCGTACTACCGCTTTGTGGAATGAAATTATTAATTTTGAACAAAAGTACGATGAGTCTTTTAGTGAATCTTGGGAACGTTTTAAAGACCTTTTAAGAAAGTGCCCACAACATGGTTTTACCAAAGTGCACCAAATTAATACTTTTTACAATGGTTTAAGCATGAATGACCAAGATTCACTAAATAGTGCCTCGGGGGGTAATATTTTGGTTAAGAGTTCTAATGCCGCTTGGGATATTATTGAGAATAAGTCTAGAGTGCAAACCAAGAGTGTTCGGACCAATGCCGCTAGTGCTAGTACTAGTGACAACGACAAGCGACTTGACAAAATTACTTCGCTTCTTGAATCGCTTGCTACCCACACCGCTAACAACACCAAAAGCATCAATGCTCAAAACGCTCAAGTCAATGCTGTAAGCCAACCATGTGAAATATGCGAGGGTCCTCACTCTTACACTACTTGTACCTCCACACAAGACTATCCTTCTGAGAATGTTAACGCTGCATACGGTACCTATCCTCCGGCCGGTTATCAAGCTCGTCCTCAATGAGACCGCAACTTGCTCAGCTATCGCTCAAACAACTTTCTTTCCCCGCCCGGTTTTCCTCCAACCAATCAAAACCAACAACAAAACCTTAACCGACCCAATCAAAACCAACCTCTAGCACCATACCAACCACCTCAAAGACAACCATATCCACCTCCAAATCCTACTCAAGTTTACCAACCCGCTCCTTACCAACCACCTGCTTATCAAGCACCTCCTCCTACTCAACCCACCGCTTTCAACCACGAGGTCGAAACGTACATGTGGACGAATGATGTGTTGGTGAAGAATCTGCAGACCCAGATTATCAATTTGAAGGGCGACATGGTTAAATAAGGGAATGATCTTAGAGCCGATATGCGAAACTCTTTAAGTAGTCAAACGAATGACCTAAGGGACATGATGGCTGGTTTCTTCCAAGGTAATCAAACCTCTTCTTCAGGTACTCTTTCGAGTAACACCGTGGCTAATCCCAGAGGGGATATGAAAGCAATCACCACTCGCAGTGGAAAAGGTACCAAGGAACCCGAGCTTCCTATACCTACACCGGTGATTGTGACTAAGGAAAACGAGTCACCTACTCATGTTCCTCAACTTTCTACTTCCCCAGTTTCTCCACCTCTTACTTCTACCCCTCCTCCACCCAAGGATGTGAGTGCTCCTAATATTCCAAAGCCTTCCTCTTCTTCCGATATACCTTATCCCTCAAGGTTGAGGAAAGAGAAGCTCAAAAGCAAGGACGATATTCAAGTTTCAAACTTTCTCAAAATGTTTAAACAATTGAATTTCAACATATCCTTTGCTGAGGCTCTCACTCACATGCTTAAATACGCGAAGATGTTTAAAGATCTTCTTAGTGACAAGGAAAAGCTTCATGATATCGCTAATACCCAACTTAATGAGAATTGCTCCGCGGTTCTCTTAAGGAAATTGCCAACCCAACTTGGTGATCCGGGTCGCTTCTTAATCCCTTGCAACTTCCCGGGAGTAGAGAATTGCATGGCCCTAGTCTATCTAGGTGCTAGTATTAACTTAATGCCGTTAAGTGTTTGGAAGCAATTATCTCTCCCTGAGCTAGTCCCCACCAAAATGACTTTGGAATTAGCTAACCGTACGGTTGCTTATCCAGTGGGGATAGCCGAAGACGTTTTTGTAGGAGTCGACAAATTCACTTTTCCTGCCGATTTCGTCGTCGTCGACTACGAGATGGACCCTCGAGTTCCATTAATCTTTGGACGTCCATTCTTGAGGACCGGTCGCACTCTCATCGATGTAGAAGCGGGTGAGCTTATCATGAGAGTTGGTGACGATCAAATTGTCTTCAACATGGGAAAGATTTCTAAACAGCCTTATGCATACGAGAGTGTTAATTGTATCGAAGTTCTTGATGAGGCTTGTGAAGAACACTTTAAAGACGCTTGTAAAAGTAGTCGTACCTCTCTTCCCGATGTTGAGACCGTTGCCTCTATTGATTCATCACTAACTCTATTTGGAGAAAGTGATTTCTTTTGGAAAGATTTTGAAGCAACCATGGGAGATGTAAACTTAGAATATGACGATTCTCCCACCGATTGGGATGAAGACATTCGTCTCATTGAGAAACTTCTCAAAGAGGACCATATTTCTCCACCATCTCCCAAGGCTATTGCTATCGATGAACCGAATTTGAATACGCCTTCCATCGAAAATCCTCCGGATTTAGAGCTTAAGGAATTACCATCCCATCTCGAGTACGTGTTCCTTGAAGACAAGAAGAAGTTGCCCGTCATCATCGCTAAGGACTTGAAAGAAGAAGAAAAATCTCGCCTTATCGTCGTGCTTAAAGATCATAAGAAGGGAATTGCTTGGAAAATTTCCGATATCCGCGGAATTGATCCAAACTTTTGTACTCACAAAATTCTAATGGAAGATGACTTTAAACCCGTAATCCAAAGCCAAAGAAGGGTTAATCCTCGAATTCATGACGTCATCAAACAAGAGGTTATCAAACTTCTAGATGCCGGCTTGATTTACCCTATTTCGGATTCGCCATGGGTAAGTCTCGTCCATTGTGTGCCCAAGAATGGCGGGATAACCGTTGTTCCCAATGAACACAACGAGTTGATTCCTACTCGTCTCGTTACTGGGTGGAGAGTTTGTATCGACTATCGCAAGCTCAATGATGCCACGAGAAAAGATCACTATCCTCTTCCTTTCATGGATCAAATGCTCGAGCGTCTAGCGGGTAATGACTATTACTGCTTCTTAGACGGTTTCTCCGGGTATTTTCAAATTCCCATCGATCCCAAAGACCAAGAGAAAACCACATTCACTTGTCCCTACGGAACATTTGCTTACAAACGCATGCCTTTTGGTTAATGCAATGCTCCTGGGACGTTCCAAAGGTGTATGATGGCTATCTTCCATGACATGGTTGAAGAAACTATGGAAGTCTTCATGGACGATTTCTCAGTTTATGGTGATTCTTTCTCTGCTTGCCTTTCCAATTTAGAACGTATGCTTAAGCGGTGTGAAGACACTCGCCTTGTTCTTAATTGGGAAAAATGCAATTTCATGGTAAAAGAGGGCATCGTGCTAGGACACAAAATCTCCAAAGCCGGTCTCGAAGTGGACCGTGCTAAAGTCGATGTTATTGCAAAATTGCCTCCACCTTCAACCGTGAAGGGTGTGAGAAGTTTCCTGGGTCATGCGGGCTTCTACCGTCGATTCATCAAAGATTTTTCTAAAATCGCTCGCCCGATGACCCACCTCTTAGAAAAAGATACTCCTTTTATCTTTTCCAAAGAGTGTATTGAAGCCTTCAACCTTCTTAAGGGTAAGCTAACTAAGGCACAGGTCTTGGTTACCCCTAATTGGAAGCTACCTTTTGAGTTGATGTGCGATGCTAGCGACTTTGCTATTGGAGCGGTTTTGGGCCAAAGAGTGAACAAACACTTCCAACTGATCCATTACGCTAGCAAGACAATGACAGGGGCTCAATTGCATTACACGACAACCGAAAAAGAGCTTTTAGCTGTTGTCTATGCTTTTGAAAAATTTCGCCCCTATCTTGTCCTTTCTACCACCATCGTGTATACCGATCATTCCGTATTGAAGTACTTGTTAACTAATCAAGATTCCAAACCAAGACTTCTTCGAACTGGGTTTTGCTACTTCAAGAATTTAAAATCGAAATTCGTGATAAGAAGGGAGCTGAAAACCTAGCCGCGGATCATCTCAGTAGACTTGAGGATCCTTATCAAGGGGATCATCCGACCAAAGAGATCAATGACTCTTTTCCCCTTGAGACCTTAATGTCTATCAACTCGAATAATGTTGAAGCCCCGTGGTTTGCGGACATTGCAAACTATTTGGCGGGTGGAATTCTCATTGACGGGTTAACATCCTAACAAAAGAAAAAGTTCTTCAAAGACATTAAGACTTACTTTTGGGATGACCCGTATCTCTTCAAACAATGCGCTGATTTGATTATTCGCCGATGTGTTGATGGACCGGCAGCTTTAGATATTCTCGAAGCTTGCCATAAAGGACCCACCGGTGGTCACTTTGGTACCAACTTCACCGCCAAAAAAGTGTTTGACTCGGGATTTTATTGGCCCACCATTTACCGTGACGCTCACGAAATGTTTAAACATTGTGATTCTTGCCAAAGACAAGGCAAGATCACACATAAAGATGAGATGCCTCAAAATTTCATACAAGAATGTGAAATCTTTGATGTATGGGGTATCGACTTTATGGGGCCATTCCCTTCCTCTAAAGGAAACAAATACATCCTTGTAGCCGTTGACTACGTTTCTAAATGGGTTGAAGCCAAAGCTTTACCCACTAATGACGCAAGGGTGGTTTGTAACTTTTTGAAGTCGCTATTCGCTAGATTCGGTGTGCCTCATGCCATTATTAGTGATCGCGGGACTCATTTTTGCAATGATCAATTCGCAAGAGTCATGACTAAGTATGGTGTCAATCATCGTCTTTCCACCACATACCACCCACAAACTAATGGCCAGGCTGAAATATCTAACCGAGGGTTAAAGCGAATTCTTGAACGAACCGTGGTAGAGAATCGTGTCTCATGGGCCGATAAACTTGATGATGCTCTGTGGGCTTTTCGTACCTCATACAAGACTCTGATTGGTTGTACACCATATCGTCTCGTGTACGGGAAAGCATGCCACCTCCCCATTGAGTTGGAGCACAGGGCTTACTGGGCCTTGAAGTGGGCTAATTTCGATATCAACAAAGCCGGTGACCTACGCAAAATCCAATTCAATGAGCTGAATGAACTCCGGAATGAGTCTTATGACAATTCTTTGATCTATAAGGAAAAGACTAAGCTCATTCATGACTCCAAGATTAAAAACCGAGAGTTCCAAGTTGGAGACAAAGTTTTACTCTTCAACTCTCGGTTGAAAATCTTTTCGGGCAAGCTGAAATCTCGTTGGTCCGGCCCATTCACCATTGCCCAAATTTTTCCATATGGTACTCTCAAGCTCGCTCAACCTAATGGACCTAATTTCAAGGTGAATGGCCAACGAGTGAAGTTGTACTTTGGTGAGAACATCTGATATGTGTGAAAACACACATCTTTTCTACCACTTAATTACGATAATAACCGGACCAAAACGTGTATTTTATGTATTTTATGTATTTTATGTCAGAATTATGTGTGGTTTGTGTTTTTGTTGTGATTTAGGACGAAAAGGTGAAAAGTGGAGAAAACACGAGAATTCACGGGCATTTACGGCTTTTATTGAAGAAAAAGATGAAAGACGAAGTCGAGAAGTCAAAAGTGGAAAAAGAACGGAAGTCCAAGACCAATTCTGAAGATTTATCGAAGAAAAAGTCAAAAGACGGAAGTTTATCAAAAGTCGAGAAACTCAAGTTTATTTTACTGAAGAAATTAAAGACGAGTTCAAAAGATATCCCGAGCCACAAGTCCTTAAAGTCCAAATTTAAAAGAAAGATTAGAAGAAAAGGACTAATGGTGCAATTAAAAGATGATTAAAGAAGGAGGGACTAAGCATGCAATTAAGGAAGCTTCCTAAGCAAGCCTTAATCTCCCCTATATATAGATTAGATCATTTTCATTTTCCTCTTGTTGGTGGCTTGACAAACCATTCTTCCACTTTATTTTATGCACCTTTAATTACTTGCACATTTAAATACATGTTTTGCACCTTTAATTACCTTTAATTTCAAATAAGTGTTTCTTTAATTTCTTGCACCTTTATTTTATCTTGTCAATCTCTTCCTCTACCTTTCTTTAATCTTTGATTTACATGCGTTTTTACCTTGTTGATCCGTTTAAAGGTTTGATTTTTATGCTTTAGATTGTTTTAAATCTCTTGTTTTCATAGCTTATTTGATTCATTTTCAAGTTTAGATAGTTTTTACAAAAGATATTTTTATATAAAAGTTGTTTTTCTTAAAGTTTATTAATTTCGTGTCTTAAAAGTTTTTAACTTTCAGTTTTGTAGCTTATTTTTACACGTTTTTACCTTAGTTTTTCATCTAGTGCTTATTAGGATTATAGCTTAATTGTTAAGCTTATTTTTGGTACTTTTCTTCGTATTCCGATTGGGTCAATCGGGAAAGGGTTTTACATTCCGATTGGCGGACTCTGGTATTCCGATCAGAGTGGTTTTCTGGATATTCCGATTGGGTTAGTGTGACAGTATTCCGATTGGTGTTCAGTACAACATTCCGATTGAGGTGCAAGTTTGGTTATTCCGATCGTGTCAAGTGACATATTCCGATTAGGTGTTCCAATCTTCATTCCGACCAGGTCTACCATATTCCGATCAAGGTAAGCCTTCATTCCGATTGGAGGTGGTTTGGTATTCCGATTGGATTGGTCTAGTGATATTCCGATCTGAGTTGAGTGACAGCTATTCCGATCAGTTATCCTCTACATATTCCGATTGTATACTTCGACGACATCATTCCGATCAGGTAAAGGTGCACCGATCGGAATACATTCCGATTGGGAGTTACCTTTAGTACTTTGTCTTGTCTTATTTTTGCATTCTCATTTTAATACTTGTCTAATTTTTAATTTCCGTCACGCTTTAGTTTTAGTCATTTAATTAATTTACTTTTTGTCACATTTTTAAATATCGCACCTTCTTTTAATTAGACGTAGATTTAATTTCACGCATTTCATATACTTGCCCTTTACTTTAACGACATTTACTTTTAAGTCTTTGCACATTTAAATTTAAAAACAAACCAAAAATATTTGTTTCCACCAAAGAACAATAGAGTCACATAGAGAACTAAGATCAATTCGATTAGACATACTTAAACGAACATTAATCTTTTTACCTGGCTAAAAGCCTTGTATTAAATGGCGCCGCTGCCGGCTCTTTTTGTAAAGATCAACAGTTTTCTGTGAGAGACACGTTGCTTTTTGGGATCCGTTCGCTTGTGAACGTTATTTTTCTTGCATAAAAAAATTCAAAAAAACCATAAAAATTAAAATTTTCAAAAATCCAAAAAGATTTTATCTTTTTTGTGTATATATATTGTCTTTGTGTTTGGTTTTGTTTTCTTTTGCATTTTCAGGTGTATGCGTACTAGATCTTCTAATTATCAAGAGCCCGAGCCTCAAGAAGATTTAGATATGGCAGGTGTTAACAACAATAATCAACCACCGCACCTCAACAATAACAACAATGCTCTTCCACAGCCCGATCTTCGGACCATGGAAGAACTTTGTCAACCAACAATGTTTGGACGAGGAGGACCGATTGCGCCGATGCAAATCAACGCTCCTGAGTTTTCGTTGAAGCACCACATGATTCAGCAAGTACAAACAAACCCATTTAGAGGATTGCCTGATGATGATGCCAACAAACACCTCGACAAGTTCATTACAATCACCCAAAGCATGAAGTTGGCTGGGGCCACTATGGATGAACTTCGCCTACAACTCTTTCCACACACTCTATTACATCATGCCGAGAAATGGTTTGATCGTCTCCCGAAGAATTCTATTCACACTTGGGATGATATGACTCAACGCTTTTTGTCGCGCTACTTTCCACCATCCATGGTCACGAGCCTTCGCAATCAGATCAGCGGTTTCATGCAAGATCCCGATGAATCTCTTTTTGATGCTTGGGAGAGATATAATGTCTTGATCGATAGATGTCCAAACCACAACATGCTCCCTGTGACCTTAATCGATACTTTCTACAACGGTTTGACTTTTCGAGATCGTGATACGATTAATGCAGCCGCCGGTGGCACATTCATGAAAAGGAGACCTGAGGGGTGTAGAGAGCTTATTGAGAACATGACTACTCATCACAAAAACTGGGATTCCTCTGCTTCTTCAAGGAATAATCCGAGAGTCAATGTTTCCTCCACCTCAGCAAACCCTGATATGACCGAACTCACCCGTGTGCTGACTGAAATGAGCAGAAGTATGCAACTCTTGGCTTCAAACCAACAACAACAACAAGTTAAAGCTGTTGCTACTCTTTGTGAAACATGCGGCGGTCCTCACTCATACACCGATTGTCCTTCAACACAAGGAAATCCGGAAAATGTGTATGCAGCTTATGGTAATTATTCACCGGAAAATTACCAAGCTAGACAACAAGGGGATAGAAATCTGCTGAGCTACCGTTCCAACAACTACTTTTCACCCGGTTTTTCTCCTCAAAACCAAAACCCCGCCAACAACTACACTAGAAGCAACCAAATCCCACCAAGAGCTTCTAATCCTTATCACCCACCCGCCCAACAAAACCCACCCAGTCTGGGATGATTCCATCCCTCACCACGTTTCCCATGAACTAGTTTTGGGTCGAGTCAGGCTCGTGACTCGGTTATCAAAAACAAGCGCTTCTCGGGAGGCAACCCGAGTATCTATCCTTTTTCGTTTTACCTCCTAAGTGTAGGGGGACCTATATAGGTTGTTTGTGTTTGTGTGGTGATGTGATTACAGGGATGAATGCACTTTTGGAACCTTTGAAGAACCGTGCTCCCGTGTTATCCGAAATCTGGTTCTATCTTTCAACTATAGTGATTTAATTTTCTTCATACTCACATTTGAAATTGATCACTTTAGTCGTCTCTTCCTTAGCTTGATTTAACCAACGTGCACAATGTCATAAGTGAAGGGGAGACTTTTCTCACATGCTTAAACATTGAGGACAATGTTTATATTAAGTGTAGGGGGGACTTCTATCGAAGTTTTAAGTGGACTTTTCCATTAAAATGCCTTCATTTAACCGGAAAATCATCTTTTGCAGCATTTTTCAAATTTTTAATTAACTTTGGCCATATAGTCGTAATTTTTAAATTTTTATCGTTGCTTTCATATGTATATATCCCTCAATAAAGTCAAAAATATTAATAAAGTGGTGTAGCTAGTTTAGAAGTCTTCGACATATTAGGCCCGTTGCGATTATTTTGACTCAACCCGAATAGACTTATCCAAGTTTATTCTAGCAAGTATCCTTAACCATGTAGACCTTAATTGGTTTATTAGGCTAAGCATCCACGAGTCTCATTACTTGAGATTTTAAATTGTGGAGAACGAGAAATGATAGAGTCAATTATAAGTCGGTGTTCTTGCACAAGCACACTTGGTGTGATTATTTGCCTATTCTCCCATCACTTGCTAATAAATTATCTGCAATAAGTAAGGTCGTACGATTTTATTGAATAACTTAGCTTCTAGCCCAAGATCGTTTAAAAGTTGCTCGGTAATGATAAGAGTTCATAGCCAACGCATAACTTATGAAGCGGGGCGCGAAGATTGGCGAGTCCGAAAAGGCCCTAACAAGGCATGAGGATTCCAATTTATTGCTAAAGATCCAAGGTGATGTGAAAAGCATAATTCCCAAAATCAATATGAAGGATCAAGACTCACGACGAAAAGCAATCAAGTCCCATAAAGATCATGGAGAAGTCTATCCAAAAAGACCCTAACAAGGTATGAGGATAAATAGATCCAAGTCCGAAAAGGAGGCGGAACGTTGTATCTCAAAATCCCAATTAACGATGAAAGAAATTATGATGAAGTCGTGGTCAACAAAGTTGGAGTATCCCCCAAAAGTCTCCAAGTGAAGAAACTCTATTAACGAAGAGAAGACCATTATCTCAAGAACGTCTCTCAAGATATGAAGTATGAAGTACATACCAAATATCGGCCCGAGAAAGGTCTCAAATCGTGAAGCGAGTTATGCCAAGATATGAACTTTTTGATATCCCGAGAAGTAGTTTTAAAATATTTTGTCCTTTAGCTAAGTATTAATCAAATCGTCCTACTTTGCTTTCAGCCTAAATAAACTATCGAAATAAGTCCCAAAAATGCATCTTCATGATCATTCTAAGACAAAAATAAAATATAAGAGATACACCTAGGAATAAGGGAGTTTAAGCATATAATTAAGCCATGTGTGTAAGTGTTTGTTTTGCTAACTTATAATAACAATGATCTCGTTTTTAAGCTTAGTTTGGGGAACGTGAAACTTGTGGGTGATAAATCTTCGCAGCACCAAAGCCCTGATGTAAGTCTTAGATCTCTTTGCAAGTTATTTCCATGTAGCTATTTTCAAGTGAAAATGGTTTTCTATCCCTTTTGTTTCATTCAAGTTTTTATATATCTCTTTAGTAGTAGTGGTTATTGTTAATAAGGCCAAGGTTGATTGATTATAAGAAAAGTGTAAATTTGCTTTATCACTAAGCATTGCATGAGGGCATGGCAATGGTTAAGTGTAGGGGATTTGATAGGTGTGAAAACACCCATCCTTTTACCACTTATTTCTTGCTAAAACAAGACCAAAACGTGTATTTAATGTCATTTGTTTGGAATTATGCGTGGTTTGTGTGTTTGTTGTGTTTTCAGAGCCAACCGGATAAACATTGAAGAAAACATGGGACTGCACGGGTTGTATCGAAGAAAAAGACTCAAGACGAAGTCTATAGTCCAAGAGATGCAAAAGATTTGAAGTCAATGGGCCTAATTGAAGATTTATCGAAGAAAAGGACCAAAGATGGAAGATTTACATATGTCGAAGAACTCAAGTCTATTAAATGAAGAAACTAAAAGACGAGTTGAATTTATTCGACGACAAATCCCGAATCGAAATCGAAAACGTCAACTTTTCTGGAAAAGACGAGAAGACAAAAAGTAAGGGAGAAAGCCCACTCACCAACCAAAGGCAAGGCCTATATAAAGAGATCCCTTCACAACTTGGAGTTTAGCTTTTTATTTTTTCCAGTTCTTTTCTTGTTTTCGTAGGGAACCAACACCACTAAGGTGTTGGTGATTTTTATTTTTCTTGATTTCATCATAGATTTGTAAGTTTTAATCTTTCCCTTTGTTTGTTTAACAATAATCAATCAATATCATCTTCCATTTTAATCTTGTTCATCTTTCTCTTTTTGATTCAAAGTCTCAAGTTTCTATTTTGTTGATTTTGATCTTTAAAATTAAGTGGGTTTTGAGTTTATGTTGATTTGGTTTTATGTTTATTGTTAGTAAATGATTGGTGGTTAGTTTTTGTTTAAGTTTTGGTTAAAAACTTGGTGATTTTGGTTTTAAATCGTTCATTGTTATCCTACTGTTCTTCGTTCTTCATCTACCCAGATTCCGGATCAACAGCAAGCATTTCGAACAAATGTTTTTCCTCAAAATGTTCCGAATCAGTGTTTTTAAATGTTCCGAATGAAGGATTTTTGAAAGTTCCGAATCAAGGTTTTTTGAAAGTTCCGAATCAGTTTTTTTTAATGTTCCGAATCAGTCATTTTTTTTAAATGTTCCGAATGAAGGATTTTTGAAAGTTCCGTATCAAGGTTTTTGATAGGTGTGTAAACACCCATCTTTTCCTACCACTTAATTACAATAATAACCGGACCAAAACGTGTATTTTATGTCTTTTATGTCGGAATTATGCGTGGTTTGTGTTTTTGTTGTGATTTAGGACGAAAAGGTGAAAAGTGGAGAAAACACGGAAATTCACGGGCATTCACGGCTTTTAGTGAAGAAAAAGATGAAAGACGAAGTCGAGAAGTCAAAAGTGGAAAAAGAACGGAAGTCCAAGACCAATTCTGAAGATTTATCGAATAAAAAGTCAAAAGACGGAAGTTTATCAAAAGCCGAAGAATTCAAGTCTATTTTATTTGAAGAATTTAAAGACGAGTTCAAAGAAATCCCGAAGCCAAAAGTCCCTTAAGTCCAAGTTTAAAGAAGATTAGAAGAAAAGGACTAAGTATGCAATTAATGAAGATTAAAAAAAGGAGGGACTTAATTACGCAATTAAGAGAAAAGGAAAGAGGGGAGGAAGCTTCCTTAATCCTCCCCTATAAGTAGTCGTTAGTTGTAATCTTTTTATTTTGTTGGCTAAGTGTGACAATTAGCTCTTCCACCATTTACTTACCTTTTCATTTACTTTTCTTGTCAAATTTAAATACCTTGTCTTGCACCTTAAATTCATTTAATTTCAAGTAAGTTTTCATTTAATTTTTGTCAATCTTTACTTTATCTTGTCAATCTCTTATCTACCTTTCTTAATCTTTGATTTATGTGTTTATGTTTATGTTCATGTTCATGCTTTTATTTTGATCCAAGTGGTTTTTGATTATTGTGGTTAAAGTTGTTTATTTTGTTGATCTTATTTGTTTGTTGATGTATACTGTTGATTCGTGGATAGTTTTATTAATTCGTGTGGTTGATTTTTGGTTAATTTGTGTTTAAATCTGTTGTTACTGTATTCCCTTGTTCTTCGGGAAGGTTGTTCTTGTTTCTGATCTTTCCAGGTAAAAAGTTCCGAGCCAAGACTCTTCATCCGGAACATTCAAAGTTCCGGACCAAGGAGAACTTCCGAGTCAAGGATTTGTTTATTCGGAACTCAAAAGTTCCGGGTCACAATACTTCATTCGGAACTCAAAAGTTCCGGATCAACACAGAACTTCCGAACGAAGTTCCGAACGAAAGTTCCGGACGAACTTCCGGACGAAACTTCCGAATGAAGGATAAGTTCCGATTCAGTGAAAACTTCCGAGTCAAGAGTATTCATTCGGAACTCTAAAGTTCCGAACCAAGGGGCTTCATCCGGAACTTCTCAAAAGTTCTGGATCAACTCAAAGTTCCGAATCAAGGGGTAAGTTCCGAATCAAGGCTTTTCATTCGGAAGTCTTGATCTTCCGAATCAAGGGTTTACCAAAAGTTCCGAATCAAGGCAAATTTTAGAAGTTCTGAATCAGCAAAGTTCCGAACGAAGGATTGTTTTGGATAAGTGATATATTCAGATCAATTTGTTCCGGATCAAGGATTTTGGTTATATTCCGAGCGAAGAAGAATCATGCCACCCGAAGGTGACAGTCCAGACGAGTGATTGTTCCAAACAAAGGATTATTCCGAATGAGCTGTATTCAGGTTCTTATTAGTTTTTGTCTTGGATTTTTATTTTCAAGTTTTATTTTTCCTGCACTTTAAGTTTATTTGCCTTAGTTTTATTTTAGACTTGCCTTAGTTTTAGTCGCGCTTTAAGTTTGCCTTAGATAGATTTAAGTTTACGTCATTTACTTTAGCGCCCTTTAATTTTAGTCTCGCTTTTAAATATTTGCACCATTATTTTAATTAGACTTAGATTTACTTTAAGAGCACATTTACTTTAATTGTTTTGCACCTTTAATTTTAAACACTACAACGACACATTTTTGTTTGCACCAAAAACAATAGAGTCACATAGAGAGCTTAGATCAATTCGATTAGACCAACACAACGAACTTTAATTAATCTTTTTAACTAGGTAAAATCTTAGTTATCAAATGGCGCCACTGCCGGCTCTTTTCGTAAAGATCAACAGTTTTATGTGAGAGACACGTTGCTTTTTGGGATCCGTTCACTTGTGAGCGTTATTTTTCTTGCCTAAAAAATTCAAAAAAATTATAAAAATTAAAAAATAAATACATAAAAATTAAAAATTTCAAAAATCCAAAAAGATTTTATTTTTATTGTGTATATATATTGTTTTTGTGTTTGGTTTTGTTTTATTTTGCATTTTCAGGTGTATGCGTACTAGATCTTCCAATTATCAAGAGCCCGAGACTCAAGAAGATTTAGATATGGCAGGTGTTAACAACAACAACATTCCACCGCACCTCAATAATAATAATAATAACAACAATGCTCTTCCACAGCCCGATCTTCGGACCATGGAGGAACTTTGTCAACCAACAATGTTTGGACGAGGAGGACCGATTGCGCCGATGCAAATCAACGCTCCTGAGTTTTCGTTGAAGCACTACATGATTCAGCAAGTGCAAACAAACCCATTTAGAGGATTGCCTGATGATGATGCCAACAAACACCTCGACAAGTTCATTACAATAACCGAAAGCATGAAGTTTCCTGGGGCCACAATGGATGTTCTTCGCCTACAACTCTTTCCACATACTTTATCGCATCATGCCGAGAAATGGTTTGATCGTCTCCCGAAGAATTCTATTCACACTTGGGATGACATGACTCAACGCTTTCTATCGCGCTACTTTCCACCATCCATGGTCACAAGCCTTCGCAATCAGGTCAGCGGTTTCATGCAAGATCCCGATGAATCTCTTTTTGACGCTTGGGAGCGATATAATGTCTTGATCGATAGATGTCCAAACCACAACATGCTCCCTGTGACCCTAATTGATACTTTCTACAACGGTTTGACTTTTCGAGATCGTGATACGATTAATGCAGCCGCCGGTGGCACATTCATGAAAAGGAGACCCGAGGAGTGTAGAGAGCTAATAGAGAACATGACTACTCATCACAAGAACTGGGATTCCTCTGCTTCTTCTAGGAACAACCCGAGATTCAATGTTTCCTCCACCTCAGCAAACCCTGAGATGACCGAACTCACCCGCATGATGGCCGAAATGAGCAAAAGTATTACGCTTCTCGCTTCAAACCAACAACAACAACAAGTTAAAGCAGTTGCTAATCCTTGTGAAACATGTGGCGGTCCTCACTCATACACCGATTGTCCTTCGACACAAGGAAATCCGGAAAATGTGTATGCAGCTTATGGTAATTATTCACCGGAAAATTACCAAGCTAGACAGCAAGGGGATAGAAATCTGCTGAGCTACCGTTCCAACAACTACCTTTCACCCGGTTTTTCTCCTCAAAACCAAAACCCCGCCAACAACTACAATAGAAGCAACCAAATCCCACCAAGAGCTTCTAACCCTTCTCAACCACCCACCCACCAAAACCCACCCATTAATCCCGATGTTGATGCCATCATGAGAACTCAAGGTGAGCAAATCAAGAATCTACAGAGCCAAATAATTAATTTGAAAGGAGATATCTTGAAGCAAGGAAATGACATCAGAACCGAGGTTCGTGATAATATTCAATCCTCCTT
This sequence comes from Glebionis coronaria, assembly GCA_025667525.1. Taxonomy (NCBI): domain Eukaryota; kingdom Viridiplantae; phylum Streptophyta; class Magnoliopsida; order Asterales; family Asteraceae; genus Glebionis; species Glebionis coronaria. Next base: position 468,027,559 of record CM046877.1, on the reverse strand, counting down.
CAGGACTCAAACAACTGAATTAAAGAATCTGTTGGCTAGTTTCTTGCCCGAAGCTCAACCTTCTTCTTCTTCGGGTTCTCTACCTTCAAACACCGTCACCAATCCGCGAGCTAATGTGAGTGCTATAACTACGCGTAGTGGAATTACCATTGTCAATCCACCTATCCCACCACCATCATCTACACCTCCTCCACCACCATGTGTCCCTACTCCTCCTACACCTAGTATTAGTACACCATCACCGTCTCCGCCTCGTCATGACGATGTATCTCGGAAGGACCCTTCAACATCACAACCTTCACCAACTACACCTTCACCGTCTCCCTATCAACCCAGAATCCCATACCCTTCTCGCATAGGCAAGACCAACGAGCTAACCAAGAATGACTGTCAAGTATCAAAATATGTGGATATGCTATCTAAAATGACCATCAACATTAGCCTTGTTGAAGCACTTTGCCACATGCCAAAATTTGTCAAAGAATTCAAGGAATTGCTTAGCAAGAAGGAGAAGCTGATTGAACTCGCCAACACACGCTTAAATGAAAACTGCTCAGCAGTTATTCTTAAAGAATTACCGGAAAAGCTTGGAGATCCCGGTCGCTTTGTGTTGCCTTGCGTGTTCAACAAAACTGAAGAATTTACTGCCCTTGCTGATCTCGGGGCTAGTATTAATTTGATGCCATTGAGTGTTTGGAAAACACTATCATTGCCCGACCTCATTCCAACAAAGATGACTCTCGAACTTGCAAACCGCACTCTCGCTTACCCCGTTGGTATAGCCGAAGACGTGTTTATCAAAGTTGGCACATTTACTTTCCCGGTCGATTTTGTCGTAGTTGATTATGAAATGGACCCTCGTATTCCTTTAATACTTGCTCGGCCATTCTTAAGAACCGGACGAGCTTTAGTAGATGTGGCCGAAGGTGAGTTAATCTTACGAGTCGGGGATGATTCAAAAGTTTTTAAAATGGGGAAGCTTATAGGCAAATCCTTTGGAGGCCGAGAATCAGTGAAAATGATAAATGTGCTCGATGACTTTGTCGTCTACGACAATCCTCTATTCGACTCTTGCATTGATAATCCACTTTTTAATGAGGATGTGGATGATTCTCTCTCCACTTTGGAAGCTCCTCCCATTTATGATTCTCCACCGGTCTTCGATGCTTATGATGATGATGATTCTAGCTCAGATTCGGATGATTTTGATTGTACTTCTGAGTATCCCGAGCTGCCCACTTTCGATGATTTTGATGAGGCTGATACTCTCTCGAGCGATTCTTCACATAATGAAGATCCTCCGCCATCACTCGATCCTACTGTGGACGATTACTCATTTGAGGAAGATTTCTCTGAATTTCTCAACACTTACTTCCCTCATGAGAGTGATGCTCCTCCTTATGACTTTGAAGATTATCGTCTTGATCCTACTTTGGATTTGAAGCACATTCTGTCAAAGGAGAAGAAACCGGTCGACACCGAAATCCGTTGCACATATGATTTGACACCTCTTTGTCCCCCTTCTGAGGACGAGGTTGTGCTTCTTTGCGGATCTTCTTCACACTCGACTGAGCCTGAGTGCTATTTTCCCTTAAAGGAAAAGGTGTTCGACCCTGGTATTGAAGTCTTTAAGCCATCTCAGTATCCACCTGATGAAATAAAAGGAAAAATCTTTGGAAATTTTGAAGACATGCTTGCACCACTTCAACCTTGCTTCCACCGTGCTCCGTCACTGCTTAAGGGAACCTTGCCACTTCTTATTTGGCTTGCCTTGTTCGCCTTAAGCTCGTGTTTATTGATGGACGAAAACTATGTCTTTGATCCTGGTGGATATGTTTCATGCTTCTTCCATTGATGATCAAGGTCGAGTCAGGCTCACGACTCGGTTAACAAAAATCAAGCGCTTCTTGGGAGGCAACCCATGCATCTATCTTTTCGCTTTCTTTATCATAAGTGTAGGGGGGACCCTTTGGTTTGCTTTCCTCCCCTCACTTCTTAATCAGGGATTCGCGCTTCAAAGAATCCACTCTTGACGATTCTTGACGACCCGTGATTCCGTGTTCTACTTTATCCCGGTTCTATCCTAAACTCTTTTCGATTCACTATTTTATATATTTTCTCCATATTAAAATAGGAATCTCTATAGTTTTCTTTTCCTTAGCAAGATTTAAACAACGTGCACAATGTCCTAAGTGTAGGGGAGTTTACTCCTACATGCTTAAACATTGAGGACAATGTTTATCTTAAGTGTAGGGGGGACTTCTATCGAAGTTAAGCGGTCTTTTCCTTGTATTTGTCCTCATTTTAACCGGAAAATCAATTTTTCGACATTTTTCAAAATTTTTGATCTATTTTGGCCTATTAGTTTTTCCTTTTGTATAGTTATTTTCTTTCTTTGCTTGAATAAATGTTTAATAAGTGGTTTTAATTTTCAAACGTTGTGAATCTTTTGACTCAATCCGAGTTTACTCTAGCTAGTATCCTTAACGTGTTTAAGTCAAGTTTTGCTAGGCTTTTATATAGGGAGCTATAAAACGCGAAAGTCTTAACTCTCACGGGTTAAGAACAAGAACTTTTCGCAAGTTCCTATAATTGATCCTAGAGAGTCGTTTATCAAGGGAACTTTAAAATGCAAATTCTAAACTTGAAAAAGTCTAAGAATTTGCAAGATCCTATAGGCGACTCGAAAACCCAAAACTTTGATTTAATAGGCTAAGTATCCACGAGTTTCATTACTTGAGATTTTAAACTATGGAGAACGAGAGATGATAGAGCCAATTATAAGTTCGGTATTCTTTCGTGAATTTATGTGAGTTAATTATGAGCCTATTCTCCCATCGCTTGCTAATAATTTATCTGCTAATAAATAAGGTTATACGATTTGAAAAGTTACTTAGCTTCTAGCCCAAGATCGTTTAAAAGTTGCTCGGTATGGATTAGAGTTCATAGCCAAGGCATAACTTATTGAAGCGGGACGCGAAGATTGGTGAGTCCGAAAAGGCCCTAACAAGGCATGAGGGCTATATTTTGTTGCTAAAGATCCAAAGTGATGTGAAGAATCATTTATTGAAAATCAATATGAAGGATCGAGACACACGACGTAAAGCAAACTCCCCAAAAGTCATGGAGAAGTGTATCCGAAAAGACCCTAACAAGGTATGAGGATAAATAGATCCAAGTCATAAAAGGAGGCGGATCGTTGTATATCAAAGTCCAAAATAAAGATTGGAGAAAAATGAAGAAGTCGTGGTCCAAGTATGAATCTCTCAAAACTTCAAGTGAAGAAATTCCATTATGAAGAGAAGACCATAATTTCATGAACGTCTCTCAAGATTTGAAGTATGAAGTCGCTGCCAAATATCGGTCCGAGAAAGGTCTCAAATCGCGAAACGAGTTATGCCAAGATATGAACTTTATGAGGTCCCGAGAAGCAGTTTTAAAAGATTTTGTCCTTTAGCTAACTATTGATTAAATCGTTCACTTTATTTTCAGACCTAATAACTATCGAAATAAGTCAAAAATGCATCCTCGTGATCATTCAAGACAATAATAAAATATAAGAGATACACCTAGGAATAAGGGAGTCTAAGTGAATAATTGGCCCACATGAGTTCGTGATAGTTTACTAACTTATAATAACAATGATCTCGTTTTTAAGCTTGGTTTGGAGAAAGTGAAAACTTGAGGATGATGATTATTCATAACATTTTCCAAAACCCAAGGTATGCTTTTGATTTCTTTATTTTGTATGTTTTTAATTTTCTATCTCTTTAATAAAGGCCAATGTGGATTGATTATGATGAAAAGTGTAATCTTGCTTTGTAACTAATGCATTGCATGAGGGCATTGCAATGGTCAAGTGTAGGGGATTTGATAGGTGTGTCAACACCCATCTTTTCCTACCACTTAATTACAATAATAACCGGACCAAAACGTGTATTTTATGTCTTTTGTCGGAATTATGCGTGGTTTGTGTTTTTGTTGTGATTTAGGACGAAAAGGTGAAAAGTGGAGAAAACACGGAAATTCACGGGCATTCACGGCTTTTATTGAAGAAAAAGATGAAAGACGAAGTCTAGAAGTCAAAAGTGGAAAAAGAACGGAAGTCCAAGACCAATTCTGAAGATTTATCGAAGAAAAAGTCAAAAGACGGAAGTTTATCAAAAGCCGAAAAATTCAAGTCTATTTTATTTGAAGAATTTAAAGACGAGTTCAAAGAAATCCCGAAGCCAAAAGTCCCTTAAGTCCAAGTTTAAAGAAGATTAGAAGAAAAGGACTAAGTATGCAATTAATGAAGATTAAAAGAAGGAGGGACTTAATTACGCAATTAAGAGAAAAGGAAAGAGGGGAGGAAGCTTCCTTAATCCTCCCCTATAAATAGTCATTAGGTTTAATCTTTTCATTTTGTTGGCTAAGTGTGACAATTAGCTCTTCCACCATTTACTTACCTTGTCATTTACTTTTCTTGTCAAATTTAAATACCTTGTCTTGCACCTTAAATTCATTTAATTTCAAGTAAGTTTTCATTTAATTTTAGTCAATCTTTACTTTACCTTGTCAATCTCTTATCTACCTTTCTTAATCTTTGATTTATGTGTTTATGTTTATGTTCATGTTCATGCTTTTATTTTGATCCAAGTGGTTTTTGATTATTGTGGTTAAAGTTGTTTATTTTGTTGATCTTTTTTGTTTGTTGATGTTTACTGTTGATTCGTGGATAGTTTTATTAATTCGTGTGGTTGATTTTTGGTTAATTTGTGTTTAAATCTGTTGTTACTGTATTCCCTTGTTCTTCGGGAAGGCTGTTCTTGTTTCTGTTCTTTCCAGGTAAAAAGTTCCGAGCCAAGACTCTTCATCCGGAACATTCAAAGTTCCGGACCAAGGAGAACTTCCAAGTCAAGGATTTGTTTATTCGGAACTCAAAAGTTCCGGGTCACAATACTTCATTCGGAACTCAAAAGTTCCGGATCAACATAGAACTTCCGAACGAAGTTCCGAACGAAAGTTCCGGACGAACTTCCAGACGAAACTTCCGAATGAAGGATAAGTTCCGATTCAGTGAAAACTTCCGAGTCAAGAGTATTCATTCGGAACTCTAAAGTTCCGAACCAAGGGGCTTCATCCGGAACTTCTCAAAAGTTCCGGATCAACTCAAAGTTCCGAATCAAGGGGTAAGTTCCGAATCAAGGCTTTTCATTCGGAAGTCTTGATCTTCCGAATCAAGGGTTTACCAAAAGTTCCGAATCAAGGCAAATTTTAGAAGTTCCGAATCAGCAAAGTTCCGAACGAAGGATTGTTTTTGATAAGTGACATATTCAGATCAATTTGTTCCGGATCAAGGATTTTGGTTATATTCCGAGCGAAGAAGAATCATTCCACCCGAAGGTGACAGTCCGGACGAGTGATTGTTCCAAACAAAGGATTATTCCGAATGAGCTGTATTCAGGTTCTTATTAGTTTTTGTCTTGGATTTTTATTTTCAAGTTATATTTTTCCTGCACTTTAAGTTTATTTGCCTTAGTTTTATTTTAGACTTGCCTTAGTTTTAGTCGCGCTTTAAGTTTGCCTTAGATAGATTTAAGTTTACGTCATTTACTTTAGCGCCCTTTAATTTTAGTCTCGCTTTTAAATATTTGCACCATTATTTTAATTAGACTTAGATTTACTTTAAGAGCACCTTTACTTTAATTGTTTTGCACCTTTAATTTTAAACACTACAACGACACATTTTTGTTTGCACCAAAAACAATAGAGTCACATAGAGAGCTTAGATCAATTCGATTAGACCAACACAACGAACTTTAATTAATCTTTTTAACTAGGTAAAATCTTAGTTATCAGTTTTTTGAAAGTTCCGAATCAGTCTTTTTTGAAAGTTCCGAATTAGTCTTTTTGAAAGTTCCGAATCAGTCTTTTTTTTAAATGTTCCGAATGAAGGATTTTTGAATATTCCGAATCAGTTTGTTCTGAATCAGTGTTATTCCGGATCAGTAATGTTCCGAATCAGTCTTTTTATATATTCCGAATGAAGATTTCTCTTAAATTTTCCGAATGAAGGACAAATCTTCCGAATTAGCATTTTATTTCGAATGAAAGGTTTTCAGTTAGAAGTTCCGGATGAACAAATGTTCCGAATGAAGGTTAATGTTCCGAATGAAGCTTTTGTCCAAATTTTCCGAATGAAGGTAAATGTTCTGAATGAAGCATAGGTTCCAAATGAAGGTTTATGTTTAGTATATTCCGGATCAAGCTTAACATTCTGAATCAGTGACTTTTTCTGAGTTTAGGTAGTTAACTGTTTTATTTTAATTCAAGTTTTATTTTTATTAATTGCTTTTAGTTTATCTTTATTTACTTTACGCATTTACCTTTTTAGTAGAATAGAAAACCAAACCCCTTTTTAGTAACCAAGAACAACTATTCCACTTTGAACCGTGATCGATTCGAGAAGATACCGAGAATAAAATTGAACCCCATGCAAAACCTTTGTATCAGGATTGCACGGGTTTTATCGAAGAAAAATACGAAGAGACGATGTCTGTTGTCCAAGAGATGCAAAAGATTTGAAGTCAATGGCCTATTTGAAGATTTATCGAAGAAAAGGACCAAAGATGGAAGAATTACATATGCCGAAAGAACTCAAGTCTATTAAACGAAGAAATTTAAAGACGAGTTAAATTTATTCGTCGACAAATCCCGAATTAGAATCGAAAACGTCAACTTTTCTGAAAAGACGAGAAGACAAGAAGAAAGGGAGAAAGCCCACTCACCAACCATCTTGAAGACCTATAAATAGGAATCCCTTCACACAAGTTTTTTAGTTTTTCATTTTTCCAGTTTTCTTTCTTTTCTTGTTTCGTAGGGTAACCAACACCATTAAGGTGTTGGTGATTGTTCATCTTAGATTTCACAAGTTCTTTTAAGTTTTAATCCTTTCTTTTGATTGTTTAACATTAATCTTTCAATATAATCTTTCATTTCATCTTGTTCATCTTTCTCTTGTTGATTTAAAGTTTTAAAATTTTATTTTGTTGAGTTTGATCTTAAAAAGTAAGTGGGTTTTGTGTTTTTATTGTTTTGGTTTGATGATTATGATTAGTAGATGATTAGTGGTTAAATTGGTTTAAGTTTTGGTTAAAACTTGGTGATTTTAGTTAAATTCGTTCTTGGTTGTCCTTACTGTTCTTCGAGTTCTTCATCTACTCAGATTCCGGATCAACAGCAAGTATTCCGAACCAACATTTTCCTTAAATTATTCCGAATCAGTTCGTTCATCCGGACTAATCAATATTCCGGATGAGTCTTTATATTCCGAATCAAAGTTCTTAAAAAATATTCCGAATCAGTTTTTTGTTCCAATGAAGCTCTTTAGTTAAAGTTCCGAGTCAGTGCAATTTATTCTGAATCAAGTAATTTCATTAGATATTCCGAACCAGCAGATTTAATTCAGTTATTCCGAATCAAAGTTTTCATCCGGAATAATAAATATTCCGGATGAGTAGTATATTCCGAATCAAAGGCTTTTAGTATTTTGTTCCGAATTAGTGTTATTCCGGATCAGTTTTATTCCGAATCAATTTTATTCCGAATCAGTGATATTCCGGATCAAGCAAAATGTTCCGGATGAAAATATATTCCGAATGAAGGAAATCTTCCGAATGAAGCTTTTGTCCAAATGTTCCGAATGAAGGTTTCTGTTTAGTATATTCCGGATCAAGCATAAACATTCGGAATCAGTGACTTTTTCTGAGCTTAGGTGTTTAACTGTTTTATTTTAATTCAAGTTTAATTTTTATTAATTGCTTTTAATTAATTGCTTTTAGTTTATCTTAATTTACTTCACGCATTTACCATTTTAATAGAATAGAAATCCAAACCCCTTTTTAGTAACCAAGAACAACTATTCCACTTTGAACCGTGATCGATTCGAGAAGATACCGAGAATTAAATTGAACCCATTCAAAACCATTGTATCAAATGGCGCCGCTGCCGGCTCTTCTCGTAAGGATTAATAGTTTTTTGTGAGAAATTGGATTTTGGGATCCGTTCACCGTGAACGTTACTTTTTCATTAAAAAATTCAAAAACCCTAAAAGTATAAAATTTTCAAAAATACAAAAAAAATAAAAAACATAAAAAAAAACCAAAAATATTTCCTGCTTTGTTAGTTCTTTTGCAGGTGTATGCGCACTTGATCAACGTCTTATCAAGAGCCCGAGACTCTCGATAACTTAGACATGGTCGGTGTACACAACAACAATAACAATCCACCTCAAAACAACATGAATAATAGCAATAATGAACCTCTACCAGACAATCGCCCTATGATTGAACTTTTGCAAGCACATGTAGAGGGAAACAACGATCTTATTGTGATACCCGCGATTGCAGCCAACAACTTTGAGCTTAAATCCGGCTTTATTCAAATGGTCTCAGCTCAACCATTCTTGGGGCGTACCATTGATGATCCTCATGACCACATCAAAAGGTTCCTTTAACTCACAAATACGGTCAAATTAAATGGTGTTCTACAAGAGATAATCCGTTTACAACTTTTTCCTTTCTCCTTAGAGGGACAAGCCCGGCATTGGCTTGCAAAGGAAACGCCACAAAGTATTCTGACGTGGACGGACTTAGAGACCAAATTCATAAACTACTTTCCCACCCTCTCGTACTACCGCTTTGCGGAATGAAATTATTAATTTTGAACAAAAGTACGATGAAACTTTTAGTGAATCTTGGGACCGTTTAAAGACCTTTTAAGAAAGTGCCCACAACATGGTTTTACCAAAGTGCACCAAATTAATACTTTTTACAATGGTTTAAGCATGAATGACCAAGATTCACTAAATAGTGCATCGGGGGGTAATATTTTGGTTAAGAGTTCTAATGCCGCTTGGGATATTATTGAGAATAAGTCTAGAGTGCAAACCAAGAGTGTTCGGACCAATGCCGCTAGTGCTAGCACTAGTGACGACGACAAGAGACTTGACAAAATTACTTCGCTTCTTGAATCGCTTGCTGCCCACACTGCTAACAACACCAAAAGCATCAACACTCAAAACGCTCAGGTCAATGCTGTAAGCCAACCATATGAAATATGCGGGGGGCCTCACTCTTACACTACTTGTACCTCCACCCAAGACTATCCTTGTGAGAATGTTAACGCAGCATACGGTACCTATCCTCCGGCCGGTTATCAAGCACGTCCTCAAGGAGACCGTAACTTGCTAAGCTATCGTTCCAACAACTTTCTTTCCCCGCCTGGTTTTCCTCCAACCAATCAAAACCAACAACAAAACCTTAAACGAACCAATCAAAACCAACCTCAAGCACCTTACCAACCACCTCAAAGATAACCATATCCACCTCAAAATCCTACTCAAGTTTACCAACCCGCTCCTTACCAACCACCTGCTTATCAAGCACCTCCTCCTACTCAACCCACCGTTTTCAACCACGAGGTCGAAACGTACATGCGGACGAATGATGTGTTGGTGAAGAATCTGCAGACCCAGATTATTAATTTTAAGGGCGACATGGTGAAACAAGGAAATGATCTTAGAGCCGATATACGAAACTCTTTGAGTAGTCAAACGAATGACCTAAGGGACATGATGGCGGGTTTCTTCCAAGGTAATCAAACCTCTTCTTTGGGTACTCTTCCGAGTAACACCGTTGCTAATCCAAGAGGGGAGATGAAAGCAATCACCACTCACAGTGGAAAAGGTAAAAAGGAACCCGAGCTTCCTATACCTACACCGGTGATTGTGACAAAGGAAAACGAGTCACCTACTCATATTCCTCAACCTTCTACTTCCCCAATTCCTCCACCTCTTACTTCTACCCCTCCACCACCCAAGGATGTGAGTGATCCTACTTTTCCAAAGCCTTCCTCTTCTTCCGATATACCTTATCCCTCAAGGTTGAGGAAAGAGAAGCTCAAAAGCAAGGACGATATTCAAGTTTCAAACTTTCTCAAAATGTTTAAGCAATTGAATTTCAACATCTCCTTCGCTGAGGCTCTCGCTCACATGGCTAAATATGCGAAGATGTTTAAGGATCTTCTTAGTGACAAGGAGAAGCTTATTGATATTGCTAATACCCAACTTAACGAGAATTGCTCCGCTGTTCTCTTAAGGAAATTGCCAACCAAACTTGGTGATCCGGGTCGCTTCTTAATCCCTTGCAACTTCCCGGGAGTAGAGAATTGCATGGCCCTAGCCGATCTAGGTGCTAGTATAAACTTAATGCCATTAAGCGTTTGGAAGCAATTATCTCTCCTTGAGCTAGTCCCCACCAAAATGACTTTGGAATTAGCTAACCGTAGGGTTGCTTATCCGGTGGGGATAGTCGAAGACGTTTTCGTTGGCGTTGACAAATTCACCTTCCCGGCGGATTTTGTTGTCGTTGACTAGGAGATGGACCCTCAGGTTCCATTAATCGTTGGACGTCCATTCTTGAGGACCGGTCGCACTCTCATCGATGTAGAAGCGGGTGAGCTTATCATGAGAGTTGGTGACGATCAAACTGTCTTCAACATGGGGAAGATCTCTAAACAGCCTTATTCGTACGAGAGTGTTAATTGTATCGACGTTCTTGATGAGGCTTGTGAAGAACACTTCAAAGATGCTTGTAAAAGTAGTCGTACCTCTCCTCCCAATGTTGAGACCGTTGCCTCTATTGCTCCATCACTAACTCCATTTGGAGAAAGTGATTTCCTTTTGACTGAATTTGAAGCAAGTTTAGGGGATGTGGAATTACAATATGATGATTCTCCCACCGATTGGGATGAAGACATTCGTACCATTGAGAAACTTCTCAATGAGGACCATATTTCTCCACCATCTCCCAAGGATATTGCTATCGATGAACCGAATTTGAATACACCTTCCATCGAAAATCCTCCGGATTTAGAGCTTAAGGAGTTACCGTCCCATCTCGAGTATGTGTTCCTTGAAGACAAGAAGAAGTCACCCGTCATCATCGCTAAGGACTTGAAAGAACAAGAAAAATCTCGCCTTATCGTTGTGCTTAAAGATCATAAGAAGGCAATTGCTTGGAAAATTTCCGATATCCGCGGAATTGATCCAAACTTTTGTACTCACAAAATTCTCATGGAAGATGACTTTAAACCCGCAATCCAAAGCCAAAGAAGGGTTAATCCTCGAATTCATGACGTCATCAAACAAGAGGTTATCAAACTTCTTTATGCCGGCATGATTTACCCTATTTCGAATTCGCCATAGGTAAGTCCCGTCCATTGTGTGCCAAAGAAAGGCGGAATAACCGTTGTTCCCAATGAACACAACGAGTTGATTCCTACTCGTCTCGTTACTGGGTGGAGAGTCTGTATCGACTATCGCAAACTCAATGATGCCACGAGAAAAGATCATTTTCCTCTTCCTTTCATGGATCAAATGCTCGAGCGTCTAGCGGGTAATGACTATTACTGCTTCTTAGACGGTTTCTCTGGGTATTTTGATATTCCCATCGATCCCAAATACCAAGAGAAAACCACATTCACTTGTCCTTATGGAACATTTGCCTACAAAAGAATGCCTTTCGTCTTATGCAATGCTCCTGGGACGTTCCAAAGGTGTATGATGGCTATCTTCCATGACATGGTTGAAGAAACTATGGAAGTATTCATGGATGATTTCTCGGTTTATGGTGATTCATTCTCTGCTTGCCTAGCCAATTTAGAACGTATGCTTAAGCGGTGTGAAGACACTCGCCTTGTTCTAAATTGGGAAAAATGCCATTTCATGGTAAAAGAGGGCATCGTGCTAGGACACAAAATCTCCAAAGCTGGTCTTGAAGTGGACCGTGCTAAAGTCGATGTTATCGCAAAATTACCTCCACCTTCAACCGTGAAGGGTGTGAGAAGTTTCCTTGGTCATGCGGGCTTCTACCATCGATTCATCAAAGATTTTTCTAAAATCGCTCGCCCGATGACCCACTTCTTGGAAAAAGATACTCCTTTTATCTTTTCCAAAGAGTGTATTGAAGCCTTCAACCTTCTTAAGGATAAGCTAACTAAGGCACCGGTCTTGGTTACCCCTAATTGGGAGCTACCTTTCGAATTGATGTGCGATGCTAGCGACTTTGCTATTGGAGCGGTTTTGGGCCAAAGAGTGAATAAACACTTCCAACCGATCCATTACGCTAGCAAGACAATGACGAGGGCTCAATTGCATTACATGACAACCGAAAAAGAGCTTTTAGCTGTTGTCTATGCTTTTGAAAAATTTCGCCCCTATCTTGTCCTTTCTACCACCATCGTGTATACCGACCATTCCGCGTTGAAGTACTTGTTAACTAAACAAGATTCTAAACCAAGACTTCTTCGCTGGGTTTTGCTACTTCAAGAATTTAAAATCGAAATTCGTGATAAGAAGGGAGCTGAAAACCTAGCCGCGGATCACCTCAGTAGACTTGAGGATCCTTATCAAGGGGATCATCTCAGTAGACTTGAGGATCCTTATCAAGGGGATCACTCAAAAACACCTTCTCAACCCATTCATACTTTTCCTCTACCTTCCACACTTCCCAATGAAGAAGCTAACAAAGACAAATCTTCCACCACAACACCTATTCCACCTACACCAAAACCTACTCTTCCATATCCTTCAAGGTTGAAAAAGGACAAGTTAAAGAACAAGGATGACATCCAAGTCTCAAATTTCTTAAGGATGTTCAAGCAACTCAACATCAATATCTCCTTTGCGGAAGCTCTTGCTTATATGCCAAAGTTTGCTATGATGTTCAAGGATTTACTCTCAAACAAAGAAAAATTGGTTGATTTTCCCAACACATCCCTTAATGAAAATTGTTCCGTCGTGCTACTTAAAACCTTACAAACAAAACTTGGAGATCCGGGGAGCTTCTTGATACCTTGTAATTTTCCTGGTGTTGAAAATTGCATGGCTTTGGCGGATTTAGGGGCAAGCATTAACCTCATGCCTTTATCGGTTTGGAAAAAACCTTCTCTTCCCGAGCTCACTCCCACTAGGATGACTCTTGAATTAGCCAACCGAACCATAGCTTACCCCGTAGGTATCGCGGAGGATGTGTTTGTAGGTGTGGATAAGTTTACATTTCCGGCCGACTTTGTAGTGGTTGATTATGACATGGATCCTAGAGTTCCTTTGATTGTTGGTAGACCGTTTTTTAGAACGGGTCGTACTTTGATAGATGTGGTGGAAGGAGAACTAATTATGAGAGTAGAAGATGAGAGAGTGGTGTTTAAGTTAGGGAAAGTTTGTGATAGTAAAGAGGTTAAGGAGTCTAGACCTTGTGAGACTATTAACATTGTTGATGTGTTAGATGAGGTGTGTGATGAACACTTTCATGATGCTTGTAAGAGTACTAGTGATGAGATGCCCCATGTTGAAACCGTGGCCTCAATTGTTCCCTCTTTAACACCTTTTGGAGAGAGTGATTTCTTCTTGGAGGAATTTGAGTCAAACTTTCTTGGTGATGATGATTCTCCCATTAATTGGGAAGAAGATATTCTTACTATCCAAAAGTTGCTCAATGAGGACCCTATTCCTTCTCCTATTCCACAAGAAGTTACCATTGAGGATCCTTCCATAGTAAAACCTTCCATAGAGAGTCCACCTCCTATTGAACTTAAGGACCTTCCATCCCACCTAGAGTATGCTTTCTTAGAGGGCAAAGACCAATTACCTTTGATCATTGCTAAAGAGTTGAAAGAGGATGAGAAGGAGAAACTTATTGAAGTCCTTAAGAAACACAAGAAAGCTTTAGCATGGAAAATATCCGACATAAGGGGAATTGATCCACATTTTTGTACACACAAAATCCTTATGGAGGATGACTATAAACCCGCCATTCAAAGTCAAAGAAGAGTTAACCCAAAAATCCATGAGGTCATTAAGAAGGAAGTGATTAAACTCTTAGATGCGGGTATGATTTATCCCATTTCCGACTCTCCATGGGTTAGCCCGGTGTATTGTGTTCCAAAGAAGGGTGGAATCACCGTGGTACCTAATGAGAATAATGAGCTTATTCCTACGAGACTTGTCACCGGTTGGAGAGTTTGTATTGATTATAGAAAATTCAATGAGGCGACTAGGAAAGACCATTTCCCATTACCTTTTATGGATCAAATGCTTGAACGCTTAGCGGGAAATGAGTACTATTGCTTTCTTGATGGTTTTTTGGGTTATTTCCAAATACCCATTGACCCTAAGGATCAAGAAAAGACCACATTCACTTGTCCCTACGGTACATTTACTTACAAGAGGATGCCTTTTGGCTTATGTAATGCACCGGGGACGTTTCAAAGGTGCATGATGGCGATTTTCCATGATATGATAGAGCAAACTATAGAGGTTTTTATGGATGATTTTTCTGTCTTTGGAAATTCATTTACCTCATGTCTCACCAATCTAGAGAGAATGCTTAAGCGTTGTGAGGAAACACGATTAGTACTTAATTGGGAGAAATGTCACTTTATGGTGAAAGAGGGAATTGTTTTAGGACACAAAGTATCCAACAAGGGATTAGAAGTGGATCGAGCTAAAATTGATGTGATTGCTAAGCTTCCCCCACCCACCTCGGTTAAAGGTGTGAGGAGTTTCTTAGGTCATGCGGGATTTTATAGGCGCTTTATACAAGATTTTTCTAAGATAGCTAGACCGATGACTCACCTCTTGGAGAAAGAGGCTCCTTTCATTTTTAACCAAGATTGTTTGGACTCTTTTGAGACTCTTAAGGATAAATTGACAAAGGCTCCCGTTTTGGTTTCTCCAAATTGGGAATTACCTTTTGAGCTTATGTGTGACGCTAGTGATTATGCGGTGGGGGCCGTCTTAGGACAAAGAGTTAATAAGCATTTTCAACCTATACACTATGCGAGTAAAACCATGACCGGTGCACAACTTCATTACACTACCACGGAAAAAGAGTTGCTTGCTATAGTATATGCTTTTGAGAAGTTTAGACCATACCTTGTGCTTTCCAAAACCATAGTGTATACGGATCATTCCGCTCTCAAGTATCTTATGACAAAACAAGATGCTAAGCCTAGGCTTTTGAGATGGTTTTTGTTGCTTCAAGAGTTTAAGATAGAAATTCGTGATAAGAAAGGGGCCGAGAATTTAGCGGCGGATCACTTGAGTAGACTTGAGCATCCTTTTCAAGGAGATTTTCCACATCAAGAAATCAATGAATCCTTTCCATTAGAGGAGCTCATGTCTATCTCTTCCCAAGAGGATGCCACTCCTTGGTTTGCGGATATCGCAAACTATCTTGTGGGCAATGTGCTTATTGAGGGTCTTACTTATCAACAAAAGAAGAAATTTCTTAAGGAAGTTAAGTATTACTTTTGGGATGATCCTTATCTTTTTAGGCAATGTGCGGACCAAATCATTAGACGGTGTGTAGATGGGCCCGAGGCATTTAAGATCTTAGAAGAGTGTCATAAAGGACCTACGGGTGTACATTTTGGGCCCAACTATACCGCCAAGAAAGTCTTTGATTCGGGTTACTATTGGCCTTCCATTTACAAAGATGCCCATGAAATGGTGAAATTTTGTGATGTGTGTCAAAGACAAGGAAAAATTACGCAACGTGATGAGATGCCACAAAATTTTATCCAAGAGTGTGAGATATTTGATGTATGGGGCATTGATTTCATGGGACCTTTTCCATCCTCTAAGGGAAACAAGTATATACTTGTGGCGGTGGATTATGTGTCAAAATGGGTGGAGGCTAAAGCCTTACCTACCAATGATGCTAGAGTTGTTGTGAAGTTTTTGAAACAATTGTTTGCTAGATTTGGTGTACCTCGGGCCATCATAAGTGATCGTGGTACGCACTTTTGTAATGATCAATTCACGAGAGTTATGAAGAAATATGGAGTTAATCATAGACTTTCTACCGCGTATCACCCTCAAACAAATGGTCAAACCGAGGTCACAAATCGTGGTTTAAAGAGAATTTTAGAGAGAACGGTGGGAGAGCATCGAGCTTCTTGGTCGGATAAGATTGATGATGCTTTGTGGGCGTTTAGGACGGCTTTTAAAACACCAATTGGTTGTACTCCTTATAGGCTTGTCTATGGAAAAGCGTGCCACCTCCTATTCGAGTTAGAACACAAGGCATCTTGGGCTCTCAAGTGGGCTAACTTTGACTTAAACCAAGCCGGTTCCCATAGGAAAGATCAAATCAATGAGATGGATGAATTGAGAGCCAATGCCTATGAAAATTCTTTGCTTTACAAGGAAAAGACTAAGAAATTGCATGATGCTAAGATCAAGAATCGTGAGTTCAAAGTTGGAGAGCCGGTTCTCCTCTTTAACTCAAGGTTGAAACTTTTTGCGGGCAAGCTTAAGTCGAGATGGTCCGGTCCATTCACTATTGCTCAAGTGTTTCCATATGGAACTATTGATTTGTCACAACCCGATGGTCCAAACTTTAAAGTGAATGGTCACCGTGTTAAGCATTACTTTGGGGAGGACATTTCCGTCAAAATGGTCCAAGAGGTCCCCATTTTCCCCATGAATTAATTCAAGAGGGACGAGTCGAGCTAGAGACTCATTAACTCAAGCATCGTATAACTAGGTTTAGAATGTTGTAGGTTAGAAATAAAGGGATAGACTTGGAGATAAGTGTAGGGGAGACCTTCTTTTGTCTTCATGATTGTTTGTAGGGTTGCTCACTCATTTCATGCTTTAGAGCTTATGGAGGAGGCCCTTGTATCCGGTTCACTTCGTTACTATTGTGATCTTTCATTGACACCTTGTGCTTAAACATGATTTCACTAATAGTTGTCCTTTCCTTAACTTGGGTTAAGCAAAGTCTATTCATTGTCATAAGTGTAGGGGAATTTTTTATACTTCCATGCTCTTAAACATTGAGGACAATGTTTAGCTTAAGTGTAGGGGGTCTTCTATCGAAGTGACCTTACCTAGAACTTGTCATTGTCTTTCATGATAACATAGAAAATTGGAATTTCAAACATTTTTCAAATTTTTGATCTACTTTGGCCACTAAAAATATGCATTCATAATTTTTGCATTATTCATTTTTCATTTGCATAACACATTTGCATTGTATATATTTCGTCTTTTATTTTTCATCAAAAGTTGGAAAAAGAAAAAAATATAATAAAACATGGTTTTAACAAGTTTAGACTTCTTTGACATATTAGGCCCGCCATGGATATTTTGACTCAACCCGAGTTTGCTTATCTTAGCATTCTCTAGCTAGTATCCTTAACCATGTAGTCCTTCATTGGTCTATTAGGCTAAGCATCCACCAATCTCATTATTTGAGATTTTAAATTTGTGGAGAATGGGAAATGATAGAGTTGAAGCAAGTATAAAAGGGCTAGATAAACTTCATGATAATTACTTGTGGCTAAACCCTTCTCTTCTTAACCTCTATTTTCTTCGCATGTATATAATTGTTAATAAATAATCAAGAACGGTTTTAATTGGTTTGTAATCTCTTATGCATTTTTGCCTAATCATTCATGGTTGATATAAGTACGTCTTAAGATTCTAAGTTAGAACATTTTATGTGTACTAGACTTATGTCATGCTCAATATTTAGCGGGTGTTTTTCCTTTTATTCTTTTCAAATTTCTTAGTGAGGAATAAAAGAAAAATAAGAGCGGCTTATGAAAAAAAATGAGTGGCTAGAAAAAAAAAGAAAAAAGAAAAAGAAAAAGAAAAGAAAAAATATATATATACAAGACTCCCAAGAGGGGCAGTGTGGTGTTAATTATAGTGACTATTGAGTTCCAATATTACCTTGACGAGTTGCGGGGATTCAATAGATTGCTCCAATCCAATATTACCTTGATGGGTTGCGGGGTTGAAGATCCAAAGTCTCAAAAAGATGGCGGATGTAAATTATTGCGTGAGTTTTATTTTTCTTTCCTTAGCGAGTGTGTAGCTACTTATGAAAGCATAACATGAGGATTTTACACATAAAGCGAATGACTTATTATTCTTGAAACGGACTTGTATTAATTGTGAGCGGTTTTTCAAGTAATGGATGAGAGGATTACTTAGGATTAAAACCGTGCTTCCTTATTTTTGGATTTTGCACTTCTTATACTTCACACTTGAATAAATGACAAATTTGCCCACAAGCAATTTGCTCAAATAATAACCGGTTCCACATTTAATTGTCATGAATAAGTTGATGCACTTTTTACTTGTGAATGCAATGATCCCATTTTTAAGCTTGGTATGGGGAAAGTGAAACTTGAGGGTGATAAATGTCTATGGTACCCAAGCCCTAATAAAAGTCATTGAATTCTTTATGAGTATTTCCATCAAAACCATTTCATGAAAAACCAAAAAGACATAGATAGAATTGTATTTTGTTCATTGCATTGTTAAAAATCAAAATCATGCATCATGTAGTTTAGAGTAGTGTAGATGCATTCCATATGGCCAAGGTGGATTAATTATGAGGAGAATGTAACTTTGTGCTTTAAAATATATAGTATTGCATGAGGACATGACAATGTTCAAGTGTAGGGGATTTGATATGAGCTTAAACTCATATCAATTTATCAACAAATAACCCTAAAACATGAAGCAAAATACCAATTTATCTTGTAAAAACAGTATTATGTGGTATGTTTGTGTTTGTGTACACTTGTGTAGGTAAAAGGATGCATTTTCAAGCAAACAAGGAATAATCAAGCTTAATTTGATGAAAAAGACAAAAGAGGATCAAAAGTGACAAGACTTTGAAGTGCAAGGACCTATCTTGACAATTTACCAAAGTTGAAGGACCAAAGTGTAAATATGTAAAAGTCAAGATCATAGTCAAATTAGGTCAACTCTCAAGTCAACTCAGTCAAAGGACTAATTTTGCTCAAGAATGAAGTTTGAAGGACCAAAGATTCCAAAGAAATGAAGTTGCTAGCTTAAAATGAAATCTGTCAAAGTCAAGGGGTGAATATTGCCATTTTTGGAAAGACAATACAAGTGTGATCCGTGTTTAAAGCTCTTGTCCAATGAGAAGCCGGGAAAAGAAAACAATGGATTGCCACATCATTGCAATTAATATCCACTAGCCGCCTCTCATTTATTACCAAATCAAAACAGTGAAATCCCATTAGCCACTTTTCAACCAATAGAAAATCAGTCTTAAGATAACAATCCGTGTGCTACCTCCACAACCAATGAAGACTTGACACGTGGCATCTTTAACATAACACATTGCCAGATTCGACTCGGAGCTAGAGTGAATTTCAAGAAAAGTTATGAACATCAAAATTGCTTATTTTTGAAGGACGAATCCATTGAGCACAATCAGTTAGGCTGAAATCAACTCAAGTCAAAACCCCCAATTCAGTTCTTCATCAGCAAAATCACTTAAGCAGATTTATGACACGTGGAAGTCTGGGATTGGCTCCAACACGTCACCAACCCCAACTGCTCTTCCTCTGAAGTCTATAAATAGCATGATTAGTCCTCATTTCTTGTTGTTGTAGAAAAGTGTGAAAACACACACACTTTAATTTTCTTTCACCATTTCTAGTTATTAGCTTAACAACTCAAGAGTCTGACATACTCTTGAGTTAGTTAGTTAGTTTGTAACCAATTACCTACCTTTGTAACAACTTTCATTCAAATAAATTCAAATTCTCACTTTCCCGCCAATTCTCATTTCCTTCTATATTGTTCATACCTTGCACCATTGATACTCTTGTTGATGTTTTGAGTTTGTTATGATCATATCTTGATCATAACTGACTTTGTGTGAAGATTGTAGCTGTTTGTTGATTTCAGTCCAAGTTCATAGCAGATTTGATGATTTCAAGCCATTTTAGCCATGTTGATGATTTGTAGTTGTTTGATTGATTGTTGATAGTTGTATCTAGTGCTAAAGTGGTGGTTAGCACTAGACTAGAGAGTTCAGCACTCCTCTACTTCTCAAAGGGTACTTCAAAAGGTGCAAACGCTTCTTATTTTTTGTTCCTCTAAATTGTCAATGGCATGCTTCATTCCTAGCTAAGATCTTTGTTGATTGCATGATAAAAGTTGATTAGACTGTTCTTGATTTGATTCTAGACTTGTTATAGCTTAAGTGTAGCTTAATCTGCTTATTGATTTGATACTTGTCCTAGTTTTTAGCTTAATTCAGTCACTATAGCTTTGCTATCCTATTTGAGTCCTAGTAGCTTTCAAGTACTTGCAACTAGCTTTCACATACTTCATTTTGGTCACTGAATTTGGTTTGATAAAGTTTTTTTACTCAGCTTAATCCTTTACTCAAAAAGACTTAACAAATTTCCAAAAGGTCAGTTTAAGTGGTGTTTGGCATTAGCTTAAGTTTGATAATCAGGTGTAAGAAATTGGTAAATTTTGCTTGATTTTCAGTTACAAAGTCATAACAAGTAGTTTTAAACCATTTTACAGTCAATTGTTAAGTCAAAAAGGCAAATGGCAGCTTAAAAAGTTTGGGTCATTTTCAGTCAGTTTTATTCAGAAAAGTTGTGATTTTAATTTGACTAGCATTTACTTGTTTCTTGATGAATTCCATCAAACCAGCTCTCAATTCTAGGTCATAATATGAAGTTTTAGAATCTAAAAGGATTTTGTACAGTATTTAGTTTTCAGCAAGTTATAAGCAAAAATCCAAACCAATAAGCAAATGCATGTTTCCGTAAAGTTCAAACTGCTTTTTCATATCTCACAATCCTATTCATAAACTAGTCCATTTTCTTTTACAATATCACTTAGGAAGTGCTAATGGTTGATTTCTGAGAAATTGAGCTTATTGAAAAAGTTTTGGTCAACGTTGGTCAACATAAGCCTATTTTTAGCTTATTTCAGATTCTGGGCTTATTACTGAATGTTTTTAAACAAGACTTGATTTCCCATTCATATTTTGAGCTTATTAATCAGTTTCATTACAAAAATTCAGTTGTGCAAGCCTAGATTTTCATGTAGCTTATTTTGTGCTTATTGAAAAGTACTTATCAGAGTTTTAGCCATTGTTAGCTTATTTCCTTTTACAGGTCTAGCTTATTTCTGATTTTAAGCATTTTGCAAGTGGTTTGGTTGATTTTGGTTGAGAAATAAGCTCAAACGAGCTTATTTGTTAGTTAAGCCCGTTTTTGTTTAAAAACCTTCAAATATTGCATTTCAGTCCTTCATGTATTAAACTGTTTTAAAACTTGGCTAAACTTACAAGTTTTTAGGGTTTGCTTAAATACAGTCCTTGAACTTTGATAGTTTGTTAAAATTTAGTTAGTTAGTTTTAAATTTGTTAAGAATTGGTTAGTTGTTTGCATAGTTTTCATTTTTAATCCTCATAGTTAAATGTTTTTACAATTTCAGTCCTTGTACTTGTTATCTTTACATTTTGAGCATTTACTTTTCATAGAATTTACATTTTCAGTCCTTTTAGCTGTAAAATTTACATTTTGAATTTTAATTGAATAAATACTTGGTATTTGCACGATGTTTTACATATAAGTAGACAATATTTTTCAGTTTTGCAAGGCATTGTTTGAATTAGCAAATAGAATATCCAAAAAATATTAACAACCAAAAACAGTTAAAAACCCAAAATTGTTAGGACTTTCAATTAGACAAGAACTGAGAAAAACGAACTTCATTATACACAATTTCAAATGGCGCCGCTGCCGGTTCTTTGACTTTACGAGAGACTATCGATTGACGGTTTTCATTGGCTTTTGGGATCCGTTCACCTTGTGAACGTTATTTTTACGTATCATAAATCAAAAACAAATAAAAAAATTAAAAATATAAAAATATATAAAAACTAAAAAATTAACAAAACAATTCTTTTCCTAAAGAATTGACCAAACAAATTAAAAAATCCAAAAAGCAATCTTTTTCCTAAGAGATTGCACCCAAAAATATATATTATTGGATTCTCTCGGTTTTTATGTACATATAGTATTTTCTCTTAAAAACTCATAAATACAAAAATATTTTCCATATATTATTATAAGTAAATATGTATACGTATAATAACAACCAATCTACATATTCTCCATAAGTATTGCCAAGGCAATACACCGTGTTGAGGGGCGTTCCGGTCCTTGACACGTGTATCGATCAAACAAAATAAAGCAAGAATAGATAAATACTCTCAATAAGCAACAATTCGAAGACTACGAACATTTAAGTGAATAGAAAGGCGATGTGTTATAAAATGCCATCTAAGGGTCAATAGGTACTTAAGTGCTTCGCGCCACCTAACCCCCCGTTCACTTGTGAGTATTCTAAGAAGGAAGGCTTCACTGGGGGTCTTGCACCCAAGTAGTACATACATATATATTATTTTCTTGTGGATATTTCATATTGAAACTCGAAGAGGATAATCCTTTTCTCTTCAAAGTCACACGAGAGCTTCTCTCTCATTCCTCGTATTGAGTTGCATGCTCACTCGCGGGCGTGCACAAATACCGATTGGTGTACAACCTCTTCCTCCGAAAAGAAAGAAAAAGAGAAAGAGTAAGACCACCACCGTCCATCAAGCCGATCACGAGAATCGTGCTTTGATTCATCCACAACAAGACGCCATGGCTGTTGATAATCGTTCTTTGATGGAACGTTTGCAAACCAATGTTCATGGATATGCTAGTGCTATTAGGATTTCCGACATTCCCGCAAATACATTTGAGCTAACAACGTCTATGATTACCTTGGTTTCACAAACACCTTTCTATGGTCACAAGAATGATAATCCTCATGATCACCTTAAGAGATTCCTTGCTCTTTGCAATACCATTAAGCACAATGGAGTTCCACATGATGCTATTAAGTTGATGTTAGTGTCATTTTCATTAGAGGGAACCGCTAAGCATTGGTTAGACACCCAACCACCCGATAGTATCACCACATGGGATAGTTTCACCACTAAGTTTTTGAACAAGTTCTTTCCTCCATCTAAGACCATGGCTTTGAGGAACTTAATTATAGGCTTTCAACAAAAACCTAGTCAATCCTTTAGTGATGCTTGGGAAGAGTATAGAGAGTTATTGAGGCGATGCCCTAACCATGGATTGGATGAAGTTCACCAAATCAATACTTTCTATGATGGCCTTAAACCTCATCACCAAGATTCACTCAATGCTTCCGCGGGAGGAAATATTCTTCTTAAATCCATTCAAGAGGCCTTGGACATCATTGAGACTAAAGGAATGGTTCAAACAAACACTCAATTTGAAGAAAGGGTTCATGTTATCCAAAACACTTCTCAAACACCTTGTGATAACCAATTCCTCAAGTATCACCAAGAGATCATGCAAAAGATAGATAGAGATCATGAGACAAATTTTAAGCAACAACAAGAAATGATTCAAGCCATTAAGGACATTAAATTGAACAATTCTTCAAATGATGTGCATGCCATTACTCTTTCTTGTGTAACTTGTGGAGGCCCCCATTCTTATGAACAATGTGATAAGGTAGAAGTTTATCAAGGGGAATGTTATGCTTACCAAGAAGAACATCGTGAACACTTCAAGCCAAATATCAATCCAAATAACCTTTCTTACAAGTCCCAAAATTACCTTACTCCACCGGGATTCCCACCCCAACAACCCACCCAAATTCAACAAAATCTTCCTCAAATTTTACCAAGTAATCAAGGGCAAAGACCACCTTACCAAGGAAATAACTACAAGGCACCCAATCATTTTCAACCTCAAGGAAATAACTTTTATCCACCAAACCAAGGATTTAATGCTCAACCTCCACCTTTCCAATCCCAAGGTTTTCAAGGAAATGTGTCACAAGATTATAACACAATTGATCTTTTTCACAAAATGAATCAAGAGAATGAAAGGAGGTTCCAAGCTAATGAGAAGAGATTAAGAGAAATGAATGAAGCTCATGAGAGAAGAATGAGATAAATGCATGAAGATACAAACAAGAAGTTTATGATGCTTTATAATCAAAGACCACAAGGGGCTATACCATCCAACACACAAACAAATCCAAGGGCAAATGTCAATGCTATTACAACAAGAATTGGAAAGACCACAAAGGATCCTTCATCTCCTAAATCTCCTATTGTTCCATCCATGTGTGCTCCTACTTGTGACAAGCCTTCTACCTCTACTTCACCACCTCAAAATGCTCCCATTCACTCAAAAACACCTTCTCAACCCATTCATACTTCTCCTCTACCTTCCACACTTCCCAATGAAGAAGCTAACAAAGACAAATCTTCCACCACAACACCTATTCCACCTACACCAAAACCTACTCTTCCATATCCTTCAAGGTTGAAAAAGGACAAGTTAAAGAACAAGGATGACATCCAAGTCTCAAATTTCTTAAGGATGTTCAAGCAACTCAACATCAATATCTCCTTTGCGGAAGCTCTTGCTTATATGCCAAAGTTTGCTAAGATGTTCAAGGATTTACTCTCAAACAAAGAAAAATTGGTTGATTTTCCCAACACATCCCTTAATGAAAATTGTTCCGCCGTGCTACTTAAAACCTTACAAACAAAACTTGGAGATCCGGGGCGCTTCTTGATACCTTGTAATTTTCCCGGTGTTGAAAATTGCATGGCTTTGGCGGATTTAGGGGCAAGCATTAACCTCATGCCTTTATCGGTTTGGAAAAAACTCTCTCTTCCCGAGCTCACTCACACTAGGATGACTCTTGAATTAGCCAACCGAACCATAGCTTACCCCGTAGGTATCGCGGAGGATGTGTTTGTAGGTGTGGATAAGTTTACATTTCCGGCCGACTTTGTAGTGGTTGATTATGACATGGATCCTAGAGTTCCTTTGATTGTTGGTAGACCGTTTTTTAGAACGGGTCGTACTTTGATAGATGTGGCGGAAGGAGAACTAATTATGAGAGTAGAAGATGAGAGAGTGGTGTTTAAGTTAGGGAAAGTTTGTGATAGGAAAGAGGTTAAGGAGTCTAGACCTTATGAGACTATTAACATTGTTGATGTGTTAGATGAGGTGTGTGATGAACACTTTCATGATGCTTGTAAGAGTACTAGTGATGAGATGCCCCATGTTGAAACCGTGGCCTCAATTGCTCCCTCTTTAACACCTTTTGGAGAGAGTGATTTCCTCTTGGAGGAATTTGAGTCAAACTTTCTTGGTGATGATGATTCTCCCATTAATTGGGAAGAAGATATTCTTACTATCCAAAAGTTGCTCAATGAGGACCCTATTCCTTCTCCTATTCCACAAGAAGTTACCATTGAGGATCCTTACATAGTAAAACCTTCCATAGAGAGTCCACCTCCTATTGAACTTAAGGACCTTCCATCCCACCTAGAGTATGCTTTCTTAGAGGGCAAAGACCAATTACCTGTGATCATTGCTAAAGAGTTGAAAGAGGATGAGAAGGAGAAACTTATTGAAGTCCTTAAGAAACACAAGAAAGCTTTAGCATGGAAAATATCCGACATAAGGGGAATTGATCCACATTTTTGTACACACAAAATCCTTATGGAGGATGACTATAAACCCGCCATTCAAAGTCAAAGAAGAGTTAACCCAAAAATCCATGAGGTCATTAAGAAGGAAGTGATTAAACTCTTAGATGCGGGTATGATTTATCCCATTTTCGACTCTCCATGGGTTAGCCCGGTGTATTGTGTTCCAAAGAAGGGTGGAATCACCGTGGTACCTAATGAGAATAATGAGCTTATTCCTACGAGACTTGTCACCGGTTGGAGAGTTTGTATTGATTATAGAAAACTCAATGAGGCGACTAGGAAAGACCATTTCCCATTACCTTTTATGGATCAAATGCTTGAACGCTTAGCAGGAAATGAGTACTATTGCTTTCTTGATGGTTTTTCGGGTTATTTACAAATACCCATTGACCCTAAGGATCAAGAAAAGACCACATTCACTTGTCCCTACGGTACATTTGCTTACAAGAGGATGCCTTTTGGCTTATGTAATGCACCGGGGACATTTCAAAGGTGCATGATGGCGATTTTCCATGATATGATAGAGCAAACTATGGAGGTTTTTATGGATGATTTTTCCGTTTTGGAAATTCATTTACCTCATGTCTCACCAATCTAGAGAGAATGCTTAAGCGTTGTGAGGAAACACGATTAGTACTTAATTGGGAGAAATGTCACTTTATGGTGAAAGAAGGAATTGTTTTAGGACACAAAATATCCAACAAGGGATTAGAAGTGGATCGAGCTAAAATTGATGTGATTGCTAAGCTTCCCCCACCCACCTCGGTTAAAGGTGTGAGGAGTTTCTTAGGTCATGCGGGATTTTATAGGCGCTTTATACAAGATTTTTCTAAGATAGCTAGACCGATGACTCACCTCTTGGAGAAAGAGGCTCCTTTCATTTTTAACCAAGATTGTTTGGACTCTTTTGAGACTCTTAAGGAGAAATTGAAAAAGGCTCCCGTTTTGGTTTCTCCAAATTGGGAATTACCTTTTGAGCTTATGTGTGACGCTAGTGATTATGCGGTGGGGCCGTCTTAGGACAAAGAGTTAATAAGCATTTTCAACCTATACACTATGCGAGTAAAACCATGACCGGTGCACAACTTCATTACACTACCACGGAAAACGAGTTGCTTGCTATAGTATATGCTTTTGAGAAGTTTAGACCATACCTTGTGCTTTCCAAAACCATAGTGTATACGGATCATTCCGCTCTCAAGTATCTTATGACAAAACAAGATGCTAAGCCTAGGCTTTTGAGATGGGTTTTGTTGCTTCAAGAGTTTAAGATAGAAATTCATGATAAGAAAGAGGCTGAGAATTTAGCGGCGGGTCACTTGAGTAGACTTGAGCATCCTTTTCAAGGAGATTTGCCACATCAAGAAATCAATGAATCCTTTCCATTAGAAGAGCTCATGTCTATCTCTTCCCAAGAGGATGCCACTCCTTGGTTTGCGGATATCGCAAACTATCTTGTGGGCAATGTGCTTATTGAGGGTCTTACTTATCAACAAAAGAAGAAATTTCTTAAGGAAGTTAAGTATTACTTTTGGGATGATCCTTATCGTTTTAGGCAATGTGCGGACCAAATCATTAGACGGTGTGTAGATGGGCCCGAGGCATTTAAGATCTTAGAAGAGTGTCATAAAGGACCTACGGGTGTACATTTTGGGCCCAACTATACCGCCAAGAAAGTCTTTGATTCGGGTTACTATTGGCCTTCCATTTACAAAGATGCCCATGAAATGGTGAAATTTTGTGATGTGTGTCAAAGACAAGGAAAAATTACGCAACGTGATGAGATGCCACAAAATTTTATCCAAGAGTGTGAGATATTTGATGTATGGGGCATTGATTTCATGGGACCTTTTCCATCCTCTAAGGGAAACAAGTATATACTTGTGGCGGTGGATTATGTGTCAAAATGGGTGGAGGCTAAAGCCTTACCTACCAATGATGCTAGAGTTGTTGTGAAGTTTTTGAAACAATTGTTTGCTAGATTTGGTGTACCTCGGGCCATCATAAGTGATCGTGGTACGCACTTTTGTAATGATCAATTCACGAGAGTTATGAAGAAATATGGAGTTAATCATAGACTTTCTACCGCGTATCACCCTCAAACAAATGGTCAAACCGAGGTCACAAATCGTGGTTTAAAGAGAATTTTAGAGAGAACGGTGGGAGAGCATCGAGCTTCTTGGTCGGATAAGATTGATGATGCTTTGTGGGCGTTTAGGACGGCTTTTAAAACACCAATTGGTTGTACTCCTTATAGGCTTGTCTATGGAAAAGCGTGCCACCTCCCATTCGAGTTAGAACACAAGTCATCTTGGGCTCTCAAGTGGGCTAACTTTGACTTAAACCAAGCCGGTTCCCATAGGAAAGATCAACTCAATGAGATGGATGAATTGAGAGCCAATGCCTATGAAAATTCTTTGCTTTACAAGGAAAAGACTAAGAAATTGCATGATGCTAAGATCAAGAATCGTGAGTTCAAAGTTGGAGAGCCGGTTCTCCTCTTTAACTCAAGGTTGAAACTTTTTGCGGGCAACCTTAAGTCGAGATGGTCCGGTCCATTCACTATTGCTCAAGTGTTTCCATATGGAACTATTGAGTTGTCACAACCCGATGGTCCAAACTTTAAAGTGAATGGTCACCGTGTTAAGCATTACTTTGGGGAGGACATTTCCGTCGAAATGGTCCAAGAGGTCCCCATTTTCCCCATGAATTAATTCAAGAGGGACTAGTCGAGCTAGAGACTCATTAACTCAAGCACCGTATAACTAGGTTTAGAATGTTGTAGGTTAGAAATAAAGGGATAGACTTGGAGATAAGTGTAGGGGAGACCTTCTTTTGTCTTCATGATTGTTTGTAGGGTTGCTCACTCATTTCATGCTTTGGAGCTTATGGAGGAGGCCCTTGTATCCGGTTCACTTCGTTACTATTGTGATCTTTCATTGACACCTTGTGCTTAAACATGATTTCACTAATAGTTGTCATTTCCTTAACGTGGGTTAAGCAAAGTCTATTCATTGTCATAAGTGTAGGGGAAGTTTTTATACTTCCATGCTCTTAAACATTGAGGACAATGTTTAGCTTAAGTGTAGGGGGGTCTTCTATCGAAGTGACCTTACCTAGAACTTGCCATTGTCTTTCATGATAACATGGAAAATTGGATTTTCAAACATTTTTCAAATTTTTGATCTACTTTGGCCACTAAAAATATGCATTCATAATTTTTGCATTATTCATTTTTCATTTGCATAACACATTTGCATTGTATATATTTCTTCTTTTATTTTTCATCAAAAGTTGGAAAAAGAAAAAAATATAATAAAACATGGTTTTAACAAGTTTAGACTTCTTTGACATATTAGGCCCGCCATGGATATTTTGACTCAACCCGAGTTTGCTTATCTTAGCATTCTCTAGCTAGTATCCTTAACCATGTAGTCCTTCATTGGTCTATTAGGCTAAGCATCCACCAATCTCATTATTTGATATTTTAAATTTGTGGAGAATGGGAAATGATAGAGTTGAAGCAAGTATAAAAGGGCTAGATAAACTTCATGATAATTACTTGTGGCTAAACCCTTCTCTTCTTAACCTCTATTTTCTTCGCATGTATATAATTGTTAATAAATAATCAAGAACGGTTTTAATTGGTTTGTAATCTCTTATGCATTTTTGCCTAATCATTCATGGCTGATATAAGTACGTCTTAAGATTCTAAGTTAGAACGTTTTATGTGTACTAGACTTATGTCATGCTCAATATTTAGCGGGTGTTTTTCCTTTTATTCTTTTCAAATTTCTTAGTGAGGAATAAAAGAAAAATAAGAGCGGCTTATGAAATAAAATGAGTGGCTAGAAAAAAAAAGAAAAAAGAAAAAGAAAAAAGAAAAAGAAAAAGAAAAGAAAAAATATATATATACAAGACTCCCAAGAGGGGCAGTGTGGTGTTAATTATAGTGACTATTGAGTTCCAATATTACCTTGACGGGTTGCGGGGATTCAATAGATTGCTCCAATCCAATATTACCTTGACGGGTTGCGGGGTTGAAGATCCAAAGTCTCAAAAAGATGGCGGATGTAAATTATTGCGTGAGTTTTATTTTTCTTTCCTTAGCGAGTGTGTAGCTACTTATGAAAGCATGACATGAGGATTTTACACATAAGGCGAATGACTTATTATTCTTGAAACGGACTTGTATTAATTGTGAGCGGTTTCTCAAGTAATGGATGAGAGGATTACTTAGGATTAAAACCGTGCTTCCTTATTTTTGGATTTTGCACTTCTTATACTTCACACTTGAATAAATGACAAATTTGCCCACAAGCAATTTGCTCAAATAATAACCGGTTCCACATTTAATTGTCATGAATAAGTTGATGCACTTTTTACTTGTGAATGCAATGATCCCATTTTTAAGCTTGGTATGGGGAAAGTGAAACTTGAGGGTGATAAATGTCCATGGTACCCAAGCCCTAATCAAAGTCATTGAATTCTTTATGAGTTATTTCCATCAAAACCATTTCAAGAAAAACCAAAAAGACATAGATAGAATTGCATTTTGTTCATTGCATTGTTAAAAATCAAAATCATGCATCATGTAGTTTAGAGTAGTGTAGATGCATTCCATATGGCCAAGGTGGATTAATTAAGAGGAGAATGTAACTTTGTGCTTTAAAATATATAGTATTGCATGAGGACATGACAATGTTCAAGTATAGGGGATTTGATATGAGCTTAAACGTATATCAATTTATCAACAAATAACCCTAAAACATGAAGCAAAATACCAATTTATCTTGTAAAAACAGTATTATGTGGTATGTTTGTGTTTGTGTACACTTGTGTAGGTAAAAGGATGCATTTTCAAGCAAACAAGGAATAATCAAGCTTAATTTGATGAAAAAGACAAAAAAGGATCAAAAGTGACAAGACTTTGAAGTGCAAGGACCTATCTTGACAATTTGCCAAAGTTGAAGGACCAAAGTGTAAATATGTAAAAGTCAAGATCATAGTCAAATTAGGTCAACTCTCAAGTCAATTCAGTCAAAGGACTAATTTTGCTTAAGAATGAAGTTTGAAGGACCAAAGATGCCAAAGAAATGAAGTTGCTAGCTTAAAATGAAATCTGCCAAAGTCAAGGGGTGAATATTGCCATTTTTGGAAAGACAATACAAGTGTGATCCGTGTTTAAAGCTCTTGTCCAATGAGAAGCCGGGAAAAGAAAACAATGGATTGCCACATCATTGCAATTAATATCCACTAGCCGCCTCTCATTTATTACCAAATCAAAACAGTGAAATCCCATTAGCCACTTTTCAACCAATAGAAAATCAGTCTTAAGATAACAATCCGTGTGCTACCTCCACAACCAATGAAGACTTGACACGTGGCATCTTCAACAAAACACATTGCCAGATTCGACTTGGAGCTACAGTGAATTTCAAGAAAAGTTATGAACATCAAAATTGCTTATTTTTGAAGGACGAATCCATTGAGCACAATCAATTAGGCTGAAATCAACTCAAGTCAAAACCCCCAATTCAGTTCTTCATCAGCAAGATCACTTAAGCAGATTTATGACACGTGGAAGTCTGAGATTGGCTCCAACACGTCACCAACCCCAACTGCTCTTCCTCTGAAGTCTATAAATAGCATGATTAGTCCTCATTTCTTGTTGTTGTAGAAAAGTGTGAAAACACACACACTTTAATTTTCTTTCACCATTTCTAGTTATTAGCTTAACAACTCAAGAGTCTGACACACTCTTGAGTTAGTTAGTTAGTTTGTAACCAATTACCTACCTTTGTAACAACTTTCATTCAAATAAATTCAAATTCTCACTTTCCCGCCAATTCTCATTTCCTTCTATACTGTTCATACCTTGCACCATTGATACTCTTGTTGCTGTTTTGAGTTTGTTATGATCATATCTTGATCATAACTGACTTTGTGTGAAGATTGTAGCTGTTTGTTGATTTCAGTCCAAGTTCATAGCAGATTTGATGATTTCAAGGCATTTTAGCCATGTTGATGATTTATAGCTGTTTGATTGATTGTTGATAGTTGTATCTAGTGCTAAGGTGGTGGTTAGAACTAGACTAGAGAGTTCAGCACTCCTCTACTTCTCAAAGGGTACTTCAAAAGGTGCAAACGCTTCTTATTTTTTGTTCCTCTAAATTGTCAATGGCATGCTTCATTCCTAGCTAAGATCTTTGTTTATTGCATGATAAAAGTTGATTAGACTGTTCTTGATTTGATTCTAGACTTGTTATAGCTTAAGTGTAGCTTAATCTGCTTATTGATTTGGTACTTGTCCTAGTTTTTAGCTTAATTCAGTCACTATAGCTTTGCTATCCTATTTGAGTCCTAGTAGCTTTCAAGTACTTGCAACTAGCTTTCACGTACTTCATTTTGGTCACTGAATTTGGTTTGATAAAGTTTTTTTACTCAGCTTAATCCTTTACTCAAAAAGACTTAACAAATTTCCAAAAGGTCAGTTTAAGTGGTGTTTGGCATTAGCTTAAGTTTGATAATCAGGTGTAAGAAATTGGTAAATTTTGCTTGATTTTCAGTTACAAAGTCATAACAAGTAGTTTTAAACCATTTTACAGTCAATTGTTAAGTCAAAAAGGCAAATGGCAGCTTAAAAAGTTTGGGTCATTTTCAGTCAGTTTTATTCAGAAAAGTTGTGATTTTAATTTGACTAGCATTTACTTATTTCTTGATGAAATTCCATCAAACCAGCTCTCAATTCTAGGTCATAATATGAAGTTTTAGAATCTAAAAGGATTTTGTACAGTATTTAGTTTTCAGCAAGTTATAAGCAAAAATCCAAACCAATAAGCAAATGCATGTTTTTGTAAAGTTCAAACTGCTTTTTCATATCTCATAATCCTATTCATAAACTAGTCCATTTTCTTTTACAATATCACTTAGGAAGTGCTCATGGTTGATTTCTGAGAAATTGAGCTTATTGAAAAAGTTTTGGTCAACGCTGGTCAACATAAGCCTATTTTTAGCTTATTTCAGATTCTGGGCTTATTACTGAATGTTTTTAAACAAGACTTGATTTCCCATTCATATTTTGAGCTTATTAATCAGTTTCATTACAAAAATTCAGTTGTGCAAGTCTAGATTTTCCTGTAGCTTATTTTGTGCTTATCAGAGTTTTAGCCATTGTTAGCTTATTTCCTTTTACAGGTCTAGCTTATTTCTGATTTTAAGCATTTTGCAAGTGGTTTGGTTGATTTTGGTTGAGAAATAAGCTCAAACGGGCTTATTTGTTAGTTAAGCCCGTTTTTGTTTAAAAACCTTCAAATATTGCATTTCAGTCCTTCATGTATTAAACTGTTTTAAAACTTGGCTAAACTTACAAGTTTTTAGGGTTTGATTAAATACAGTCCTTGAACTTTGATAGTTTGTTAAAATTTAGTTAGTTAGTTTTAAATTTGTTAAGAATTGGTTAGTTGTTTGCATAGTTTTCATTTTTAATCCTCATAGTTAACTGTTTTTACAATTTCAGTCCTTGTACTTGTTATCTTTACATTTTGAGCATTTACTTTTCATAGAATTTACATTTTCAGTCCTTTTAGTTGTAAAATTTATATTTTGAATTTTAATTGAATAAATACTTGGTATTTGCACGATGTTTTACATATAAGTAGACAATATTTTTCAGTTTTGTAAGGCATTGTTTGAATTGGCAAATAGAATATCCATAAAATATTAACAACCAAAAACAGTTAAAAACCCGAAATTATTAGGACTTTCAATTAGACAAGAACTGAGAAAAACGAACTTCATTATACACAATTTCAGTGCACAATGTCATAAGTTTAGGGGAGACTTTTCCCACATGCTTAAACATTGAGGACAATGTTTATATTAAGTGTAGGGGAGACTTCTATCGAAGTTTTAAGTGGACTCTTCCATTAAAATGCCTTCATTTAACCAGAAAATCATCTTTTTCAGCATTTTTCAAATTTTTAATTAACTTTGGCCATATAGTCGTAATTTTTAAATTTTTATCGTTGCTTTCATATGTATATATCCCACAATAAAGCCAAAAATATTAATAAAGTGGTGTAGCGAGTTTAGAAGTCTTTGACATATTAGGCCCGTTGCGATTATTTTGACTCAACCCGAATAGACTTATCCAAGTTTATTCTAGCAAGTATCCTTAACCATGTAGACCTTAATTGGTTTATTAGGCTAAGCATCCACGAGTCTCATTACTTGAGATTTTAAATTGTGGAGAACAAGAAATGATAGAGCCAATTATAAGTCGGTATTCTTGCACAAGCACACTTGGTGTGATTATAAGCCTATTCTCCCATCGCTTGCTAATAATTTATCTGCAATAAGTAAGGTCGTACGATTTTATTGAATAACTTAGCTTCTAGCCCAAGATCGTTTAAAAGTTGCTCGGTAATGATAAGAGTTCATAGCCAAGGCATAACTAATGAAGCGGGTTGCGAAGATTGGCGAGTCCGAAAAGGCCCTAACAAGGCATGAGGATTCCATTTTATTGCTAAGGATCTAAGGTGATGTGAAAAGCATTATTCCTAAAATCAATATGAAAGATCAAGACTCACGACGAAAAGCAATCAACTCCCATAAAGATCATGGAGAAGTCTATCCAAAAAGACCCTAACAAGGTATGAGGATAAATAGATCCAAGTCCGAAAAGGAGGCGGATCGTTGTATCTCAAAATCCCAATTAACGATTGAAGAAATAATGATGAAGTCGTGGTCAACAAAGTTGGAGTATCCCTCAAAAGTCTCCAAGTGAAGAAACTCTAGTAACGAAGAGAAGACCATTATCTCAAGAACGTCTCTCAAGATATGAAGTATGAAGTACATGCCAAATATCGGCCCGAGAAAGGTCTCAAATCGTGAAGCGAGTTATGCCAAGATATGAACTTTTTGATATCCCGAGAAGCAGTTTTAAGAGATTTTGTCCTTTAGCTAACTATTAATCAAATCGTCCTACTTTGCTTTCAGCCTAAATAAACTATCAAAATAAGTCAAAAAATGCATCTTCATGATCATTCTAAGACAAAATAAAATATAAGAGATACACCTAGGAATAAGGGAGTTTAAGCATATAATTAAGCCATGTGTGTAAGTGTTTGTTTTTCTAACTTATAATAACAATGATCTCGTTTTTAAGCTTGGTTTGGGGAACGTGAAACTTGAGGGTGATAAATCTTCGCAGCACCGAAGCCCTAATGTAAGTCTTAGATCTCTTTGCGAGTTATTTCCATACAGCTATTTTCAAGTGAAAATGGTTTTCTATCCCTTTTGTTTCATTCAAGTTTTTATATATCTCTTTAGTAGTAGTGGTTATTGTTAATAAGGCCAAGGTTGATTGATTATGAGAAAAGTGTAAATTTGCTTTATCATTAAGCATTGCATGAGGGCATGGCAATGGTTAAGTGTAGGGGATTTGATAGGTGTGAAAACACCCATCCTTTTACCACTTATTTCTTGCTAAAACAAGACCAAAACGCGTATTTAATGTCATTTGTTTGGAATTATGCGTGGTTTGTGTGTTTGTTGTGTTTTCAGAGCCATCCGGATATATATTGAAAAAAACATAGGATTGCACGGGTTTTATCGAAGAAAAAGACGAAGAGACGAAGTCTATTGTCCAAGAGATGCAAAAGATTTGAAGTCAATGGCCTATTTGAAGATTTATCGAAGAAAAGGACCAAAGATGGAAGAATTACATATGTCGAAAGAACTCAAGTCTATTAAACGAAGAAATTAAAAGACGAGTTAAATTTATTCGTCGACAAATCCCGAATCAAAATCGAAAACGTCAACTTTTCTGAAAAGACGAGAAGACAAGAAGAAAGGGAGAAAGCCCACTCACCAACCATCTTGAAGACCTATAAATAGGAATCCCTTCACACAAGTTTTTTATTTTTTCATTTTTCCAGTTTTCTTTCTTTTCTTGTTTCGTAGGGTAACGAACACCATTAAGGTGTTGGTGATTGTTCATCTTTGATTTCACAAGTTCTTGTAAGTTTTAATCCTTCCTTTTGATTGTTTAACATTAATCTTTCAATATAATCTTTCATTTCATCTTGTTCATCTTTCTCTTGTTGATTTAAAGTTTGAGTTTTATTTTGTTGAGTTTGATCTTCAAAAGTAAGTGGGTTTTGTGTTTTTATTGTTTTGGTTTGATGATTATGATTAGTAGATGATTAGTGGTTAAATTTGTTTAAGTTTTGGTTAAAAACTTGGTGATTTTGGTTAAATTCGTTCTTGGTTGTCCTTACTGTTCTTCGAGTTCTTCATCTACCCAGATTCCGGATCAACAGCAAGTATTTCGAACCAACGTTTTCTTTAAATTGTTCCGAATCAGTTCGTATATCCGGAATAATCAATATTCCGGATGAGTCTTTATATTCCGAATCAAAGTTCTTAAAAAATATTCTGAATCAGTTTTCTCTTCCGAATGAAGCTCTTTAGTTAAAGTTCAGAGTCAGTGCAATTTATTCCGAATCAAGTAATTTCATTAGATATTCCGAACCAGCAGATTTAATTCAGTTATTCCGAATCAAAGTTTTCATCCGGAATAATAAATATTCCGGATGAGTAGTATATTCCGAATCAAAGGTTTTTAGTATCTTGTTCCGAATCAGTGTTATTCCGGATCAGTTTTATTCCGAATCAATTTTATTCCGAATCAGTGATATTCCGGATCAAGCAAATGTTCCGGATGAAAATATATTCCGAATGAAGGAAATCTTCCGAATGAAGCTTTTGTCCAAATGTTCCGAATGAAGGTTTCTGTTTAGTATATTCCGGATCAAGCATAAACATTCCGAATCAGTGACTTTTTCTGAGTTTAGGTATATAACTGTTTTATTTTAATTCAAGTTTTATTTTTATTAATTGCTTTTAATTAATTGCTTTTAGTTTATCTTAATTTACTTCACGCATTTACCTTTTTAATAGAATAGAAAACCAAACCCCTTTTTAGTAACCAAGAACAACTATTCCACTTTGAACCGTGATCGATTCGAGAAGATACCGAGAATTAAATTCAACCCATTCAAAACCATTGTATCAACTGTGCTCTTGTTCATACCAACTTGAGCATGCTATAGGTCCCGACCCAGAGTCTCTGCACTTCACGCAGTCTCTGGGTCCCCTCATTGAAAAGAGTCCCAAAGAATTCATTCTTTTGGGGGGACTGAATAATCACCCTCAGTCTTCCTAGGGGCAGCGATAAAAGGCGACCATTACCCTCAAATAATTCACAACTAAAAGAGTCTCAAGGAATTCATTCTTTTGGGGGGACTAAATAATCACCCTCAGTCTTCCTAGGGGCAGCGATAAATGGCGACCCTTAACCTCCATGAATTCACAACTAAAAGAGTCCCAAGGAGCAATCCTTTAGGGGGAGCTGGATAATCACACCCATCTATCCTAGGGGCAGCGAACGGCGACCATTCACCACATAATTTTCACAACTCAAAAGAGTCCCAAGGATTAATCCTTATGGGGGGAGCTGGATAATCACACCCAGCTATCCTAGGGGCAGCGAATGGCGACCCTTCAACATAACTATTTCACACTTAAAAGAGTCCCAAGGAGAAATCCTTAGGGGGGGTTGGATAATCACACCCAGCTTTCCTAGGGGCAGCGAATGGCGATCTATAACTTCATAATTTTTCACAATTGGTTACTAACAAATGTCATAACAGGCTCATAATCTTCATGAAGAACAGCAAAATGATGATGCTTATTCTATTGCTAGTGATGAAAATGCTGAAGTCCCCCACATAGATCTTGATGCCATGTCAGACATTGATTCCATGCCAGAGGATGAGGTCTTCATTATCGAAGAGGACTTGACCATTTCAGATTATGCTGATATGGATGCTGATGATGACCAAGTTACATCAGAATTGAAACCCATCTCCTTCTCATCATTGCCCAATGTGCAAGAACTAGCGGCTAAGCGGCTATTGGACCAGAGGCTCTGTGCACCAACCCCAGTTCCCTTCCCAACATTACCAAATGTCATGGAACTAGAGGCCAAGCAACACTTAGAATATTTACAAAAGCTCAAGCCTGTCCATGTTCCTCGAATGAAAGATGTTCAGGAACTCACTGCTGAGGCTCTCTGGATCAAGAGGGGTGACATCAGTAAAACCAAGCCCAAAATCACAAATGATGTCATCCTCTCTGAATTGCAAACTCTAACCCACGCTGCTGAGGAGCTCACCACAACACTAGAGACTTCACTAACTTCATCTGTGGAGTCCTCTATGACTGCCCTACTTCCGCAACTACTGGGAAGTGCCTTGCCAGCTCACCTCCCAGCTGTTATTAACCAGAGCCTCCAGCAATACATACCCTATGTCCTCACATCAGCTGTCAAAGCAAATGTTGCAGCTATTGCTAAGGCGTCTGAGCCTTCAAGAACACTTCTTCAAGAGCTGTTACAAGAGGAACTTAAGGAAATCTGCCTATTTGTTCATCAAGAATTCATCAAGTTCCTTAAGCCTGGTTCAGGCACAGCTACTACCGGCGCTATTCCTGAGGGAGAGAATTCAGCAACCTCCACCTTTGAAGAAGAAGAAGACACTGCCTCACCTAAGGGGGAGCAGTCACTCAAACAACCAAAACCCTCAACAGTGATTCCTACACCACAACCTCTTAGATCCTTCAACCCCAGAACTGATGCAATAAAGGATAGGGGTAAAGGAATTGCTATTGAACAGCCTGAAATAACCATGCACTCCCTCCAAGAATAAGGTGGATCTACAACAAGGCTCTCCAAAGACTCTGATCTAAACAAATTCAAGAGTGCTGATGAACCACCACTCACACCAGAGCAGGCAAAAGCTCAAATCTTGGAACACCAAAGGCTGGCAAACATCAGAGCAGCTGAACTCAAAAGCAAAGAAGCTCTAAACAAACTCTCTCCTGCTGTAAAGGAAGCTCAGCTGGTGAAGCTCAAAGAATTGGAGGTTAAGAGGAGCAACCTTCTAAAGGAATATGAAAGACTTGTAAACCAGAGAGCTGAACCTGGTCAAATCACCAAGTATGAATGTTACACTGACAAGAAAAAAAGGTGGTGATGACCCTTTACAGAGACAACCAACTAACCAACTATAAAGTCTCTAGTGACTTTAAACTCAGAGATCTGGGCCTCTCTGAATGGTTAGAAATGTTGGCTCTTGCCCAAAAGAAGACTGGGCCTGGTGCTGCCCAAATGATGAAGAATATTCAAGCAAAGCTAAATTGGGTAAGAGACACGGCAAAGAAGTTGAAGGTACCCCTGCCTCCTCAACTTTCACAACAACAACCTTCTCAAGGGCCAAGGAAAAGGAAAACCCAAATGGGGCCTCTGGTGGAGAAGTTGGTTACTGAAAACATTGTGGTTGATGGGATGCACAGAAACTTGGTTCTGCCCAAAGAGATCACCAAACCAGTAGGGGGCCAAGTATACTCAGAACCAGAGACAGGTATGGTCTTTATGAATGGTAATTGTGAGTATTGCTTTCAGCGGATGAATGAACTACATCTGGCATCAACCATCCATCTTATCAGACTCAAACAGGGCATCCTAAGGAATTTCAAAGCAGCTGGGGATTTTGAGTTTGAAGTTGAACTTGTCATCAACTCTAGGAGTGACAAGGTTGAAGCCCAGAGGACCTGTGATCAAGGCCTCGATCGCTGAAGAACCTTTTACTTTTTGTTTATGTTTACACCTCTGGGTGTTTTTGTAATAGACTAGGTTCTTTATGTTTAATAAAACTTTGAGGTATGTTTGTTAAATTATGTGTAAGAAGAAGCTGTCTACTCACTTACAATAATTTTAGACTTAGTATAATTTATAAACAAATAAGGGAAGATTGTTGGGCCAATGAAAGTTTTAACTATGGCCCAGTCTAGATTTTTTAATTAGACTAAGTGTTTGCTGATCGCTGAGAGGACCAGCGACAGAGACTAGACCAGTGGAAGGCAAAGCCTCGGCTGGCACACCAGGAACATTCAAGTCAAAGACAACGTCAGAGAAGTCGAAGACAATCTGAAGTCAGACTCACCAGCGATTATGGATAGCTGGGATGTTGAAGGAATGCACTGGTGTTCAAGGATCTCTGAGTTGACAACACTCAGAGATCACTTAAGAACCCTAGAAGTCTGGGATAAGCAAAGCTTATCCAATCCTTTATAGTTTAGGCGGGAGAATCTACCAAGTGTTTTGAGCGGGACAAAACAAGAGATTCAAGATAAAGCCTAGTACGACCTAGTGGGACAAAAGGTGAACAGTTGGCAGAACTGTTCACCTAAAGTTGGTTAAAGGTATGTCTCGATTTAGACATGCATTTAATACGTTGTACTCTTCCATTCAGAAGGTGACACGTATCAACTACTCCCACTAAGGAAGCAACCTCGTACACTATAAATAGGAGTGAGAAGGAAGAATTAACTCAACCCTTGTGCTTGGATAATTTATCTAAGTTAATTCTCGCCTTGTAACCGCTGAGCCCTCAGCTGCCTACCAGCGTCTCATTGGTTCCTTTGTAAACTTGAGTCTCGAATCTAGTTTACTTGTATCTAGGGTTCATATCTTGTTGTCATTCAACGAGTGTATTCATATCACTTTGTAATATTTTGTTTATAATACTTAATAAAGCATTACGCGTTTGAAAAGTATTTCATTGTGTCTCGTGGTTACAAGAGTTATAGTTTATCAACAATTGTCATATTAAGGGACTTTCACTATGCATTGCCATTCAATCTTTGTTGTAATTTTACATGCAACAAGGTATAACTCTTTGATAAATATCTAATAAGAACTAAACGGTGAAAAAGTTTTGTTATATTTACTTTGAATCTTTATCTATACAAAACCTTTTTCTTCACATTATTAGCAACTATGGGATAGATCAAAGTTAACTTTCTCCATAACCTAACTAAACGGGAGCAACACTAAGAATAGCTTCAGTCACACTATTGATTCACCTTATGGTCGACTTGCCTGAATCGAAGAGAAAATTCCCACTTTCGTATTGAACTCGGGGCTTTCATTAGCTCCTTAATTAGTTTAGATACTTAACTTCAACTAGTATAAAAATGGCTTTGTAAAAGTGCAAATAGTTATTTTTGAGATGCGATAGTAACTTTGTAGAACTAACACTGTATTTCCAAGATTTAATGGAGAGAAAAGAAAATGATTAAGAAATAAATAGTTGTGTTCTCGGGATCTTTTAACAAAAGAAAAGAAAGGAAGTAAATGAAAAATATAAGTCATTTTGGATATAAAATTTTCTTTCCACTTTAGAATGATTCTTTATCTTTTTTTTTCTTCTCTACTTTTATTTTATTTCTTTTCTTTTTATCTCAATAACTAGGTCTTGTACCCGCGTTCCGCCGCGGTGCTTGGTCCAACGGATGGTTTGGTCGTCCTTGTTTGCTTCAGCTGGATCCTCGTCATACATCACGGCCATCCTAGCAAGCTCAACGATCACATTTGCAGCCGTCACTTGTGCTTCAGCTCTTCATGTCGCATATGTAATACAATGATTTTACTAGTTGAAAAGTTCGTTTTCTCGGTGTCTAATCGAATTGATCT
Organism: Glebionis coronaria; assembly: GCA_025667525.1. Taxonomy (NCBI): domain Eukaryota; kingdom Viridiplantae; phylum Streptophyta; class Magnoliopsida; order Asterales; family Asteraceae; genus Glebionis; species Glebionis coronaria. Next base: position 467,986,510 of record CM046877.1, on the reverse strand, counting down.
CCGGTTAAATGTGTGACTCAATCGTCTTTGGTTGATAAAAGAAATATTTTTGGCCGTTGTTTAAAATTAAAATTGCAAAACTTAAAAGTAAAATGCAAGGTAAATAAGCTAAAAGTAATTAAAAATTAAATGGTGTGAAATTAAGACTTTGAAAGTAAATTAATTAAAGTTTGACGAAAAGTAAATAAACGATATTAAAAACAAATATGTAAACGAAACAATTAATAAAAATAAAACTAAAAGACGAAATTAACTATCGACTCGAAAATAAAGTTTACTTAATGAAAAAGGAGAAAATAAAACTAAGAGGGTACTTTAAAACTAAACGAGACAAAAACTAAAGCGGGTGCTAAATAAAAGATAAAACCTAAACTTTTCGAAAAAATATTAATATTAAAATTAGAAGAAAAATATAACTAAAAATACGTGACTTTCAAAATAGAAATCGGAACAACTCTCAGATTAAACTAAATGATTACGGAACAAATAATAAATAAAATAAGCAAGCAAGCAGGCAGCTCAATCTAGCAAGCAGGCTGCCTGCTGAAATTGGCGGGTCTAATACAAGGTTTTTGCCTGTATAAAAATTATATGTTCGTTGTTCTGGTCTAATCGAATTGATAACTGGTTAACGTGCGACTCAGTCGTCTTTGGTGGAAAATAAAAGGTTTGGTCGTTGTAGTATACTAATTAAAAGAAAAGTAAATGCGAAACGTAATAAAAATAAACTAAAAACAAAACCCAGAAAAACTGTCACTTTTTCTGTAAAATAGAAATAGAAAAACGTAAGGAAATGAAAACTATAAAATAAAAACATTTAAAATTAAATTACGAGAAATTATAACTTTGAAAAGTAAATGACGTAAAATAAAAATTTGACAAAACGTAAATTTAAAAACTTGAAAATAAAATACTTTAAGAATTAAACTAAGAAACGACAAATTAAAATAAAGTTTAAGAAAAATAAGACGAAACAATTAAAATAAAGCTAAGTAAAAATGGCGGGAAAAATAAATTTAAAAATTAAATTTGAATAAAAGCTAATTAATTTCGCAATTCTAGAAAAATATAAAATAATTTTGCAATTAAAACCCAAGATTTCGCAATTATGTCAAAATTGACATAATTCCGCAATTAGCAAAAGACACAATTTCGCAATTGCTAGAAAATGAAAGATTTCGCAATGTTGCACAATGTCGCAATAACTGCACAATGTCGCAATAGTGCACAATGTCGCAATAATTGCACAATGTCGCAATAGTGCACAATGTCGCAATAATTGCACAATGTCGCAATAGTGCACAATGTCGCAATAGTGCACAATGTCGCAATAATTGCACAATGTCGCAATAATTGCAAAATCGAATCAGATTTCGCAATATTGAAAAACAATGATTTCGCAACTTGGAACAAGATTTCGCAAATTTGTAGAGGATTCAATTTCGCAATTATGGAAGAATTGCGAAATTGAATCAGGACACAAATTCGCAATACACAAGTATTGCAAAATCGAATCAGCTTTTCCTAAAAACTAGGAAAACGTAAAAGTACGAGATTAAGCACTAAAATCTTAACTTTTTAAGCACAATAAGCAAAATAAAACACCAATAAGCTAAATAAAAACCTTAGATCAAAGATAAAACGTATGAAATCAACAAAAACAAGACACGAAAATTAAAAAGACTTAAACTTTATATAAAAAGAAGATGAAAAAGGTTTAGATTGAAAACTTGAAATCAACACAAACAAAGATTAAGAAAAAAATTAAGAATAAGAAAAAAGAAAAGATGAACAAGACGATTAAAAACTTAAAGATAAAAGATTAAAGAACACAAAATTAAAACTTACTTGAAAATTAAAGGTGCAAGACAAGGTAATTAAAGGTGCAATAAAGTAAATGTGCAAGTAATTAAAAGGGTAGAAGAACTAGTGTCACTCTAGCCAACAAAAATGAAATGAATCTAATCTAATCTATTTATAGGGGAGATTAGGGAGGTGCTTAGGAAGCTTCCTCCCCTCTTTCTTCTTTCTTTAATTGCGTCATTAAGTCCTTGATCTTTTTAATTCTTTATTAATCTTCTTAATTCTTTGACTTTAACGACTTTGTCTCGGGATTTCTTTAAACTCGTCTTGTAATTCTTCAATAAATTAGACTCGAGTTCTTCGGCTTTTAGTAAACTTCCGTCTTTTGACTTTTTCTTCGATAAATCTTCAGAATTGGTCTTGGACTTCCGTTCTTTTTGCACTCTTGATTTCTTGACTTCGTCTTTCGTCTTTTTCTTTGATAAAAGCCCGTGAATGCCCGTGTTTTCTCCCTTTTCCACATTTTCGTCCTAAATCACAATAAAAACACAAACCACGCATAATTCCGACATTTACAACATAAAATACACGTTTTGGCTCGGTTATTATTGTAATTAAGTGGTAAAAAGGATGGGTGTTTACACACCTATCAAATCCCCTACACTTGACCATTGCAATGTCCTCATGCAATGCATTAGTTACAAAGCACGATTACATTTTCCATCATAATCAATCCACATTGGCCTTTATTAAAGAGATAGAAAATTATAAACATTCAAAGTAAAGAAATCAAAAACATACCTTCGGGTTTTGGAAATATTGTGAATGATCATCATCCTCAAGTAATCACTTTCTCCAAACCAAGCTTAAAAACGAGATCATTGTTATTATAAGTTAGCAAACTAACACGAACTCATGTGGGACAATTATTTACTTAGACTCCCTTATTCCTAGGTGTATCTCTTATATTTTATTTTTGTCTTGAATGATCACGAGGATGCATTGTTTGACTTATTTCGATAGTTATTTAGGCCGAAAATACAGTGAACGATTTAATCAATAGTTAGCTAAAGGACAAAATCTTTTAAAACTGCTTCTCGGGACCTCATAAAGTTCATATCTTGGCATAACTCGCTTCGTGATTTGAGACATTTCTCGGACCGATATTTGGCATTGACTTCATACTTCAAACCTTGAGAGACGTTCATGAAATTATGGTCTTCTCTTCATAATAGAAATTTCTTCACTTGAAATTTTGAGAGATTCTTCATATTTGGACCACGACTTCTTCATTTTTCTCCAATCTTTATTTTGGACTTTGATATACAACGATCCGCCTGCTTTTTGGACTTGGATCTATTTATCCTCATACCTTGTTAGGGCCTTTTTGGATAGAATTCTCCATGACTTTTGGGGAGTTTTTGCTTTTCGTCGTGTGTCTCGATCCTTCATATTGATTTTCGATAAATGATTCTTCACATCACTTTTGGATCTTTAGCAACAAAATGTAGCCCTCATGACTTGTTAGGGCCTTTTCGGACTCGCCAATCTTCGCATCCCGCTTCAATAAGTTATGCCTTGGCTATGAACTCTAATCCATACCGAGCAACTTTTAAACGATCTTGGGCTAGAAGCTAAGTAACTTTTCAAATCGTACAACCTTATTTATTGCAGATAAATTTATTAGCAAGCGATGGGAGAATAGGCTTATAATTAACTAACATAAATTCATGAAAGAATACCAAACTTATAATTGACTCTATCATCTCTCGTTCTCCACAGTTTAAAATCTCAAGGAATGAGACTCGTGGATGCTTAGCCTATTAAATCAAAGTTTTGGGTTTTCGAGTCGTCTATAGGATCTTGCAAACTCTTGGACTTTTTCAAGTTTAGAAATCGCATTTTAAAGTTCCCTTGATAAACGACTCTCTAGGATCAATTATAGGAACTTGCGAAAAGTTCTTGTTCTTAACCCGTGAGAGTTAAGACTTTCGCGTTTTAAAGTTCCCTATATAAAAGCCTAGCAAAACTTGACTTAAACATGTTAAGGATACTAGCTAGAGTAGACTAAGATAAGTAAACTCGGGTTGAGTCAAAAGATTCACAACGTTTGAAAATTAAAACCACTTTATTCAAAATTTATTCTAGCAAGGAAAGAAAATAACTATACAAAGAGAAAAACTAATGGGCCAAAATAGATCAAAAATTTTGAAAAAATGTCGAAAAATTGATTTTCCGGTTAAAATAAGGACAAATACAAGGAAAAGGCCACTTAACTTCGATAGAAGTCCCCCCTACACTTAATATAAACATTGTCCTCAATGTTTAAGCATGTGGGAGGAAACTCCCCTACACTTAGGACATTGTGCACGTTGTTTAAATCTTGCTAAGGAAGGGACAACTAAAGTGATTCCTATTTTAATATTGGAAAATATAAAATAGTGAATCGAAAAGAGTTTAGGATAGAACCGGGAAAATGGGAACACGGAATCACGGGTCATCAAAAATCATCAAGAGTGGATCATTGAGCGCTCGAATCCCTGATTAGTAGAAGAGAGGAGAGAGCAAACACCAACGGGTCTCCCCCTACACTTATGGTAAAAACAAAGAAAAAGATAGATAGATAATTAGGTTGCCTCCCAAAAAGCGCTTGTTTTTGTTATCCGAGTCACGAGCCTGACTCGTCCCCGAATTAAATTGTCCATGGGGAAGCCTCGAATGTAATACCGGGATCAAAGACCTTGTCCTCGTTCCCGGAGGAATATAACAAAGGAGAGGCAGGAGGATAAGTCTTGAATGGTAGGAAGGTTCGTTCAACATACGAGAAGTATGTGAAATCATGATCCACGGGAGGTGGGGTGGGTAAAGGAATCACATTGTCATCCTCCAAAGACAATGGATGTTGACCAATTGGCAAAGCCGTAAGGTTATCAATCATAGAATGGTCATTGTCACCTCCCGGGTCAAAGTACTCATCCTCATTTCCCGGAGAGGGAAATTGATACATCACCCGCTTGGGCGTGCCTTCAGTGGGATGAGGGGGAAATATAGTAGGAGAAGTAAGAGAAGAATTACCTTCCACCTGTGGTACCTTTCCAGTAGAGTCAGAACTCTCCACCTCAGCGATAGAAGGGGGCATGGCTAACAAAGCATGCTCATCAATAGTAGGAGAATCGTAGCTATCAATGTCCTCAATCCCTTCGTCAAAGAGAGGATTCACCTCACTAGATATGTAATCGGCATCAAAATCAAATAAAGGGTTCGAATAAATCTTGAAAGTTTCCTTCGGAACGTCTTCATCAAATAGTGACTCGTCATCACTAGAAGTAAAATCATCATCTTGATCAAAAAGAGGATTAGAGAAAGCCAAAGAATCCTCTTCCAAAGTGTTGGTGGAAGGAACATCATCAGAAGAAAGTGCATCATACTCATCGTCACTGTCGGATGTCAACTCAGATTCACTTGGAATTGGGAAAAGGTTATCAGCACTAGACGTACTGAATTCGTCGGATTCCTTTGCAGGAATTGTGCTAAGATCCTCATCCTTTAGGATGGTTGAATCCTTAGGTTCCAGGGCCGGCAAGTCGGGAGAAGGAATAGAATTCTCATCGTTCCAAGAAATAGGACTCTCATCGTCATCACTGTCATAATAATATGGAGGCACAAGAGGAGGAGTATAAGCATTAAGGTTAGATACCTGCTCTTGTTGCTGATCCGCTTGACATTTCTCCATCATCTTGTTGCAAGCTTCTTGAACTTTGTGAAAGTTGTCAAAAATTGTGGCAAGTTGTTCAGGAGGAAGTGCACAAAAGGGTTTATGATTGACGGTGTGACGTGGGGGCTCAAAGTTATACACACTGGGATGATAGCACGGAACTTTCTCAAAGACCTTCGACGGATCACAAGAAGAAGCATTGTGCGGGCCCCCACAAATATAGCACCACGGGTATGGAGAAAAACCCGGTGCATCTTGAGGATAGGGATTGTCATAGACGGGAGAGGGTGGGAAAGTATTGTAAGAGTTGAAGTATGAATTTGTTGAATTGCAAAATGGACAAAATCCAAATTGTGTATCGTCGATATCAAAACCACACCGCTCACAAGTACACCATTGACATGTTTGAAAACCATGCCATGGTCTCCCACACCGTACGCAAGACGAATCCATGAAGAATTATAAATAAGAGGGGTAAAGAAAAGAATTAAACATAATAGAGGATAGAGAGGAATATTTTTTTGTGCAAAACTTTGAAAAAGAAATGCTTTTTATGATTTTTCAAATGTTTTTGGGATTTTTTGAAAATTTTTGACACGAAAAATAACGTTCACGAGTGAACGGATCCCAAAAAGCAACGCGTCTCTCACAGAAAACCGTTAATCTTTACGAAAAGAGCCGGCAGCGGCGCCATTTAATACAAGGTTTTTGCCTGTATAAAAATTATATGTTCGTTGTTCTGGTCTAATCGAATTGATAACTGGTTAACGTGCGACTCAGTCGTCTTTGGTGGAAAATAAAAGGTTTGGTCGTTGTAGTAAACTAATTAAAAGAAAAGTAAATGCGAAACGTAATAAAAATAAACTAAAAACAAAACCCAGAAAAACTGTCACTTTTTCTGTAAAATAGAAATAGAAAAACGTAAGGAAATGAAAACTATAAAATAAAAACGTTTAAAATTAAATGACGAGAAATTAAAACTTTGAAAAGTAAATGACGTAAAATAAAAATTTGACAAAACGTAAATTTAAAAACTTGAAAATAAAATACTTTAAGAATTAAACTAAGAAACGACAACTTAAAATAAAGCTTAAGAAAAAAAGACGAAACAATTAAAATAAAGCTAAGTAAAAATGGCGGGAAAAATAAATTTAAAAATTAAATTTGAATAAAAGCTAATTAATTTCGCAATTCTAGAAAAATATAAAATAATTTTGCAATTAAAACCCAAGATTTCGCAATTATGTCAAAATTGACATAATTCCGCAATTAGCAAAAGACACAATTTCGCAATTGCTAGAAAATGAAAGATTTCGCAATGTTGCACAATGTCGCAATAATTGCACAATGTCGCAATAGTGCACAATGTCGCAATAATTGCACAATGTCGCAATAGTGCACAATGTCGCAATAATTGCACAATGTCGCAATAGTGCACAATGTCGTAATAGTGCACAATGTCGCAATAGTGCACAATGTCGCAATAATTGCACAATGTCGCAATAATTGCAAAATCGAATCAGATTTCGCAATATTGAAAAACAATGATTTCGCAACTTGGAACAAGATTTCGCAACTTTGTAGAGGATTCAATTTCGCAATTATAGAAGAATTGCGAAATTGAATCAGGACACAAATTCGCAATACACAAGTATTGCAAAATCGAATCAGCTTTTCCTAAAAACTAGGAAAACGTAAAAGTACGAGATTAAGCACTAAAATCTTAACTTTTTAAGCACAATAAGCAAAATAAAACACAAATAAGCTAAATAAAAACCTTAGATCAAAGATAAAACGTATGAAATCAACAAAAACAAGACACGAAAATTAAAAAAGACTTAAACTTTATATAAAAAGAAGATGAAAAAGGTTTAGATTGAAAACTTGAAATCAACACAAACAAAGATTAAGAAAAAAATTAAGAATAATCAAAAAGAAAAGATGAACAAGATGATTAAAAACTTAAAGATAAAAGATTAAAGAACACAAAATTAAAACTTACTTGAAAATTAAAGGTGCAAGACAAGGTAATTAAAGGTGCAATAAAGTAAATGTGCAAGTAATTAAAAGGGTGGAAGAACTAGTGTCACTCTAGCCAACAAAAATGAAATGAATCTAATCTAGTCTATTTATAGGGGAGATTAGGGAGGTGCTTAGGAAGCTTCCTCCCCTCTTTCTTATTTCTTTAATTACGTCATTAAGTCCTTGTTCTTCTTAATTCTTTATTAATCTTCTTAATTCTTTGACTTTAACGACTTTGTCTCGGGATTTCTTTAAACTCGTCTTGTAATTCTTCAATAAATTATACTCGAGTTCTTCGGCTTTTAGTAAACTTCCGTCTTTTGACTTTTTCTTCGATAAATCTTCAGAATTGGTCTTGGACTTCCGTTCTTTTTGCACTCTTGATTTCTTGACTTCATCTTTCGTCTTTTTCTTCGATAAAAGCCCGTGAATGCCCGTGTTTTCTCCTTTTTCCACATTTTCGTCCTAAATCACAACAAAAACACAAACCACGCATAATTCCGACATTTACGACATAAAATACACGTTTTGGCTCAGTTATTATTGTAATTAAGTGGTAAAAAGGATGGGTGTTTACACACCTATCAGGGTTCAAGCAGGCAAGCTGGCTGGTGAAATCTTTGTTCGTAATGTTTTGCTAGTTCATTAGGAACTTTTTTAATAGCTTCATCGGTATATTTCTTTGTTCGGTATTTTTTTTTGTCAAACCTTCATTCGGGAATTTTTTTAGTTAACCTTCATTCCGGAAAAACTCAGCTTGGTTCGGAATTTTTGGAAATAACCTTTGGTTCGGGACTTATTTTAAAATACCTTCATTCGGGATTTTTGAGTAAAAACTACTGGTTCGGGAAAATGAATAGAAACTACTGGTTCGGGAAAAAAAATTAACCGGTTCGGAAAAAACTGGAAAAAAACTTAGAAGTGACAAAATTTATAAGATCATAAATTCTAGGTACACGAATTTAACCAAAATTAACCATAATCAATCTAAAAATTAAACTAAACTAACCATTAATCATCAACTAACAACAATCAATCAAACCAAATCAATAAAACTAACAATAAAAACCAAATTAATCAAAACCCACTTAATAAATTAAAACTTAAATCAACCAAAAAAACAATAAATTTAAAAACAATAAATCACTAATTAAGATCTACCAAGCATTAAAACATCAAAATCAACAAACTTTATGAAATCAAAATCAATAAAACTATGAAACCTACTTGATTAAACAAACTTAAATCAACCAAATCAATAAACCAAACATTAAATTGAACCAAACAAGAAAGGAAGGATGAGATATTAATAATAAAAACTTGATTAAAAATAAGATTCAACAACAATTAAAAGTAAAAATTAAAGGACTTACAAATTTAAGGTTCAAGACAAGGAATTTAAATTGACAAGTAAATAAATGACATGAAAATTAAATTGGAAGAACTATTTTGTAAAGATAGCCAACAACTCCTAATGTGTCATTAGGAGGGTATTTATAGGGAGATTAGCAAGTGTTGATCTTTTCCTCATTTTCTCGTCTTTTCTTCTTCTAAATTCTTCGAGTTTTTCGACTTTGTCTCGGGATTATTTGAACTCGTCTTATAATTTCTTCATTAATTAGACTTGAGTTCTTCGACTTCATTAAACTTCCGTCTTTAGACTTTTTCTTCGATAAATCTTCAGAATAGGCCTTGGACTTCCGTTCTTTTTGCACTCTGGATCTTTTGACTTTGTCTTTTGTCTTTTTCTTCGATAAAAGCCCGTGAAATCTCGTGTTTTCTTCCCTCTTCACATCTTGATCCTAAATCACAACAAAAACACAAACCACGCATAATTCCGACATTTACGACATAAAATACACGTTTTGGCTTGGTTATTATTATAATTAAGCGGTAAAAGGATAAGTGTTTTCACACTTATTAAATCCCCTACACTTGACCATTCCAATGCCCTCATGCAATGTATTAATTACAAAGCAAGTTTTATATTTTCCATCATAATCAATCCACATTGGCCTTTATTAAAGAGATAGAAGACAAGTAAAAAGATCAAAGACTTACCTTAGGGTTTTGGAATGTCATGAATGTTTATCACCCTCAAGTTTCACGTTCCCCATACCAAGCTTAAAAACGAGATCATTGTTATTCTAAGTTAGCAAACTAACACAAATTCATGTGGCCCAATTATTCACTTAGACTCCCTTATTCCTAGGTGTATCTCTTATATTTTATTGTTGTCTTGAATGATCACGAGGATGCATTGTTGACTTATTTCGATAGTTATTTAGGCTGAAAATAAAGTAGGACGATTTAATCAATAGTTAGCTAAAGGACAAAATCTTTTAAAACTGCTTTTCGGGACCTCATAAAGTTCATATCTTGGCATAACTCGCTTCACGATTTGAGACCTTTCTCGGACCGATATTTGGCAGTGACTTCATACTTCGAATCTTGAGAGACGTTCATGAAATAATGGTCTTCTCTTCATAATAGGAATTTCTTCACTTGAAGTTTTTGAGAGATTCTTCATACTTGGACCACAACTTCTTCATTTTCTCCAATCTTTATTTGGGATTTTGATATAAAACGATCCGCCTCCTTTTAGGACTTGAATCTATTTATCCTCATACCTTGCTAGGGTCTTTTCGGATAGACTTCTCCATGATCTTTTGGGGAGTATTTGCTTTTCGTCGTGTGTCTCGATCCTTCATATTAATTTTTGATAAATGACTCTTCACATCACTTTGGATCTTTAGCAACAAAATGTAGCCCTCATGCCTTGTTAGGGCCTTTTCGGACTCGCCAATCTTCGCATCCCGCTTCAGTAAGTTATGCCTTGGCTATGAACTCTAATTAATACCGAGCAACTTTTAAACGATCTTGGGCTAGAAGCTAAGTAACTTTTCAAATCGTACAACCTTATTTATTGGAACTATATTTATTAACAAGCGACAGGAGAAAAAGTTTATAATCAACTCACATAAATTCATGAAAGAATACCAAACTTATAATTGACTCTATCATCTCTCGTTCTCCACAATTTAAAATCTCAATGAATGAGACTCGTGGATGCTTAGCCTATTAAAGCAAAGTTTTGGGTTTTCAAGTCATCTATAGGATCTTGCAACTTCTTAGACTTTTTTAAGTTTAGAATTCGCATTTTAAAGTTCCCTTGATAAACGACTTTCTAAGATCAATTATAGGAACTTGCGAAAAGTTCTTTTTCTTAACTCGTAAGAGTTAAGACTTTCGCGTTTTAAAGTTCCCTATATAAAAGCCTAGCAAAACTTGACTTAAACATGTTAAGGATACTAGCTAGAGTAAACTTGGATAAGTAAACTCGGGTTGAGTCAAAAGATTCACAACGTTGAAAAATTAAAACCACTTTATTAAAATTTATTCTAGAAAATAACTATAACAAAGGTAAAACTACTAGGCCAAAATAGATCAAAATTTTTTGAAAAATGATGAAAATAAGTTGAATTGTTCTCGTTTCTAATCGAATTGACTATTGGTTTAAGTGCGACTCAGTCGTCTTTTGGTGAAAAAGAAATATTTTTGGTCGTTGTTTAAAATTAAAATTGCAAAACTTAAAAGTAAAAGGAAAGGTAAATAAGCTAAAAGTAATTAAAAAGTAAATGGTGCGAAATTAAGACTTTGAAAGTAAAGTAATTAAAGCTTGACGAAAAGTAAAAAAACGATATTAAAAACAAATATGAAAACGAAACAATTAATAAAAATAAAACTAAAAGAAGAAATTAACTTTCGACTGAAAATAAAATTAACCTAATGAAAAAGGAGAAAATAAAACTAAGAGGGTACTTTAAAGCTAAACGAGACAAAACCTAAAGCGGGTACTAAATAAAAGATAAAATTTAAACTTTTCGAAAAAATACTAATATAAAAGTTGATGAAAAATTCAACTAAAAATACGTGACTTTCAGAAGTAAAATCGGAACAACTTTCAGATAAAACTAAACGTTTACGGAACAATATTAATAAATAAGCAAGCTAGTAGTTGGAAGCACCCAGGCTAACAGCTGGATTTTGGCGCGAAAGTATGGGAAGCAGGCAAGCTAGCTGCTCAAATATTTGTTGGTTCGGAATTCTTCTTTGTTCGGGATTTTTGGGAAAAATGGGGTTCATTCAGAATGTTTTAAAAAAAAAGCTCATTCGGTATTCTTTTGTTGGTTCGGAATATTTTTTCCAAAACTTGTTGGTTCGGTATTTTTTTTTAAATTTTAAAACCTTCGTTCGGAATTTATTGTTGGTTCGGGATATTTAGCTCGTTCGGTAAAAATACTAGTTCGGTAAAAATACTAGTTCGGTAAAAATTGCTCATTCGGGAAAATAAACTGGTTCGGTAAAAATGTTGGTTCGGGAAAAATAGCTCGTTCGGTAAAATCTGGAAAAACTAAACACTTACTAAAATGATAAGATCCTAAATTTTAGGAACACGAATTTAACCAAAATCAATCTAAAAATTAAACTAAACTAACCACTAATAATCAACTAACAACAATCAATCAAACCAAATCAATAAAACTAACAATAAAAACCAAATTAATCAAAACCCACTTAATAAATTAAAGCTAAAATCAACCAAAAACAATAAAACTAAAAACAATAAATTACTAATTAAGATCTACCAAGCATTAAAACATCTAAATCAACAAACTTTATGGAATCAAAAGCAATAAAACTATAAAACCCACTTAATTAATCAAAACCAAATCAACCAAATCAACAAACCAAAACACCAAATCAACCAAATCAACAAACCAAAACACCAAATCAATCAAACAAGAAAGGAAGGATGAGAGATTAATAATAAAAACTTGATTAAAAATAAGATTCAACAACAATTAAAAGTAAAAAGTAAAGGACTTACAAATTTAAGGTGCAAGACAAGGAATTTAAATTGACAAGTAAATAAATGACATGAAAATTAAATTGGAAGAACTATTTTGTCAAGATAGCCAACACCTCCTAATGTGTCATTAGGAGGGTATTTATAGGGAGATTAGGGAGGTTAGCATGTGTTGATCTTTTCTTCCTTTTCTCGTCTTTAAATTCTTCGACTTTTTTGACTTTGTCTCGGGATTAATTGAACTCGTCTTATAATTTCTTCATTTATTAAACTTGAGTTCTTGGACTTCATTAAACTTCCGTCTTTAGACTTTTTCTTCGATAAATCTTCAGAATAGGCCTTGGACTTCCGTTCTTTTTGCACTCTTGATCTTTTGACTTCGTCTTTTGTCTTTTTCTTCGATAAAAGCCCGTGAAAGCCCGTGTTTTCTTCTCTTTTCACATTTTGATCCTAAATCCCAACAAAAACACAAACCACGCATAATTCTGACATTTACGACATAAAATACACGTTTTGGTTTGGTTATTATTATAATTAAGTGGTAAAAGGATAAGTGTTTTCAAACTTATTAATATGCTACAAAAATAAAAAACCACAAAGTCAGGATGTGTCAGTTGTACATTTTATATACGCTAATAAGATTTTAATTGTGTGGAGAGAATGGAGGACTATTGCTGGTGCCCTCCTATTTCTTCCAATACATGGTGTCACGTACACAGATCGTCATCTGGTCTTCTAACACCAAAACCAACTGTATATCTCGATGAAATCCCACCTTTCTTGCCTGAACCATTGGTTCGGTTACCGCTATCTATGTCAACTTCCCAACATATCCCAATCGCTTCACTCCAATGATGACTGATCCTATAGTGCACATCCTTGTCATGGACATTTGCTCTTCCGGTGAAGCATGCATATGTACCATATTTTACAAACAAAGCTAAATTTCAATTGTTAATTGGTCAACTCTGGCCGTCTTTCAAATATTATAATATTAGACAGTAATCCAAGAAATATATAAAGATCCTATCCAATCTTATTAGTACTTTATGATCAAAATGTGGTGAAATTTTTTCTATTATTACTTGCTACTTCAACTCTTCAAGTTTTGTCCACGGACATTGCTAGGTCCTTTGCATATGGTACAAACCACAAAATGTTGCTTATATATCGCATCATTATATCCAAAATCTTTATTGTGAGCAGTTTTAAATTTTCAATGCCTACTATGTACCCCGATAATCAAGATTTTAATTCGATTAGATCGTGAGAAAATAGCAAAATAGAAATTTCCAGCAATTTGGCGCATCGCTTAAGTTTGTTACTTTCTAATAAAGCTAATAACTTTGATCCATTTACGTATGAATTGGTAAATTTATTGTTTAATCATCTCTAACAGGTTAGACATGTAAAATCAAAAGAGTAGCTTAAAAAGGGATAAATGGGTCAAATGGTTTGCGCTGTACAAAAATTCACCACACTTGTATTAATTCTGCATAAAATCTCCAGTTCTCTATTAAGAACCTCAAGGTGCTGATCCCTTTGAAGTTGTTGTTCTAATGCTATCAGTGGCTAGCAGAGAGCGACTACTTTGTATAGTGCGGATGGTATTTCTACTCGATATAATATATGATTTTAATTGGAATGCATAATCATCCATTACTCTATTCTTTTACATCCAAATTCTACTTTCTTATCATTAATGTAATTCTTTGTTTAGCATATTGTAGTTGATTCTTTAACTAATCCAGGCCAACTACGTGTGTCTAATGCCATATTAAAACTTGATCCAATCAACTATATAAACCCAGTAAAGGTAAGAAGTACCTTGATTATGATACCAAAGATGTTAAGTTGTGTAATGAAAATCCAAAATTTAAACCATATAAATAGAAATCTAAAATATAGCGCAACGGAAATTTATGGAACACATTATTAAGCTAATGAGGAAATGGCGTAAACCAACGTTTCCAACGAAACCTAAACACTCAAAATTTTCACTGACTAAGTTGCCAAGGTCCATCAGCAGAACCTGAAAGTCAAAGTGCGGATGATGCTAAATAAAAGTCATCGTTGGAAGCTTTCAAGATCATACATGGTGAATAAAAATTAGAAACTAAGTGTATGTTTGGATTAGCGTCTTTTTGGGCTTATGAGCATATAACTGTACGTACAGTAACTGATATGTGATATCAAAAGAAACTAATATTGAGATTTTATATACTAAATATCTTAAACCTCGTAACGCTAAATATTCAGTTGACATTATACTTTTTTTTTCAAATTTCAATATCTACATATATGCCAAACGAAGCACCGTCTTTTAAAATGTGTAAGAAAGACCTAGGTTCTGATCACTTTTTAACAGGTGAAAAATTGTAAACCAATTAGCGAAAAGAATTCCAAAATCGGGGAAAAAATGTTGGTGATTCAGATTCCCTGACACGACAAAGTTCTAAAAGCTATTTTTTTACATTTTAGGCACAGATATGTTATATGATTCCACAGTTAATTAACCGAAAGCTACTGATGGTGGTATTTGTTATCCCCTATATTGAGTTAGGTGTTACTAACATGGGCTTGTTGTAGCCACTGCAATAGTTCTGCGACCTACGTAAGTACTTCCATTGGCCCCAATAATTTCAATCGCCAAATAGAGCACTCATGCGCACATATGTCATAACCAAACATAAATAACTGGAAATATATATTCCTTTCACCATTTTCAAGCTTGGCTCAAATAATGTCTTTCCTTTCCTTATAAGGAAACGAAAGAAGCGTCCAATTTCAACCTATCCTGATATATTACAAAGTAGAGCAGTGTAAGCTGTTTTTTCGGCTTTAGGAAGGCTCAAACAAAGAAACATGACTATGTAGACGAATAAGTGCTACTGATTTAGATCCTAATCGTGCTACGCAGCTAAAGAAACATTTTATGGACCAAATTGTGTTGGTCCTTCGATATAAATTTTGTGTGGGGCTTAGAAACACTTCTTTTCCAACTTATGAACTTTATTTGCAGATAATTAGTGTAGCAAAAAGATACTCCAAAACCCATTTGACTGTTCTTATTTACCTTTTTTTAGACCAAGGCTGGTGTGTTCAGATAAGCCTGACCAAGCTACCCATTGTTGTAAATATATGAATGAATCGTGATAAGTTACTAAAATACATGACTTCGAATAAACGTATACATTAACTGAACACACGTTATCGAGAAATACCTACAGGTCGCAAATTCGTCGTAGGCGTCGTACGCAAAATAAGACGTAGTTCCTCTGCATTTCAAAATTTTGGAAAACACAAATACAAAATTTCTTTGTCTGTGGCCTGCGTATGACAAATTAAAACAGGCTCGCCAAATAAAAAAACTAATTTTTAAAGAAAGCTATAACAGTCAAGAATTAGTATAAGCAGCAAACCTGCTCGTGCAGTATCATTCTAACAATGATTCTTTATCATGACAGCAATGTGAGTTTGAGAAGCACAAGCAAGTTCAAACTTTTCAATAGCAATCTCCGAACATTCATGCCAAACAGGAACACCGATCACTGCAAGACGCTCTATTGATCCATTCACTGATTTCTCTCAGCTGGAGGTATCATTGTAATAAAGAACCAAAAAAGTTATTTACGTTTCGCAGGCGGCAAGGCAGTACAAACATCGAACCAACTGTTAACAACAATGGCTTTTAAGGAACCCATTGTTTGGTTTTGTGTCCCTGTGATACTTATCATGCAAGCACCTCACCATTATATCATTTTTGATAAAAATATCTCAACAGGCCACATGTAAACAATGTACCAAAAACTACTTATCCGGATTTTCTTGTAGCTTATTATATAATCATAATTATATCACACATTAAATAAGCCTTTAAAACAATCTTAGTGAGCACAAATACTAAATCAACCTACCCTATTTTTCGTTAACCGTAAAAAAAAGTAAAAACTCCGACTGAATAAATCACATCAAATAATCAAACTTACTATACCGACATTCAAGACACATAAGAAATAACTAACAAAAATGCATTTCTAGGCTTAATTAAACAACAAAACAATAGCCACATATCCACGTGGTTTCTTTGTATGGCTAGTTTCAGCCCGTAAAAACTTATTATGTAGGTTAACCTTGAATTACATAGGCTTAATTTTCCATATGTAGTATGAAACAGTACGAATGCAAGCATCAGTGTACACCTCTAATATCCACAAAATTCAATCGCAAGATCAAATTCAAGTGAGGAATCGATTGACTCAGATTTGGAGTTTAAAACTAAAAGCTTAAAACTCCAAGTATAGACTTGCAGAAAATGTGCATTCAAACAGAAGAGAAAGACGTCACCAAACCTTCTAATGAATCGTAGTAAATAAACATAAGCTAC
The DNA here is from genome assembly GCA_025667525.1 of Glebionis coronaria. Classification (NCBI taxonomy): domain Eukaryota; kingdom Viridiplantae; phylum Streptophyta; class Magnoliopsida; order Asterales; family Asteraceae; genus Glebionis; species Glebionis coronaria. The sequence continues at coordinate 467,969,713 of CM046877.1, read as the reverse complement.
CAAATTTCAAAAATAAATCCGCAAAAACACAAACATGGACCATAGTAGGCTCAGGCAGGACGCCCTTCCGGATAACCGGACACACACGACATGGCTGCATCCTCAAGGGTTTCCCCGCCAAGATCCGTGGAGTCTTAGGTTTAACCAGGGCTGTTTCAAGGTCATCACAGCCACACTCGCATTTATCACTTTATTGGATACTGAGATTACCAAACTTAGGTAAGCTTAACCTTTAAAGATGTTATGATTTATTAAGACATATGTGGTATGGCTGCAACCTTATAAGGTCGCCCGTCAAGATCCGGTTTATCATAGAAACCCGACATGGCTGCAACCTTAAAAGGTCGCCTTGCCAAGATCCAGATTATAGCAATCTTCGAACATTCATGGCAAACAGGAACCCCTATCACTGCAAGACGCTCTATTGATCCATTTACTGATTTCTCTTAGCTAGAGGTATCATTGTAATAAAGAACCGAAAAAGTTATTTACGTTTCGCAGGCGGCAAGGCAGTACAAACATCAAACCAACTGTTAACAACAATGGCTTTTAAGGAACCCGTTGTTAGGTTTTGTGTCCCTGTGATACTTATCATGTAAGCACCTCACCATTATATCATTTTCGATAAGAATATCTCAACAGGCCACATGTAAACAATGTACCAAAAAATACTTATCCGGATTTTCTTATAGCTTATTATATAATCATAATTATATCACACATTAAATAATCCTTTAAAACAATCGTAGTGAGCACAAATACTAAATCAACTGACCCTATTTTTTGTTAACCGTAAAAAAAAGTAAAAACTCCGACTAAATAAATCACATCAAATAATCAAACTTACTATACAGACATTCAAGACGCATAAGAAATAACTAACAAAAATGCATTTCTAGGCTTAATTGAACAACAAAACAATAGCCACATATCCACTTGGTTTCTTTGTATGGCTAGTTTCAGCCCGTAAAAACTTATTATGTAGGTTAACCTTGAATTACATAGGCTTAATTTTCCATATGTAGTATGAAACAGTACGAATGCAAGCATCAATGTACACCTCTAATATCCACAAAATTCAATCGCACGATCAAATTCAAGTGAGGAATCGATCGACTCAGATTTAGAGTTTCAAACTAAAAGCTTAAAACTCCCAGTATAGACTTGCAGAAAACGTGCATTCAAACAGACCATAAAGACGTCGCCAAACCTTCTAATGAACCGTAATAAATAAACATAAGCCACCAAATTTCAAAAACAAATTCGCAAAAACACAAACATGGACCATAGTAGGCTCAGACAGGACGCCCTTCAGGGATAACCGGACACACACGGCATGGCTGCATCCTCAAGGGTTGCCCCGCCAAGGTCCGTGGAGTCTCGGGTTTAACCCGGGCTGTTTCAAGGTCATCACAGCCACACTCGCATTATCACTTTATCGGATACTGAGATTATCAAACTTAGGTAAGCTTAACCTTTAAATATGTTATGATTTATTAAGACATATGTGGTATGGCTGCAACCTTATAAGGTCGCCCGTCAAGATCCGGTTTATCATAGAAACCCGACATGGCTGCAACCTTAAAAGGCCGCCTTGCCAAGATCCAGATTATCTATCTTTCACCACACTTGTTTAAACACATCACACCTTAACAATGGCTGGAGTATATACACAAAACTCCTATCAAATTAGGTGTCTTACACGCATACTTTTTTAATAACCATTCTCTCAGATTCTAAAACATACCCTTTGTGTTGTGGTTTTTGTTGTTAAGTCAGGTTAGATAGTCAGAAACAACCACCATGATTGATTTCTCAACTGTTTCAAATATTTCACCATTAGAACTCCTAAAATACCCCCTCCAATAATCTAGACATTTTAGAACCCGATTTTAATATTGCCATTGCAAATCAACACCAAATTTCTATAAATTTTATCAAAAACATAAATTTTTAGCCAATTTGATCAACAAAAAACACTAAAAGATTGGAAGCCCCATTATCAGATTCTAAAGCACATCAACCAATAAAGATCCAACATTTTTAAGATTTGGATATAAATTTTATCAAAATCATAAATTTTTAGCCAATTTGATCAACAAAAAACACTAAAAGATTGGAAGCCTTAAAATTTTATCAGATTCTAAAACACACCCACCAATCACAATCCAACATTTTTAAGATTTATATATAAATTTTATCAAAATTATAAATTTTTAGCCAATTTGATCAAAAAAAACACTAAAAGATTGGAAGCCCTAGTATTTTATCAGATTCTAAAACACACCCACTAATTAAAATCCAACCTTTTTAAGATTTGGATGACACCTACAAAGCAAAAAGGCCAAAACAAATGCTATAAAAATTACCTTTTACCATTTGAAGCTTGGTAGCCCCAAAAACAGCAAGCATTTGTTACCATCATCAAGGCTAAAACAAATGCTATAAAATAACACCAATTGTTATCATCGTCAGAACCACAATGACAACTATTTGCACCTTGTAACCCTGATTCAATGAATACCCATCTAACCTCACGTACGCCGCCTACCGACCATCATCGTCGCCTACCATAAACGGTGGCAACAAAGAAGCTGGTGGCAACTAAGAGGGATGAGGGTATGTGGTTATCAATCACAAACAACCCACAAATAATGCAAATAAGATGAGATCTGCTTTTCTAGAAAGAAAACTCAGATCCAAGATATGTTCTTCTAGAGAGAGAGAGAAACAATCGATTATTTAACTGATCAGTTTTAATTCACCAAAAGCCAACTAAAATTAATCAAACCAAAGGGTAATGAAACAGTAAAGGGCAACTAATCATTAATGATTAATGGGGGAAGGGGCAAAACCATTAATGATAACGGAGCAATGAAAACGGGACGTGCACAGAACGGTGTGTGGGTTGTGTGTGTAAAGTCTGTGAGGGGGAAAAATAATGTTGTTTAATAAGCAAATGAGGAGAATCACTGTTCATTGGGAACCGTGATTCCCCTCTATAATAAGGAGGGTAATAACATAAAAACATGAAAATGATTCTTGTACTTAATAATGATGCCTAATTATGTGCCTAATGATTTGATTAGTTGATTTGGATAGATAATTGATAGGAATTTAAAAAAAGAAAATATACAATATGTACAAGTGATTTATACATTAGGAATGCATTTAAACATGTCTTTTAGATATAAATAGTAACATAGCGTAAAAGCAGAAGATTGAAATGTGAATAAGAGCAGGCTGAGTTATGGGCTTATCGCTAAACATTTAGGACACTATGCTTCATCCAATGTGTAATGGCCCAATTATTGAACTATTGAATTCCCATGTATGATAAAATGCAAAACCATCTAAAAACGTTGTAGTTATGTATAGAATTCTTTTCAGTTGAATGATCACGTAGGTTCACTATTGAGGAAATGAAATTAACATTGTGATGAAACCATCATATAACTTTTCTGCCATCAAAACCACATAAGGTATCTCTTCACCTATGGGTTCACACAAAACACAAAAGTAAAGATATAATTTGTCTACATTTTATTTCTCTCATACTTTGCTAAGACGGGCTTAGGTATCATTGTAGATACCAAAAGGGTATTCTAGATTAAAGATAATCCAGTCACATATTTGTACAAAAAAAAATCCAATATGAAAAAACGAACATCAAGTCTAACACAACAAATACATGCATGCAAAAATCAAATGGTAGGAGGCTAGGAGCCACGAAAATTTCACTTCTCGACTACCCCTGATATAGTTACATCAGATTATCACAATATTTATAGAAATCAACTGATTCTATAGATGTGACCACATAAGGAACAATATGTTGATATGCAATAGTTTTCTGGAAGAACCAAATTATATATTCTATGTTCCTATAACAGCATCTTCTACGTCGATAAATTATTGTCCGTATAACATAGAAAGGATGGATGTAGAGATGAGATAACCGAGACATATGTTTGATGAAGAATAGATGAAATTGAAGATGTACATGATATTGCCTACCAAAAGTTCCATGAAAGGTTCAAGAGGATCATATTGAAGAATTTATGTTAAAGAAAGTATGTTGTTCTTTGGTTTTTATATTTCTCTTTAAAAATTAACATGTCTTTGGCTTCTTCGCGTGTAGAAAAATGGCGACACCAGTTGAACCACCGGGCGGGATTGGAGCAGAAGGGAAGCATTACTTTTCTGTATGGCAATCACTATTTGAACTTGATACAAAATATGTTCCTATCAAACCTATAAGACGAGATGCATATTGTTGGTGATTTTGTGTTACCAATAATGATTTAAGTGTAATGGATTTACTTTGTTGACCAATGTGTAATCGTGATAAACGTTCATCAAGTCGGGGTTGTGCGGAGTGCACACTTGTATGACATTATTACGGTTATCATACGGGGGCGAAGCCCCCGTACGACGGGGGTCCAGGGGCAGCGCCCCTGGGCAGGGTCCAAGGGGCGGCAGCCCCTGGCAGGGTCCAAGGGGCAGCGCCCCTGGCTGGGGTCGAGCTGGTTACAATAACTGTTTTGAACGCACTAGAAAATAAAATTCCCGGGTGTTCGGACCTTTTTCTACCCGTTGTTAAAAGTGTCGGTTTTGGTTACAATAACTGTTTTGACAGTTACAACCGAAAGAGACAGGTTTTGGTCATATAACCTCTATGGTTTTCTGGTTCTGATTCATAACAACAATAACACATAAACAGTTCGTATCTGAGTTTTATCCGATTGGAGATTTTGATAGAACCATCGAAATACTTTGATCTGAAAGTGTTTGACACGACTCTCAGATTATTTGATCCACCCATATTTCTAACACATATGGTATTGTATGTTCTTCTATATTAACCGGTAAACCAATGAAAAGGTTGCAGTAAAGAAAATACACAACACATGTGACAATCGTAGTTAACGCCCTAAGAATTTTACGTGAACTTAAACTTCTACGAGATCTTCATCACAAAAATGTCATTGCTTTGATAGATGTGATGGTCTCAATGAACAAAACAGGCTTCAAAGATGTTTATCTAGTTTATGAGCTTATGGATACGGATTTGCATCAGATTATTAAATCATCTCAGTCACTTTCAAACGATCATTGTCAATATTTCATGTTTCAGGTATGCAGCTCTCTTAAGTCTTAACTGATCTCCTAACTGGCGTTTATAAGTGTGTTTATTTGATAGCTATTGTGAGGTTTAAAGTATCTTCACTCTGTTAACATTCTTCACCGTGACATAAAGCCCGGGAACCTACTTGTAAACGGCAATTGTGACCTAAAGATTTGTGATTTCGGCTTAGCACGCACAAACACTAATAAAGACCAATTCATGACAGAATACGTAGTTACACGTTGGTACAGGGCGCCCAAGCTTCTTCTCTGCTGTGAAAACACAGTACCTCAATTGATGTTTGGTCCGTTGGATGCATATTTGCTGAACTTTTAGGTAGAAAACCGCTCTTTACAGAATGTCTAAATCAATTAAAGTTAATAATCAACGTTCTTGAAAGCCAAACGGAAAACGATATTGAGTTTATTGATAACCAAGGGTGAGAAAGTATATAACATCGCTACCTTTATTGCAAGGGACTTCATTTTCTGAACTCTATCCTGAGGCTCAACCATTAGCAATTGATCTTTTGCGGAAGATGTTGGTTTTGGACCCTTCAAAAAGAATCAGTGTCGACGACGCACTACATCATCTTATATGTCTACACTTTATAGCTCAGATATGGATCCACCTGTTGATGTTCGATCTGGTAGACTTGGATATAGTCATATAGATAAAGAGTTAAAGGAAGATGTCATCCGGGAGATGATTTGGAAAGAAATGCTTCATTATCATCCAGAAATGGATATAATTTCCAGTTCAAAAGAAACCTAGTGATTGCACTTGTATTCGGCTTTAAAATACGGAGTATTCGTTTTTTCGACTATAAGTCTGTAGGATTTTTTTCGCACTTTCTGTAAATTTGGAAGTGGCGAGTACGTGTATACTACAAAGTTATTTTTCTTTCAATAGGTTGTTCTTATGAGCTAAAGTTTGTATTGTTTGCATAAAAGTTCGTTAGAATCTTCACTTTCATTTGATCCATACCGGCCAAAAATTGTATGTTTACTACTACCTCCGTCCCACTATTATTGTCCTCATTTGACTTTTTGAAGTCTTATTTCTTCAACTTTGATCTTTAATAAATTCTTTTGTGTTATATAATACTTGATGATAATGATATTAATGAAAATACATTTAAAAATCAATTCATTCATATATTTTACATCAAGTATTATATAATAAAAACAAAAATATTTAAGATCAAAATTGAAAAAATAAGACTTCAAAAAGTCAAATGAGGACAATTAAAGTGGGACGGAGGGAGTATTTAGCTAGCTAGAACGATAAGTCAGAATCAAATTGTTTAAATCCAGATGATAATAGTAAACCTGAAAAAGTTTTACCCTCTTGAGCATGATAGTTAGCATATTTAAACTTGCATTCAATCACCATATTATCGTAATTTAATTTTTTTGGGGAAAATTAATTATCACCAAAACTGAAGATGAAAATGTGGATGAACATGAAACAGAAGATGAAAAGTAAAGATTATTCTTATAAATTACATAAAGTAACATATGACCTTAAACGGATTAACAAATTACATTTTATTCATAAAAACTATCATAGATTTTGTTTATCAAGCAAAGCAACGATACCTTTCTAAGAAAGGGCTAATTGTCAAAAGCCTTCATTGCCTCATTTCTAATTCTGACATAGATTCAATTTATATTTTTTTGAAAAGGACTTTTTTTTTTGGCAATAAGTTAACTGCGTCATGTGTCATCTGTTACTCTATTTTTTTTACAGTCGTTCAAAATTGTCCTACTTTTTGAGACACTTAAACAAATAAAAAACACATGGTTTTTTGGCTTTGTTTGTGTATTACCCATATTTTTATTTTTATTTTGACTCTTTTCATAATTTTCCTTTTAAGAAAACGAATCTAGGGTACGAATATTTAATCATGTTAACAGAAGCATATCTATACTACATTATAAAGGGTGTATCTCTTTGGTTGAAAGTTGAAAATATTGAATGGTTGAAAAATGTGGGTCCCACTAATCTATATCTATACTACATTATAAAGGGTGTATCCCTTTGGTTGAAAGTTGAAAATGTTGAATGGTTGAAAAATATAGGTCCCACTAATCTATATCAATACTACATTATAAAAAATGTGGGTCCCACTAATCTATATCTATACTACATTATAAATGGTGTATCCCTTTGGTTGAAAGTTGAAAATGTTGAATGGTTGAAAAATGTGGGTCCCACTAATCTATATCTATACTACATTATAAAGGGTGTATCCCTTTGGTTGAAAGTTGAAAATGTTGAATGGTTGAAAAATGTGGGTCCCACTAATCTATATCTATACTACATTATAAAGGGTGTATCCCTTTGGTTGAAAGTTGAAAATATTGAATGGTTGAAAAATATGGGTCCCACTAATCTATATCAATACTACATTATAAATTGTGTATCCCTTTGGTTTAAAGTTGAAAATGTTGAATGGTTGAACAATGTGGGTCCCACTAATCTATATCTATACTACATTATAAAGGGTGTATCCCTTTGGTTGAAAGTTGAAAATATTGAATGGTTGAAAAATATGGGTCCCACTAATCTATATCTATACTACATTATAAAGGGTATATCCCTTTGGTTGAAAGTTGAAAATGTTGAATGGTTGAAAAATGTGGGTCTCACTATTCTATATCTATACTACATTATAAAGGGTGTATCCCTTTGGTTGAAAGTTGAAAATGTTGAATGGTTGAAAAATATGGGTCCCACTAATCTATATTTATACTACATTATAAAGGGTGTATCCATTTGGTTGAAAGTTGAAAATATTGAATGGTTGAAAAATATGGGTTCCACTAATCTATATCTATACTACATTATAAAGGGTGTATCCCTTTAGTTGAAAGTTGAAAATGTTGAATGGTTGAAAAATGTGGATCCCACTAATCTATATCTATACTACATTATAAAGGGTGTATCCATTTGGTTGAAAGTTGAAAATGTTGAATGGTTGAAAAATGTGGGACCCACTAATCTATATCTATACTACATTATAAAGGGTGTATCCTTTTGGTTGAAAGTTGAAAATGTCGAATGCTTGAAAAATGTGGGTCCCACTAAAAACTACTACATGCAAATCTTATTCATTAAAAAAGATATAAACTTTAGTTAATTAAACAAATGGCACCCTTTCATCCAATTGAAACATACTTATAAGATATTTTGAATTATAACATGTTACAACGCTTTGCAATAAAAGTTTAATCTTTTTACGTTATATTTTGAACGTCACCGAAACACTTACCACAAAATCGCATCGTGTTAATTATCTGTTGCTAGACAATTTCCACCGCTATGCGCGGGTACTCGTCTAGTTGTAGAAATTGCAACACGTTTCTCTACTTGTTTAATCACACTGGCTACAAGAGCTAATGAATGGTCTTATTTTGACTCTAATTAAAGAACTCTCATCTTTTGTTTCTATATCATATAAATTTGAGAAAAAGAAAATAAAAAACAAGCACTTTAGTTTTTACACAAGTTATGTTTGGTGTGCGAGTTTATTATTAAAAATAAGTTATTATTAAAAATAAGTTTCGTTTTAATTGATAAAATTTGAAAGAGTTTGTTAAAAAAATAATTTAATAAATGACATGCTAATTAAAATAACATGTAAAAATAAACTTAAATTAAATGCTACAATATCCAACTCCAACAACAGTCAACCAGTCTATTGGGATTTATTTAAAAATAAACGTTATAGATACCATTGTACTTTTGTATCTTTACAAACAAAATCTAAATTGTCTAAATAGGTCAAAGTTTTGATGCTTCATAACTTTTCTTTGATATTATTAGGTGGATGGTGACTGAAAGTTAGATCAAACAATGTATTAGTAGTACTCGTATATGTTACGTAATCTAAGTGCTGTAATTAAATAAGTTAATTAATATACAAGTTGGTTAGCTTTTAGGCACTTAGTTTTGGCGTATTATTATGACTAAAGACGGTTTAAACGTGGTGCTTTTGTGTGTGCGTATGCAATGACGATAGTTAAATAGGAAAATAGAAGCAGTTAATTAGACTTTATTTAGGTTATTTATGTGCACCGATAGTTTATACGGTAAGCAGAAAAACCGATCAATAACTATAAATGTATCAGTTTTTTTTATTATAACCGTGATCAGTGCATTGTAATCATAACAAATAAATATATTGCTAAATGAACTTAACATTCTAAAAAAGAAAATTTTGTTTTTTTTAACAAGCATTAAAAATAATAGCGCTCAACATTCACCATTCTTAAATACTACGGAATCATCTGCGCCAAACACATCTAACATTCGTTCAACAACACTTTATAAGTCGCTTTTTATAAAAAAGAATGGTTGTATCGAAAAATCGAAAATATCTCTTACCTATTGTAAATATGCTTTTTATACACATATTATGCGAAGTTTTTTCACCATAAATATTTTTAAAGTTTAATGAAATCTGGTGTTGCTAATCCTTATATCACTATTTTTATTTGGTTCTCATGTCTCAAAATAGTTGCTTACTAAGAAAAAATCCAAAGTTTTTTCTAGTAAAAAGACAAACTTGTATTAACAATTCAAACGTTTACCACACCATAGGAAATGTAGTAAACATGCATACTCCTAAATGCAAATTAAGAAACATACAAATAAATGTATACAAATTAAATACATGAAGCAAACTAATACATTCCATATGAGTGGGACTCATCAGACATCTTTTCAATCCCATTGGAAGAGAGTGGCAAAAGAAGGTTCCAGATAGCGTGAGGCGCGGCGTAGCGACGAGTCCAAGCCTTGAGTTTTTGCGTAGGACGTAGCGGTGCGACGTTTTTAAAGCGTGATTTAAGGCGGCAATCTATAATTATAAATTTTTAGTTCTATATCATATTTATAATTATACGAGTTATAAACATTTATAAATCTTAACTAAAATTGAATATATTAGTAAACACAAATAAAAATCCTAAATATTTGAAAATGTTCAAAGCCTTTAAAAAAAACTAGCGCCTTTGTCTGTTTTTCCTTGACTTTTCTCGCCTTATTCCAGGCCACGCCTAACGCCGACGCCAAGGTCTATTTCTTAACGTGAAAGTCACGCTTCACGCCTTTGCTCCGCCTTATCGCTGCAAAGACGCGACTTTTAGAACCTTGCTAATGCTATTCCAAGCCCCGAAGACCACACTAAAGATTAAATTTAGCAATGGTCAGGTCCACCAAACCAATTTGATCTCAAGATTACAGTATCATATACCAAGACAATATAGATCACTCCATCATCACTCACAACAACCTAACTATTATTGGCATAGGCATCATCTTGAAAGACTCCCATTCACAGTGAATTAAGGGGCTCTTCTTATGTATGCTACATTTCCTACACTCTCCAATCCCTAAGTCAAATAGCAGCCCAACCTCACTTATTTGACTAAAGAATTGTATATGGCTAATGACTTAAAAATGTATCTAACTTGACACTTTTTACCTTTATATATAGCCATCTTTTTTTTTCTTATATTATTATTAAACTTTGTGATTTCGTACATTGTGTGTACTCGGTGACCTACTCGACTGGTTAGCAGGTTGCCTTAACGACCGTTAAACTTTTTATTATAATGTTAGTCCTTTATATTAACGGCCATTAATATACACACTTAAAATTTGATTTTTTTAAAAAATATAACGTAAAACCTTAAAAAAAAGTATGTAACTTTACATAAAATATTTTTAAGAATATGATTACGCATGTTTGAATAATTTTTTTTTAGATACTATTATTTTTAAACATGTTTTGGTTAACTTTTAAAATTTATATAAAACGTGTTTTATATAACTTAACTTTTTCTTACTTTATAAATCTTAATTCTTTTGTAGAAAACCATACAATATTTTTCTAAATTTAAAATTTTCAAAAGTAAAAGTCGTACTTTTTTTTACAAAAAAAGTCTGAAATTTTTGAAATTCTTTTTAACAAAAAATCATAACTTTTTACAAAAATTGTGTCTTTTTACAAAATTTTAAACTTTTGTTATTTTATTTATATAAATTGTGTGTATATATAACTTTTTTGAAAAAAAAAATTTCTACGAAATAATTTTTTTTTTCGCAAAAATTTATTTTCTTTTTGGTAATCTTAAAATTTTCAAAACAAAAAATCGCACTTTTTTTACAAAAAGTTTTTGGAACCTTCGAAATTTATTTTGCAGGAAAACATACTATTATTTAAAAATTTTAAAAAGTTTTCAAAACTAAAAGTCGTTCATTTTTACAAAATTTAAAACTTTTTTTCTTTTCTTTTATATAGATTGTGTGTATATATAATTTTTTTAAAAACAATTACGAAATTATAAAAAAAATGTTTCTCTTTTGCAAAAAAATGACTTTTCTTTCAAAAAAATTTTAAAAAGTATGACATTTAGTTTTGAAAACTTTAAATTTTTTTTAAAAATAGCATGATTATGTGTAAAAACATTGAAAATTGCGGTTTTTTACTTTGAAGGTTCCAAATTTGTTTTTTAAAGTGCGATTTTTTACTTTGAAAATTTTAAGATTAGAAAAAAACAATTTTTTTTTGCAAAAAAAAAAAATTTCGTAAAAAAGTTTTCTAAAAAGTTTAACGGTAAAAAAATTATCTCGTAACAAATTTTTTAAAAAAAATTACTTCGTGAGAAGATTATTTCGAAAACTATTTTTGTAAGATTTTACGTTTTATTATAAAAAAAATCAAATTTTAAGTGTTTATGTTAATGGCCGTTAATATAAAGGACTAACGTTGTAATAAAAAACTTAACGATCGTTAAGGAAACCTGCTAACTAGTCAAGAAGGTCACCGAGTACACACAATGTATGAAATCACGAAGTTTAATGATAATATAGGAAAAAAAAGATGGCTACACAGAACGGTTAAAAGTGTCAAGTTAGATGCATTTTTAAGTCATTAGCCCAATGTAAAAAACGTGCATCACAAGCAAGGAAACACACATTCTTAATCACATCCATCATAACCTTCTTTGGTGGTGTAAAGGGGGACAAAAAAGTGTCATCTTTCAATACTCTCTATTCCAACCATCTTACACCACCCACCCATGCCATTTACCCTTCACAATATAGAGCCTTACGTTATGATACATTATATTGGTTAAAATTGCATAATGACCCATCACAAATTCCCGGTCCCTCCCAAAGCCTACTAGAACATCTATGGGGATCAGAAGGAATTTTACCCAGAAGAACTCCAAGATACAAGGTACTCATATATTGTAATGGCTTGGAATGTTTACCTCTGAATTTATGATATGGTATGCAAGGTAAAAGATTTAGTGCCAAACACTCCTTAAGATAATACGAATACTAGACAGAGCTGCTATCACAAAAGCATTTCCTAGTTGAATCAGCTCTAACCTTCATACTTATTTGTCATCTGTTGTTGACATCTTTGACATCCTTAGAGTCTTTGACAATTAGACTAGAGAGCTTCACTCTCACATTATTTGTTATTTCTTCCAATATTACATCCACAATGCTTTTTATTTTGAGCGAAAAATCTTTTGTTTCTTTCACACCAAATGTGAAACAATCACAATTCTCCTAACAACATCATGAATGATCAATTGTAAGGCAATCCATTATGTTTGGCATAATTTCCTTCTAGTCATATAACAAGTTATTCATTCTCATTTTAGCTTGCATAGGCTACCAAATCTTATAAGAGTATGAAATTTTGAAGAACAAATGCTCAACTGAGTCACGACCACTACCACATAGTGAGAAACTCAATTTCCTATCGAGGTGCCATTTCACCATTATGTCTTAAGTAGTAAGCCTTCCCAACATAGCTAAATAAATGAGTGTTTTGACGTACAACGAGAAAACCATAAAACTTTATACCATGGTACTTTTCCTCACTAACTCTCCTTCCTTTGCGTCGCCATCCTAATAAAAGCCGTCAGGTTTAACCCTTCCATGTTCTACTAACTAAGAAGTTAACATTTCCTCCTCACTTGTCACACGTTGTATTTTGTCATTCTTATCAATATTTAATGTTGGAGTAAAGATTGAATGTACAAATGGGAGTAAATATTAATTGTTCGAGATCATATCACATAGTCTTATACTCTTATCAACGCCAACATTTTTGCATCTTATTGGCTGGTAATAGGTTGCACATGGCACCAACACTCCACCATTTATCATACAAAAGGATATATTAATCATGTTCCCAACACTATAAGCCACATAATTCCCAACACTATAAGCCACATACTATTTGAATTTGTCTCTTAGACCATGATTTGCTTTCCAACAAATCTAGCATGTGTTTAGCAAATAACATTCCAAATATTGTCACCCTTTAGTCTGAAAACATGAATCCGCTCAACCTAAAAAGAATCTTTATTGCTTACAACAATTCAAAGGTGTTTGGAGATTAAGACCATATTCCATTCTTAAGGTTCTTGATACACAAACCACCTTCACTTTTAGGCTCACACACTTGCTTCCAAGCTACCTTAGCTTTTCCTTTAAAAGCTCACCACTGCATCATAGAAGACCTTTAAGCAGTCCATGAATGTCATCAAGCACTTCTTAGGAATGATGAACACTGAAGTCGAGTACACGTACATACATGCTAGAACAGAATAGATTAACTACACACTTCCAACATAACACAACATCATGTTCGTTAAATTTTACACCTTACCTTATCAATTAAGCACTTGCAGTTATTAATGCCAATTTGCTTAGTAACAAGAAGTACACTAAAGGTTGGTGATCGGGAGCTTTCCAATTTTAAAAAGTAAAATATTAAGATTTGTTTCTCTACTTGATCATCAACATTACCGATTCTATTTCTACATTTAGCTGTAGTTCAACCGAGTTTTCGATTAAAATTGAAATCTGTCACACGACCAGGTTACAATTTAACCAGACAGATCAACTCGAATTTTAAAGCACTGGTAAATTAGCTACTATTGCATATGTGCTAAAACATGTTGTGAATGTGTTTCACCATTCTCCTGCGATTGGTGAACTTAGTTCTCACTGGTTTCAAGTCTCATACATCATTCAAACCTAAAACATTTTATATTCTTGAATAATCTTAATAATCATTAGTCTATAATGTTATATGTTTAATGCTTATTTAATAAGTATGAATTTGTCTTAGGTTTACCATTATTCTAATAAAAAAATATGGTCGTTGTTTTAGTGATCGGAATCTCCGTTTCCATAGTAGAGTTATGCTAATTAACATCCGAGAGTTTCAATATCACAGAGACGTGTTATATGTTAGACATTAGCTTTGTTAGTGATATGGGCTTTGTTAAGTTTGTTAGGACTAACCCATCTTTATTGGTTCGAGAATAATCTTACTGTAGCTATATATTGTAAGGTTTATTGAATGAATGAGACAAGCCAATTATTTCCAATATGATATCAAGAGCAATACCGATCCTCTCTTAATTTGATTTCATATCTCCTCCTCTACATCTATCTTCTAGCAGGATTTTGTAAAACAAAAAAAGGAAAAGTTACGCCAGAGTTACGAAGAAAAAAGGGAAAAACAAGAAGATAAATCAATTCATTGTTATCTTTTGATTTGATTGGTTCGTTGAATTCTAAAAAGAAGAGAAAGTGGTTTTGTCTTTCTTTGTGATTTGCGGCTGGTTTCACATATGAGAAAAGGACATCTTCAATTTGCTACTATTATTTTTTATATTGAATTAGGTAATATGTTAAATGCACCAAGGGGTATTTTAGGCGCTGCTCGGTATAAGCTGCCTCAGGTATTTAGCACCACGACTATTCAAGATCCAACATGGAATATGGATACAGGTGCATCATCTCATCTCAATTTAAATACAAGTAATTTAAGTTCTGTTTATAATAAATGTTTATATCCATCTGTCTATGTTGGTGATGGTAAATCCATACATGTTACCAATACTGGCAATAGCATCTTACCCACTCTTAATCGTTCGTTATACTTACATAATGTTCTTGTCACTCCTAATATCATCAAAAACCTTATTTCAGTTCGTCAATTTACCAAGGATAATAATTGTACTCTTGAATTCGATGCTTTTGATTTCTCTGTACAGGATTTCCTGACCTGTCATATACTCCTCAGATGTGATAGTTCATGAGATCTCTACCCAGTCACTCAACCTTCTCCAACCCCTCATTCTTTGCTTTCTGTTAGTCCTTCTACGTGACACCAACGCCTCGGGCACCCCGGGGAAAAAGTGTTACGCTCTCTGGTTTCTCGTCAATTTATTTCATGTAATAAAGGGAAGTCTCATTATATTTGTCACGCTTGTCAGCTTGGCAAACATGACTTCCGTTTTCTAGTTCAAATTTTGTTGTTACTCGTTCATTTGAGATTGTTCATTCTGATATTTGGACTTCTCCTATTGTTAGTTCTGGTGGTTTTAAATATTATGTGTTATTTCTTGATCACTATTCTCATTATGTGTGGATTTATCCTTTACGTACTAAATCCAAAGTATTTAAAAAATTATTGCATTTTCGTTCTTATGTAAATAATCAATTCAAATGTGATATTACAGCTTTTTAGTGTAATCATGGTGGTGAGTTTGATAACACCAACCTTACTCATTTATTTGCTCAACATGGCATTCAATTTAGATTCTCTTGTCCCAAAACCTCCTAACAAAATGGTAAGTCAGAACGAATGATACGAACCATCAACAATATCATACGCACTCTTCTTTTCCAAGCTCACCTTCCATCAATATTTTGGGACGAAGCATTACATATGGCTGCATACCTACTAAACATCCTTCCCTCCACTGCAATCCAAAAGGAGATACCTTGTACCAAATTGTTCCACAAACAACCAGACTACTCTCGTTTACGTGTTTTTGGATGCCTTTGTATTGGAAATAATTGGCTTGTCTCATTCATTCAATAAACCTTACAATATATAGTTATAGTAAGATTATTCTAAAACCAATAAAGGTTAGCTATGCCTAACAAACTTAACAAAGCCTATATCACTAACAAAGCTAATGTCTAACACTATAAAGTTCTTCAGTAAAAAGTTTACCAGAAAACTTTATAAAAATGACATTTAAGATCACACTTAGAACATTCACTGTAAAAAATTCATCAAAAGCTTTATGGTGGTGTAAGATGAACACGATTATAAATGGTGAAGTGAGGTTTATTGTGGTGTGAAATAAAATAGATTTAAGATTATATATATTTTTATTGCAACCAAATATGGTAACTAATTATTCTATTCATTCTAAAATAAGTGTTTGCTTTCTAATATTTGTATTTTGTTTTTGAGTTTATTTTTTGGAGTGAAAGAGAAAGATTTGGGGTGGTAATAAAAAAAGTTTGTGTTCCTGAGATTCTCCAGGAGAGGAGAAAGAGGTAAAGGATAGTAAATTACACAAAATTTACTTTTCTAATCTTCTTTCAAAATCAAAATGAGAATGAATTAAGTTCATTTTTTACCTTTATTTTTGTTTACACCCTCCTTTTTTCTTTTCAACACAGGAACACATTGTAAAAAATCATTTCTTCTTTCTCTCCTCTTTACTTCTTTCTTTTTTTTCCCTTCTTATCCCCCTTCTTCCCTTTTTATACTGAAGAACAAAGTGTTGAAGTTTTTTTTCCGTAACTCTGATCGCAAATATTTTTGTTTGTGTTATATAATATTTTGATAAAAGTTATATCTTTTTTTAGCAAGATAAAGGTTATATCAATTATAAATACATTTAAAACTCTAACCATCTATATATATTGCACCAATTTTTCTATAATACACACAAATAATTACGATCAAAGTTACAAAAGAAAGATTTCGAAAGTCAAATGTGGACACTCTGTAACACCCCATTTTGGAAATGGAAATATCACAGAAATTATGGCGTGTCATCAAAACATACAAGGAAAAATGTCTAAACATTACTTGACCATAAAAGGAAAATACCGGAATCAAACATCGGTAGTCCAAAAGTAAAGCTCATCACACACAAACATAGTATAATAAAGGAAAGAACTAAACAATGTCCAAAGCATAAGTATTATAAGAAAGAAAATGCATAATGTAAAGAAGGCTAGACAGCTTCCAGTCCATATGCACGTACTCTTAGTGTCAACGAGCGTCCCTGAGTACCTGCCGTTTTGGGAACATAGGAAAGGAAAACGGCTGAGCAAATACGCTCAGTGCACGGATGTACAATAAAGCATGAATAGGATAAGCATATAACATATAACAGCGGAAGAAAACTAAGTCCCGAGTAACCTGGTTAAGTCTTAATAAAACTGGTTTTAATAGTTTGAAAGTCTTATGTTTATCTTATAAAAACTGTTTGTCATATTTTTACCATTAGTCAATATAGGTCATGAAAATCCACCGTGCATGAATACTTGGAGGGGTGACCTCATCATGCAAATTAGAGGGGCTGCCTCTAATTTAATATACTGGTTTTGGGTAGGAGGGATCAGCTTCTTGTGAATGATGCAAGGCACACACCACATTCACCATGAAATCCTGAATAAAAACATGTAACTAGGATGCACCCATACGCCCCACATGATAAATATAAATAAATGGCCAAAACTGAAGGGACGCCACGAGCAATCACTCCGCCGTGGTGAAGTCATAACATCAGTGCCTCTAACGTTATGGTTATGGTACCTCCATAACTAGGTGAAACTGGTCATGCATGTATATGGCTATAGGTAATCTTAATTAAACATAAGCAATCAAACACGTAACTTATACTACGGGAAAACAGTTGGCTGCATACGGGGAATCCTAATAAGGAAAGAATGTCCATACTGAAAGGACGTGAATCCGTATCTTATGTCCAGTGAACGAAGAAGATGAACTGAGAGGAATCCTACTTCCGGATCACTAGTGCTACATAAATATATACATGAATAAGTATCTGCTTACTAAATACGTAGCTGGTTTTATGTCATGTCTTAGCTTATTTTAGGTGTTCTTACCATGTTTTACTATTTTAAAGCCTTAAACTGTGTTTTATCTTATATTCTGTTTAATTTGATTAAGTATTTCTGGTATTTCATGTGTTATTATACTTACTGTGTAATAATAAGTAACTTTCCAAAAATAGCAGGTTTCCTAAAATAGAAAGTTTCCAAAAATAGAAAGTTTCCAAAAATAGAAAGTTACCAAAAATAGAAAGTTTCCAAAAATAGAAAGTTTCCAAAAATAGAAAGTTTCCAAAAATAGAATTACTGCTTAAAATAGATAAGTTTCTAAAAATAGAAAGTTTCCATAAATAGACCAGCTGTCTTAATTAAATAAGTTTCCATAAATAGATTAGCTGCCTGAAATAAATAAGTTTCTAAAAATAGAAGGTTTCCATAAATAGATTAGCTGCCTTATTTAATTAAGTTTCTAAAAATAGAAAGTTTCCATAATTAGAAATAAGCTGGTTAAATAAGCTAAGTATATAAGCCTAAGTGTTTTCATGATTATTTTCTAAGTCATATGATATAATGTATAGTTTAATAATTATTTCATGTAATTTAATTAAACTATAGGTTAAGATATTTAATTAAAGTATAACATGTTTTTAATTAAATAAGTTAAATACTTAGGTTTAAATATGTATTATTATATATTAATAATATAACCTAAGTCATGTTAATTAATTAATTATATCCATGGTTTTAAAAAAATTAATTAATTATAAGTCTTAAATATACAAATACATAGGTTAATTAATTTCATGATTATAAAATAATTAAATAACCGAAGTCATGTTATTAAATTAATCATATCATTTTATTAATTTAATTTTTAACCTAAGATCATAAACATAAAAAAAACTAAACATACACCATGAACCGGATCTAAGCTAAAAACAATGAACCGGACATGAAATCGACACCGTACCCCGAACCAACTCGGGGTACCCCGTGTTTTAATGCTGCCGTGGGACCTACACGCACCAACCAAGACCGTATGGTCTTGGTGGTGGTCGGCTTGGCCAAACCGAGACCCCTTCGGGTTCGGTGCAGCCTGCGGCCAAAAACAAACACCCCTTAAAACACCCTTTTGATTTTATTTAACACCAAATCATGTTAGATCCATGTTTAATTATTAGGTTTTTGTAAAAACATCACATGTTCTTGATTTATAAAAAGATTAAATCAAAAGAAAAGGTTTAAAAAGGATTTACCGAATTCGTGGATCAAAATGACGAAGAACCAACACGATCAATCACTAAAATTCCAAGATCCAAGATCACAAACCACCTCTTGTGGTGTTTGTAGGGTGGCGGCACAAAGGAGACAAGGGAGGAGGGTTTTTAGGTTTTTTCTAAAAATCTTCTGTAAAATTTTATGAGTAGTGAAAATCCCCTTTTTCCCTTTTAGTAAATTTGACAAATGGGCTTGGCCCATTTGCCCTTGTAGCCGCGGGTAGGGGCCCCACTTGGGGTACCCGTACCTTTTTCCGTGTCTCGTTGTTAAGTTAAACGTTTGTGATTATTTGTGTTCGTGTTTTAAATGTTCTCGTTACGTAAATACCGTGATCTAATATATTTAATTACGCTCGTAATAAATATATATACGTAATTAATAATAGTTCGTGTTTTAATTACGTTCATGATTTCATGATCGCATGTTCGTGATTAATTATCGTCAAATAATTATTACGTGCTCGTGTATAGTAAATACTTATCGTGTTCTAACACGTACGTAATACGTAAAATCCTAACACGTAATCGTAATCATGCTATATTAGGAAAATTTAAATCTAGTACGTACGATCTTAAGGGTAGTATTCATGGTAAAAGCATGCGGGTTTTACAACTCTTCCCCCCTAAAAAGAATAATTCGTCCCCAAATTATAGATAAAGTAAACTGGAAAAGAATTCATACCCGAATTCAAAATATGAAATGAGGGTAAGAAGTCCGGATAGACTCCTCCGTTTCCCAAGTGGCTTCCCGATCGGTATGATCCCTCCATAGAATTTTGACGAATGGAATCGTCTTCTTTCTCATGACTCGTTCTTGTCTGTCAAGAACTCGTTCGGGTTCTTCCATAAAAGTGAGATCTTCACGTATCTGTTCCAGTGGATACTGAACCATGTGAAGGGGATGATACTGGTACCCTCTGAGTAAGGACACATGAAACACATTGTGCACATGAGAAAGCTGCGGAGGTAACGCCAATCGGTAAGATACTTCACCGACTCGTTCAATGATATCAAACGGTCCGATGAAACGAGGACTGAGCTTCCCTTTAATCCCGAAGCGTCTAACACCATGTGCCGGCGAAACCTTAAGGAAAACGTGATCTCCTACATTAAAGTGTATATCCCTACGATGCTTATCGGCGTAACTCTTCTGACGTGACCGTGGCTCCTTAATTTTCTGCTTAGCTACTGCATCTTCTCATTGGTCATCTCTATGATTTCCGGTCCTTCAAGTGTTCGCTCGCCAACCTGATCCCAACAGATTGGGGCACGACACTTTCTGCCATACAACATCTCAAATGGAGCACACTTGATACTTGCGTGCCAACTGTTGTTGTATGCAAACTCCACCAAACAGATGTATTCGTCCCAATCACCCGTCCATTCCAACGCACATGATCTCAACATATCTTCCAATGTCTGAATGGTTCGCTCCGACTGTCCGTCCGTTTGAGGATGAAAAGCCGTGCTAAGCTTAAGTTGTGTACCCCAAGCTTTCTGCAGACTTTTCCAAAAGCGCGAAGTGAATCGAGGATCTCTGTCTGAGACGATGCTAGATGGTGCACCGTGGAGTCTCATGATCTCTCGTCTGTACGTATCTGCGAGTTTACTTACCGGATCTTCCTTGCGGATCGGTAAGAAATGAGCTGATTTGGTAAGTCGATCAACGATAACCCAAATTGCATCGTGCTTCCTTTTGGTAGGCGGAAGACCGGTAACAAAATCCATGGTGATTTTGTCCCACTTCCACTCTGGAATATCTAACGGTTGAAGGAGACCGCCAGATCGCTGATGCTCGATCTTAACCTGCTGGCAGGTAAGACATTTGGAGACGTAAGTGGCCACATCCTATTTCATACCACTCCACCAAAAGTACTGCTTGATGTCATGGTACATCTTAGTCGAACCAGGATGTATAGAGAATGGGGAGCTATGAGCTTCAACTAACAAAGCTTTCCGGAGTTCTCGGTCATCAGGAACACAAAGTCTCATGCCCTGCCATACGATACCATCTGCATCTACTCTGAATTCTGTCTGCTTCTCCAAATTTTGTACTATCGCCCAAATTTCTCCGTCATCCTTCTGAGCTTCCTTGATCTTAGATAGCAACTCGGGTTCCACTCTAAGATTAGCCCAATAACCGTGTTGTCCACGTACCATGATCTTGATGTCTAGTCGCTCCAAGTCTCTGATGATTTCCTCTTCGATTTTAATGCCATTGATCATTCCGGACTTCCTGCTAAGAGCATCTGCTACTACATTTGCCTTTTCGGGATGATACTGTAGATTAATGTCATAATCCTTCAACAACTCTAACCATCTCCTCTGCCTCATGTTCAATTCACGCTGAGTGAAGATATACTTCAAGCTCTTGTGGTCCGTGAAAATGTCACATGATTCTCCATATAAGTAGTGCCTCCATATCTTCAATGCAAACACGACTGCAGCAAGTTCCAGGTCGTGCGTGGGGTAATTTTCTTCATAAGGCTTAAGCTTCCGTGAAGCGTACGCTATCACTTTCCCATGTTGCATGAGAACACAGCCAAGTCCCTTCCCCGATGCATCGCTGTAGATTTTAAATCCACCCGTACCAGATGGTAGAGTAAGAATAGGTGCAGATACTAGCTTCTGCTTCAGGTCTTCAAAGCTCTTCTCTCGATATTCAGTCCAGACGAATTTCTCCCCTTTCCGCATCAGTTTGGTCAATGGTAGTGCTAGGCGGGAAAAGTTCTCCACGAACCTACGGTAATAGCAGCTAAGCCTAAGAAACTACGGACTTCCGTCGCTGATGTCGGCCTTGGCCACTTAATAATGGCCTCAACCTTCGCTGGATCCATAGTGATTCCTTCTGCTGATACAATGTGACCTAAGAATGCCACCTTGTCCAACCAGAACTCACACTTGGAGAATTTAGCATACAGCTGCTTCTGGCGAAGAATCTGTAGCACTGTACGAAGATGGTCTTCGTGTTCCTCCTTGGACTTTGAGAAAATCAGGATGTCATCGATGAAGACAATGACGAACTTGTCCAGAAATTCATGGAAGATTCTGTTCATCAAATCCCTGAACACTGCTGGAGCATTTGTCAGGCCAAATGGCATAACTACAAACTCGTAGTGGCCATAACGGGTACGAAAAGCAGTCTTAGCGATGTCCTGCTCCTTGACCCGTAGCTGATGGTAGCCTGACCTAAGATCAATCTCGGAGAAATGTTTGGCCCCTTGGAGTTGGTCAAACAGATCGTCGATGCGTGGCAGTGGATACCTATTCTGAATGGTAATCTTGTTGAGCTCGCGATAGTCTATGCAAAGACGCATACTGTCGTCCTTCTTCTTAACAAACAAGACCGGTGCGCCCCATGGAGATGCGCTCGGTCGAATGAAACCTCGTTCAAGAAGTTCTTGCAGTTGATCCTTCAGCTCCTTCAGCTCTATAGGAGCCATGCGATAAGGAGCCTTGGAGATTGGTTCAGCTCCTAGAACCAGCTCGATACTGAATTCCACTTCTCGTGCAGGTGGTATGCCCGGAAGTTCTGCTGGAAACACATCTTGGAATTTCGACACTATAGGTTGATCCTGAATCGATGGAGATTCAGCATCCATGTCATGAACCGTAGCTAGATAACCCTCGCAGCCATGTGACAGTAGTGCACGCGCTTGCAGGGTGGATATGACTTGTACAGACCGTCCGGGTATGAACCCATTATGAATGTACTCTAGTGCATTAACATCACCGAAGATAACTCGATATGAATGGCAGTCTATGGTAGCATGATACTTGGATAGCCAATCCATGCCCAAAATCATGTCGAAGTCATTCATGTCCAGCGGAAGTGCGTCGACAGGTCGAACCTTATCATCAAATTCTAGGGGAAGACTCTTGTATACATGGGTGATTAATACAGAGTCTCTCAAAGGCGTGGAAATAGTAAGCCTATTTTCTAATGGCAAGGGAGGCATCCTAATGTTCTTAGCATAAGCAGTAGAAATAACCGAGTGAGTAGCACCCGTATCGAAAAGAACACATGCAGCTTGACCATACATATACAAGATTTCAGTGATGGTACCTATAGACTTGTTGGCCTGGTCTCGAGATGTCGTGTAGACACACCCGGCAGTAGGAGGCGGCTTGGTATCAGCATGTCCTGATGTACCCTCCATCTCGTCCTTACGACAATCCTTCATAATATGGCCAGGAAGACCACACTTGAAGCACGCATCAGTATTACGGCGACATGGTCCTGGGTGCCTACTGTGGCAAGTAGAGCAAAGAGGATGAGTGTATCCTCCAGCAGGTGCTCTGGCTGGCTGAGAACCAGTGATAACTGGACGGCTAGGCTGCGAAACTCTCTGGTTCTGGTCCCTACCGTTTCCATGGTTCCTGGTAGAAGTTTTGCTAAGTGTCAGAATATGAGTTATAACATAAAACATAAGGAATTACGTAAGTATTAGGACCTGCTGCTGTTGGAGTGCCCAACGTTGTTACGGTAATTGTCATTACCGCCACGCCTATCCGTAGCAGAACGGTCGTTAGTCTGACCGTTTCCCTTGGGCTGATGAGGCTGCTGCTGAGTAGCCGGCTGAGACCGGTCCCTAGTTTTCTGCCTGGAAGATACATTTAAGAGATGAATAATTGACATATGGAAAAATATACGGATTGGTCACCGCTTGAATACAAATGTTTACCTCTTGTCGGGTCTTTCAGCTTCCACGAACTCATCTCTCTCCTGCAACATCTCCAGCTTTCGTGCTGCATCGGCCACTTGTGCTACAGTGTTGAACGTAGCACACACCAGATTGTTTGCGACCGATGTGCGAAGAGCCCATCTAAAGTGATGTGCCTGCTCTTCAGGAGTACCTGCTGCCGCACCAAGGAAACCAGCCAAGCGAAGAAAGCGCTGCATAAACTCGTTGCTATTCTCCCCAGCTCTCTGTCGGATCCCATGGTACTCTCTCTTGAGCTTGTCCTGCTCAGCCTTGGGAAAGAACTGCTCCATCACCCTGTCCTTGAACTGAGCCCAAGTCAAACCAGCAACTCACTCATCACCACCTTCAGATTGCATCAATGCTAACCACCAGTTGAGTACATCGCCTTCGAACCGATAGCATGCCAACCTCGCCTTGTATGCGGGGTCACAACCCATAGCGTTGAAAATCTTCTCGATGTGAGCCAACCAGCTTTCAGCATCGCTGGGGCTATCTGTCTTCTCAAAAGCTCGAGGGCGGAGCTTGTTGAATCTCTCCAGCCATACTGCTAATGTCACTGGAGGAGGAGGAGGTGGCTGATTATGCTGCTGATTGTTGGCAGCTTGAACTTCAGCCCTGATGTCATTCCTCAGTTGAGGAAGCAAGGCTTGCATGGCAACCTGAATTGCAGCATTGAGCTGCTCCTGTTCGCGTGTGAGAACCATCTGACAGTATGACATAAAACATATGATTAAACAGATCAAAACATAAAATCTATATATACATGAAAAAAAATTATACTAAAATTTCACGAGAAAAATTTTATGCAAGAAAATTTTATGTATGAATGCATGATGCAGTTTTATGAAAACTTTTGTATGCTCGAGAGTGAACGCCTCTGGTCAGTTCACCCAAAACAAAAGACATAGCGAGGGGACGCCTATGGGTCGGTCCCAAATCTAAAAGTTTCGATAAAACACATGCGACTAAATAGGGCCAGTCCTGTACCAACCATTACTTAGTCAAAAACCCTGCAACAATGACATGTATATGTATGCTTAAAAATGATGAATGTATGAAAACAACTGTCAGTTCTAGGAAGATCGTTGTGACTACCCACTAATCACAGGTCATATTTGAGAGCTTACAGGTCGAAGCCTTGGCTCTGATACCATAATTGTAACACCCCATTTTGGAAATGGAAATATCACAGAAATTATGGCGTGTCATCAAAGCATACAAGGAAAAATGTCTAAACATTACTTGACCATAAAAGGAAAATACCGGAATCAAACATCGGTAGTCCAAAAGTAAAGCTCATCACACACAAACATAGTATAATAAAGGAAAGGACTAAACAATGTCCAAAGCATAAGTATTATAAGAAAGGAAATGCATAATGTAAAGAAGGCTAGACAGCTTCCAGTCCATATGCACGTACTCTTAGTGTCTACGAGCGTCCCTGAGTACCTGCCGTTTTGGGAACATAGGAAAGGAAAACGGCTGAGCAAATACGCTCAGTGCACGGATGTACAATAAAGCATGAATAGGATAAGCATATAACATATAACAGCGGAAGAAAACTAAGTCCCGAGTAACCTGGTTAAGTCTTAATAAAACTGGTTTTAATAGTTTGAAAGTCTTATGTTTATCTTATAAAAACTGTTTGTCATATTTTACCATTAGCCAATATAGGTCATGAAAATCCACCGTGCATGAATACTTTGAGGGGTGACCTCATCATGCAAATTAGAGGGGCTGCCTCTAATTTAATATACTGGTTTTTGGGTAGGAGGGATCAGCTCCTTGTGAAGGATGCAAGGCACACACCACATTCACCATGAAATCCTGAATAAAAACATGTAACTAGGATGCACCCATACGCCCCACATGATAAATATAAATAAATGGCCAAAACTGAAGGGACGCCACGAGCAATCACTCCGCCGTGGTGAAGTCATAACATCAGTGCCTCTAATGTTATGGTTATGGTACCTCCATAACTAGGTGAAACTGGTCATGCATGTATATGGCTATAGGTAATCTTAATTAAACATAAGCAATCAAACACGTAACTTATACTACGGAAAAACAGTTGGCTGCATACGGGGAATCCTAATAAGGAAAGAATGTCCATACTGAAAGGACGGGAATCCGTACCTTATGTCCAGTGAACGAAGAAGATGAACTGAGAGGAATCCTACTTCCGAATCACTAGTGCTACATAAATATATACATGAATAAGTATCTGCTTACTAAATACGTAGCTGGTTTTATGTCATGTCTTAGCTTATTTTATGTGTTCTTACCATGTGTTACTATTTTAAAGACTTAAACTGTGTTTTATCTTATATTCTGTTTAATCTGATTAAGTATTTCTGGTATTTCATGTATTATTATACTTACTGTGTAATAATAAGTAACTTTCCAAAAATAGCATGTTTCCTAAAATAGAAAGTTTCCAAAAATAGAAAGTTTCCAAAAATAGAAAGTTACCAAAAATAGAAAGTTTCCAAAAATAGAAAGTTTCCAAAAATAACAAGTTTCCAAAAATAGAATTACTGCTTAAAATAGATAAGTTTCTAAAAATAGAAAGTTTCCATAAATAGATCAGCTGCCTTAATTAAATAAGTTTCCATAAATAAATTAGCTGCCTGAAATAAATAAGTTTCTAAAAATAGAAGGTTTCCATAAATAGATTAGCTGCCTTATTTAATTAAGTTTCTAAAAATAGAAAGTTTCCATAATTAGAAATAAGCTGGTTAAATAAGCTAAGTATATAAGCCTAAGTGTTTTCATGATTATTTTCTAAGTCATATGATATAATGTATAGTTTAATAATTATTTCATGTAATTTAATTAAACTATAGGTTAAGATATTTAATTAAAGTATAACATGTTTTTAATTAAATAAGTTAAATACTTAGGTTTAAATATGTATTATTATATATTAATAATATAACCTAAGTCATGTTAATTAATTAAATATATCCATGGTTTTAAAATAATTAATTAATTATAAGTCTTAAATATACAAATACTTAGGTTAATTAATTTCATGATTATAAAATAATTAAATAACCTAAGTCATGTTATTAAATTAATCATATCATTTTATTAATTTAATTTTTAACCTAAGATCATAAACATAAAAAAACTAAACATACACCATGAACCGGATCTAAGCTAAAAACAATGAACCGGACATGAAATCGACACCGTACCCCGAACCAACTCGGGGTACCCCGTGTTTTATTGCTGCCATGGGACCCACACGCACCAACCAAGACCGTATGGTCTTGGTGGTGGTCGGCTTGGCCAAACCGAGACCCCTTTGGGTTCGGTGCAGCCTGCGGCAAAAAACAAACACCCCTTAAAACACCCTTTTGATTTTATTTAACACCAAATCATGTTAGATCCACGTTTAATTATTAGGTTTTTGTAAAAACATCACATGTTCTTGATTTATAAAAAGATTAAATCAAAAGAAAAGGTTTAAAAAGAATTTACCGAATTCGTGGATCAAAAGGACGAATAACCAACACGATCAATCACTAAAATTCCAAGATCCAAGATCACAAACCACTTCTTGTGGTGGTTGTAGGGTGGCGGCACAAAGGAGACAAGGGAGGAGGGTTTTTAGGTTTTTTCTAAAAATCTTCTGTAAAATTTTATGAGTAGTGAAAATCTCCTTTTTCCCTTTTAGTAAATTTGACAAATAGGCTTGGCCCATTTGCCCTTATAGCCGCGGGTAGGGGCCCCACTTGGGGTACCCGTACCTTTTTCCGTGTCTCGTTGTTAAGTTAAACGTTTGTGATTATTTGTGTTCGTGTTTTAAATGTTCTCGTTACGTAAATACCGTGATCTAATATATTTAATTACGCTCGTAATAAATATATATACGTAATTAATAATAGTTCGTGTTTTAATTACGTTCATGATTTCATGATCGCATGTTCGTGATTAATTATCGTCAAATAATTATTACGTGCTCGTGTATAGTAAATACTTATCGTGTTCTAACACGTACGTAATACGTAAAATCCTAACACGTAATCGTAATCATGCTATATTAGGAAAGTTTAAATCTAGTACGTACGATCTTAAGGATACTATTCATGGTAAAAGCATGCGGGTTTTACACACTCATTTTGAGACGAAGGTAGTAATATCTAATATATTTTCAGCTTTTCAAAAAAAAAAATATCTAATATATTTTCAAAAGAAAAGTTTATTTGCATTTTTGTTTTTGCTCACAAGCGAAGAGACAAACTCTCATTATTTATTTTTGTTAGATCTAATAGTGGAGATTGTCTTCAGTTTTAAAAAAACATGGAGGGTCTGTTTTTGCCAAAATGTTTAAAAATTAAAAAAATCAGGCGGATGAACTAAAATTGAACTTTTTCGAACTAACTTTATCAATATTATTATTTCACTAGTGATTAAAAAATGAAATATCATTAGTGATATTGAAATGTGACTATGTTTATTAAATATTACTAGTGATATTTCATTGTGTTATCACTAGTGATATTTATTATTTTTATCACTAGTGAAATATCATAATGGATAAATATTTTTAATAAAATTTACAAATTTAATCAATCCGTCTGTTTTTGCAATTTTTAGACATTTTAGTAAAAATAACCCCTTTGTGTTTTTTATAGGATTTAATCTTAAGTAATTAATAGTTAAGATTAAACCCTTAGCTTGTAAGTAAAGTGAATGATGTAAAATAACTTAACTCTATTTTTTAGAAATAAAGTTTATGATGATGATCTTATTTGACCATGTCTTTTATGTCCAAATCGGTTATCTAATCGTACAGTAAATAAAGTTGTCAAAATCATTCGACGATAGCTACGCGATCAGATACAGTCAAGCGATTAATCGGTTTGGCAAGGATTAATCGAAAACTAATCAGATTAAAGTTTTTATGTATAAAATTATAAATGTTGAAAGTATATGCCGGTTAGCCGATTTTTTATCCGATTTTTTCCGATTTAACCGATTTATATTCGAAACCGAGTTGATCAAATTATCTATTTTTTCTTTCTAATTTGACCACTTATCCTGATTTATTCGATTGTTGACCGATTTTTCACCAAATCGATTAATAAAACCGATTAGTGAAAATCGGGACAGTTAATCCCTGTCTAGCAATTTCTCCCTGATTAATCGATCGTTAATACTTATTTTTCAACACCGGTAGTAAATGTATGTATTATTACATTATATTAGCACGATTTTTGAATTTTAATATTTAAATTTTCGTTTGTATCTATTTAAATATTTTTAAAACTGTAATTGTTATATCAATATAACATTTTTTTATGATTTACGATCTTGGTTCAATTTTACGGCTTTGATTTTACGGCTTTGGCTTCGATTTCACAAAAACAAAAACAATTATAGATAAGACTGCCATCTTAATAACATCGATTAAAAGCATACAAGTGCATATTTATTGATCTGCCAAAAAGAGAAAGACGAAAATCACTTTCCCTATTTTGCACATACCAAATTAAAGATTTCTTGACAACTTTCAAATATCTGTTTAAGAAATCTGAGTAAGAAAAATTATTTTTATGTTTAATAATGATGTTTACTTATATGTCTAATGACTACTAATGTTGGATTCATATTCGTGTTGATGATTTATTTTTATATTCGTTTTTAATATTTTGTATGTTTTCTTTAATACTTTCCATTAAGAGGCAATTTTATATTTATCTAATTAAAATATCAATATTTTATATTAGATAAATAACACAAAAATGTATTTAACATAAAGTCTAATCCTAATCAAGATATTTTACTTTTTTTTTCTTGCACAAAAAGATATCCAACTTTTTATTTTGATTAATTTAAGTTATTTTGTCACTTCTGGTTAAAAAACTAACGGGTATTTTGTTATATCTTAAATAAATCTTTAATGAAGTTTGAAGGTTTTTTTATACATTTATCTATTTAATACACATTAGCATTACCAAATTGGTGCTAAATTAACACTTATGCTGATTCTTCCTTGCGTGGAGTTCTCATTGTTGATGGACTCTCTTTCATATATTGCGTTATACATAGGTTCCGAGTGTTAACGTAATATCTAAAATCATTATTTATTTCCTTTGTTTGTTGTATTGTTTTTGTATTTAAGAATTGTTTATATTTTTTTGCTTGTTAATATCTTTCTCGTTTATTGATTGTTTTATCTAGTGATTGCTGATGACGTATATTCCCTAGCCGGGTCAGGAACCCGGCCACGGGTACTACCCGTATCCGGCCCATCACAGATGGGTGGGAATAAAGTCATTTGAGCTTATGGGCTTGGATGAACAGTAACCGCACACACGTGTGCGGCCCACGGCCCGGCATGGCCGGTATAGGGTTAGACAGAATCATATTCTGTCTATGATTAGGATTTGCCCCAATGGAAAGGATATTCACTCACCATATTTAGAAGATAACAATCAATCTAATTCTGGTGCTTATCCTTTCCTTGGGGCCGAAGTATCAGTGACAGCCCATTAGGGTTTCACTGCCTGTAAAAGGAACCCCCAAGGGTTCCACAAAGGTATTACGTTCTATACACTCTCAACTCCATCCGTTTCCTATAAACCCTAACCGATTACTTACTCTCACGCCGGAGTCTAATCGTGGGAAACATTCCCACGGTAAGTCTAACGCGTGTTGTTTAGTGTGCAGGATCCCAACCATACAGTTCACTTGGTGCAGGAGCCGGAGCCCAGCCAGCCCGAATTAAGCCTAATTCGGGTCTAGCAAGGATCACCCAACTTTTGCATCAACAAGTTGGCGCCATCCGTGGGACCCCATTACACTAAGCTAGAGAAAAAGCTCATCTTGAACTCTCAATGACGAAAGGGCATCCGCAAGCTAACCCTAGGAACACAAATCCTGGAAATCGGAAGTCCCAAGGGGAAGGGATACTCATCCCCAATCAATCCCCTAGCCGTCTAACGTGCGAACAAAACAACCGCAGTGGTTTTCAGTCTATGGGGTGACGAGCACGATCTCTGTGACTCCTCCACCTACTTCGACCCTAGACAACCCTGACCCGGGGAGTGCGCCCAATCCCCCTAATAAGGAGCCGCGCCGACCGTCGATAGAGGAAGAAGTAGAAGTCCAGCCACTCAGCGAGGAGGATCTCACTCGAGTTCTCACGCAGAACTTTGATAGGATCGTCCCAGGGATTGCATCAAGGTTGAATCTAGGGAGGGACCTCCAATCTAGACTCAACTTTGGCAATACCGGACCAATCACCTCTTCCCAAAATCAGAGGAAGAGAAGGACCCGACCTCAGGAGCGGAGCCTCTTCGAGGAAACTCCCCAACCTAAGAATGTGTTCGAACGCATAGGGGATCGTCTCATGCAGGAACTAGTGCGATCTCGAGGCGAGGGGGAGAGGTCCGACGATTCACCTGAACGACAGGATCAGGAACTGACCAGAGCCAATCGCCGCACGAGTGTGTGGGATAGGATGAACATCGAGAAGAAGGCCCCTGGCTCTTCTCATAAGAGCGGTCCTCGCCCCAGAGATGGGGCACCGCCTCCTTCTCCTGATCCATCAGGAGAGGATTCGGATGATCATCCGCCCAAGCGCCGCCGGCCTAGATGTACTCCTCAACCGCCACCAAACGATGAGGAGTACTATGGCGGTCCTTATTACCGAGAGACGGAAGAAGAAGATCTTTCCCAACCGTGGTGTGACCCTAGGCTCACCCGTCCATGGGCGGATCCCAGGGAAGATCCTTTTACTCTCCGCATACGGAATTACTCCGAGGACATAAAACGTCGCATGCCGGCGTGTGTCAAGACTTATGATGGAACGGGTGATCCGGACGATCACCTCAAAATATTTGATACGCAGGCGAAAATTGAGCGATGGCTCATGCCTATATGGTGCCAGATGTTCAATTCAACCTTGATTGGCAATGCTCGCGACTGGTTCGAAGGACTTCCTCCGCGAAGCATTGATAGCTTCACTGAATTACGCACTGCGTTCAAGAATAATTATACTCAGCGGAAGAAGTATAATAGGGACCCTGTTTCATTGGCAACCGTCAAACAACGGCCGGGAGAATCGACGGAAGCCTTCACTGAGCGCTTCAATGACGAGTGCACACGCACAAAGACAATGCCGGAACTCCTGAAAATTTCCGACTATATGCATGCCATAACAGATAGGGAATTAATCAGGCGTCTCAATGACAAGCGCCCAGAGAGGTATGACGACCTCATGGAAAGGGTCAGAAACTTCATAGAGGGAGAAACAGCGGTTGCCGCGGCCTACCCTTCAAAAGGAAATGGCTACCGGTCGAACGACCAGTCCAGGAGACAGTCGGGCGGCCAAAGCAACCAGAACAATAGTAGGGGCTCAGATTACAAGAGCCAAAATAAAGGAGGACGGCCGGACGATAAGTTTACCCCTCTAAAGATGTCCTACCGGGAGATCTTGCTGACGGAAGGGGCCAATTTTCCGAGGCCTCCCCCAATGACGACTCCGCTGGACCATCGCCAAGGAAATCATTTCTGCGAGTTCCATAACGACAAGGGCCATGGCACGGAGGAGTGTATCCAGCTCAAGAAGCACATTGAGCCACTGATCAAATAAGGTAAACTCAAGCATTTGGTTAAGGATTGGAAAGATGGAAAAGACAATAAGAAGTATGACAAGAAGGATCCCCAGAAGGACAAACCTTCGACCATATACATGATCCAATCCAGACAGCGCCGCACGAGGCAGAAAATTGGCCAAAAATTTTCCCGCGACAGGGAAATCTCATTCCCTCCCATCACAGTAAGCGATGTGATCGATGCGCCTCTCACTATTGAGATAAGCATTGGAACACACAATGTTCGTCGCATGTATATGGATGGAGAGTCATCAGCAGAAGTACTGTACGGACACTGTTTTGTGTAGTTACCACCAGAAATAAGAAGCCAATTGGTACCGGCCACGGCGCCGCTCATTGGTTTTAGTGGAGAAAACCCGGCACTGAACTAAGGGTTTGATCTGCACCATCTGGCTGATAGGGCAGCTGCGTCTGCTTGTAACCATTGGGAACGAGGAACACTCCACCACTGCGTGGATGAACTTTATGGTGATACGCTCACATTCCCCATACAATGGGATCATAGGCAGACCAGGTATTCTGTCCATACGAGCGGTACCTTCCACGGCACACAGAATGATCAAATTCCCTGTGGAAGGGGGAATCGTCACCATTTACAACACAATCATACCAGCATCCGAGTGTCATACCGTTACAACACCGGTTCCACCTGTTCCACCCAAGGATGGATCATGACCTCCCAATTGGGGGGTGGCAATCCATCCCGATTATCCGAAACATGAGGTATCCATAGGGGGAACGCTCTCGGATAGCGGCAAAAGGGCCATGTGCTCTCTTTTGAAGGCAAACTTGGATGTATTCTCATGGGAGCCCAAGCATATGACGGGCGTACCACGCGCGATAGCAGAACATAGGCTTCAGATCCGCCAGGGATACCCACCCGTCAAGCAAAAGAAGCGCGGTCAGGCACCTGAACGCAGCCAAGTGATACTAGACGAGGTACGGAAACTAGTGGACGCAGGCATCATGCGCGAGGTATACTACCATGAGTGGTTATCCAACCCAGTTATGGTCAAAAAGCATGACGGAAGCTGGCGCATGTACGTGGATTTCACGGATCTGAACAAAGCTTGTCCACCGGATTGTTACCCGTTACCGGAGATCGACTGGAAGGTGGAATCCCTATGTGGATATCCCTTTAAGTGCTTCTTAGACGCATATAAAGGATACCACCAGATCCAGATGGCGGAAGAGGACGCAGAAAAGACGGCGTTCCACACTAGTCAGGGCGTATACTGTTATACAAAAATGCCGTTTGGACTAAAGAACGCCGTGGCTACATACCAGCGGCTTGTGGACAAAGCCTTTGACTCACAGATAGGCCGCAACCTGGAGGTCTATGTGGATGACTTAGTCATAAAAAGTCATACGGAGGATGCACTTCTCCGGGATGTCCAAGAGACGTTCGACACACTGAGGAGGATTAATATAAAGCTAAATCCAGAGAAATGCACGTTTGGGGCAACAGAAGGAATGTTCCTTGGATATATGATAGATCCAAATGGCATCAAACCTTGCCCAGAAAAAACGGACGCAGTAATACAGCTACCATCCCCTCAGACGCGGAAAGAGGTGCAGTCCTTAAATGGGAAGCTGGCCGGGCTAAATAGGTTCTTATCAAAGTCCGCAGAAAAGTCGCTCCCCCTATTCAAAACACTCAAGAGGTGCATGAAGAAGAGAGACTTCCGGTGGACAAAGGAAGCCGAGGAAGCCTTTGGTCAACTCAAGCAACACCTCGCATCTCTCCCCATGCTAGTAGCTCCCCGGCCAAAGGAGGAGCTCATTATGTATCTATCAGCCACGCATGGAGCAATAAGTGCGATACTCATGACGGATAGGGATACGGTACAAACTCCGGTCTACTTCATAAGTAGAACATTACAAGGGCCGGAGTTGAATTACTCCTCTATGGAAAAATTGGTTTTGGCACTAGTGTTTGCTACAAAACGGTTGCGCCGATACTTTCAAGCACACCCAATTGTAGTCATTACCGACCAACCAATAAAACAAGTCATCTCTAGACCGGATGTGGCAGGAAGGCTACAAAAGTGGAGCATTCTATTGGGGGAGCATAATATATCTTATAGGCCAAGGACGGCTGTTAAAGGACAGATCTTGGCAGATTTCTTGATAGAGAAGCCGGATGAGGAAGGACCAGTCGTAAAACAGGACGAGACTCCAGCAGAACCATGGGTGTTATTTAGGGACGGATCTTCGTGTACGGATGGGTCAGGAGCTTGTCTCATCCTCACAAATCCGGAAGGGATGGAGTTTACGTACACCCTTCGCTTTGAGTTCACAGCCACCAACAACGAGGCGGAATATGAAGCATTAATTGCGGGTTTAAAAATCGCCGCTAGAATGGGAGTCCGCAACCTTGAGGCCTACGTGGACTCACGGCTTGTCGCGAACCACATTCTAGATGGATATGTGGCTAAGGAGGAGAACATGGTCCGTTACTTGGAGAAAGTCAAGTCACTCATCGCGGCTTTCGACAAGTTTTCTATCAAGCAGGTACCAAGAGGTGAGAACAAGAAGGCGGATGCTCTTAGCAAGATCGCATCTACAAGTTTCGCCCACTTGTCCAAGAAAGTCTTGGTGGAAATACTCAAGGAAAAGTCTATAACAGAAGGGGAGGTCACCACTATAGTTGAGGAGGATGGACCTACATGGATGACCCCGATCGTCAACTGTTTGACTAATGAAACCCTTCCGGACGATGAAAAAGTGGCACGACGCATCAGAAGGAAGTCGCAGCACTTCGAGCTTCGAGAAGGTATCCTCTATAAGCGCTCTTTCTTGCAGCCGTGGTTGCGGTGTGTTGGACCACGTCAGGCCACTTATGTGATCAGTGAGATACATGAAGGGTTATGTGGCATGCACGCAGGTCCACGATCCGTGGTAGCTCGAGCCCTACGTACAGGATATTATTGGCCTACCATGCATAGGGACGCGCGCGACATGATTCGCAAGTGTAGTGATTGCCAAGTGCATAGAACAGTGCCGTGACATCTGCAGCAGGAGCTTACACCTATTACATCCCCATGGCCATTCTATAAGTGGGGAATCGACATCGCATGACCGTTTCCTGTAGCTGCGGGGGGAGTTAAGTTCTTGATTGTCGCAATGGACTACTTTACACGATGGATAGAGGTCAAGGCAGTCAAATCCATCACAGGCAAACAAGTTAAAAAAATTGTTTGGGAGAACATTGTGTGTCGTTTTGGCTTACCAGGAGAAATCATCTCGGACAACGATAAACAGTTCGCGGATAATCCATTCAAGGACTGGTGCGCATCATTGAATATCAAACGGCGCTTCACGTCTGTTAAGCAGCCGCAGACAAATGGCCTTGTGGAACGAGCAAACAGAAGCTTGGGAAACGGCATCAAGGCACGCCTGGAGGAACGAAGTGCCAAATGGGTGGATGAGCTACCACATGTCCTATGGGCGCATACGACCATGATCAAAACAGCCAATGGGGACACTCCATTCGCATTGGCCTACGGCACCGAAGTTGTTATACCAGCAGAAATAGGAATGCCTACCATCCGCACAGCGGAGGTTAATGTCGTCACAAACGACGAGCAACTGCGGATCAACCTGGATCTATTGACAGAAAAAAGGGAGATAGCAGCCATTAATGAGGCTAAGTCCAAGGCTAAAATGAAGGCTTATTATGACGCCAAGGTTAAAAGTGTTTCTTTTCGACCGGGAGACTATGTCTATCGTGCTAACGAAGCAAGTCGAGCGGAGAATACAGGAAAACTGGGCCCTAAATGGGAGGGACCGTATGAGGTCACGGAAGCCTTAGGACGAGGCGCGTACAAGTTACGTGACATGGATGGCTGCGATCTGGAACGCACATGAAACATCTCCAATCTCAAAAGGTGCTATCTTTGAAAGCTACGGCTTCCGCATGGATACTTCGCTACACTTGGCTTTAAGGAAGATCCATGTACTCTATCTGTTTTGTTTCTTATGTTTTTTCTAGGTTCCTTTTTTGTTTTAAGACTTCCCATTCTTGTTCAAACAAAAAATGTAAACGTTCTGATAAAATGCCGTGGTGCCTAGCTAGCTCCACGGCTTGTTTTGTGCAAATTATTTTTCTTAGGATTTTGTTAGTCATGTGAATTTCAGTTATTCTTATAATATGCCATGTCTCCTTCATATGCATTCATTCAATCACCGTACATGTACTATACGCCTCCAGGCGAGGTAAGAGGATTAAGTGAACCTACTAATTCAACTTGTCGCGTAAGAGGGATGCAACCCCAGCGACGCAGATCATGTATCCTTACTAGACACCTTACTCACAAGACGTTGTGGTAAGTTTCCATATGCCGTACTCACGCAGTGCTTTGCATAATAAAGACGCACGTCGCATGTCTAGTAAATTATAGACTTGAATGTATTTCCTCTTTTGTGTAAGACGTGACATGTCATGCAGTATCGGTATACGATATTTAACAAAATAAAAATACACAAGTTTCCAAATCATAACAAAATGGTCGTGGTTATCACGGACTTACGTACAAAAGACAGTTATTTCACACATCAGTCTTAGCCGTGTACATGCATGGACGAATATAAGCTACAAATGTTTACGAGATAAATTACAATGGAGGTAGGAATTCCCCTATGTCCTTCTTCCCTTCTTCGATCAGAGCACGGAGGGCCTCCCAACGAGCATTCTTTCCATCCTGCGCCTTGATAGCAGTCGCATCCAACGCCTCAACAAGCAGTTTTTCACCTTTCATTACTTTTGACACGGAGTCATAAGTAGGCAAGGTCAGTTGGATGGGATCCGCAGTGAGCTTGGACATTACCAGTTCATTAGGAGCATCCTTCAGTGCCTCCAGCTCGTCCAAAAGAGGGTGTTGGATTTCCGCAAGTGCATCCATTGACGCGGTCATCTTGTCCGCAGCTGAAGGATTATGATAGGGATGCTGCATAATATCTTCGTTCTTACCTATCAATTCCGTAGCCTGGACCAAGCCCTCATGCCTACCACGGTCGATCCCATCCGACACGACCCCGACGAATGCTTGCAGCAGGTGCGGAGCTTCCATGACCTTGCTTACGGCAAGGCGCATTCCTTGTCCAATCATCCACCTGCGCCCAGCTATGGCAGATAACAATGGAGGACACATTCTTTCAGCACAACTTATGACCATCTTGCTCAGCTCCTCCTCAGCCGTTGCAGCTTGCTCTTCCAAACTGGTCCGCACTTGTGTTAGCTCATCCTTCAGCGCATCGCGCTCCTGGGCGATGTTGAATGCTTGTACGGTTACGGCTTTGGTAGAGGCTTCGGCCGCGGACACCTGCATATGGAACTTAGAGTTATCACAAGGATAATATGTTTCTTCTTGGGTCAAAAAAAAGGAAAAAAATATATGTATAATATTCTTGTTGAAAGCATACCTTCTCATTCGATGCGGCTACGAGGACCTCGAGCTCGGCGATGCGTTTTTCTCGGTTGTCGGCATGATCGGCTTGCTCCTTCATTGTAGCCTCGGACGTAACCAGCGCCGTTTGCAAGGTAGCAATGGTCTTCTCATTCTTCACAACTAATGCTTCACGACGAGCTATCCTTTTATCT
Source organism: Glebionis coronaria (assembly GCA_025667525.1). Lineage (NCBI taxonomy): Eukaryota > Viridiplantae > Streptophyta > Magnoliopsida > Asterales > Asteraceae > Glebionis > Glebionis coronaria. The sequence goes on along the minus strand of CM046877.1, from coordinate 467,931,428 downwards.
GCACGCTTCACATTTGCCAGGGCCTTGATCAGGCGGCGTCTTAAAGCGGCACCCACCGTCACTTGATGAGCGGACGACACATCAAACTGCTCCAACAAGGATTCATGATCCAGCTCGTCTAAGTCTTGTGCAAGGGCTGGAGGGGTAATATGCTCGATAAATTCCGAACACTCAGACTCCGCCTCCAACCTTGTTAAACTGGAGAGATTCCAGGCTAGGCGCAGGCTATTTTCTGGTCCTTAGGGGAGGGGTTCCTCGGCGTGTGTCGCAGCAGGGGACGGGGGTCTGTTTGATGTTGTGGGGGATGGGTTCCTCTCCACCTCTTCCTCTTGAGCTACAGTCGACGGATCTGCCCTGTTATTGACATATGAAACTTTTGTTTAGGCATTCTATATTTAACAAGCAAAAAAGACAAGGAAAGACTGGAAGACGAGGGGTGCTTACGTGGTACCAGTCGCAGGTTCTGGGGCGGTAGGGGCTACGGCACTCACGGGGGTAGCTCGCCAGACTTGCTCATCCATGTGCGGTGTGGGGTGGGCCTGGGCCGTCGCAGTACCACTTCCCTCCTGGTACTACGGATGATCTTTCCTTAGTTTCTTTGGGGGAGCATTCGAGGACCCCCGCCTCATCCCCTATTGTCTTTGCCACCCTCCTGGTGGTCCTTCTCTTTCTGGATGTGGGCTGGGCGGACCCAGAGGCTTGAGTGATGTCTTCATCCTCAAGGTTGAGGAAATCACTTTCATCTTGCTGGTGCGTCGCGGCCCCCTCCAACATCAGCTCTCCACCATCTTCATTATGGAAATCCAAAGGGGATTTCTCAATAATAGGCTCCTCTTCATCTGATCTTTGCTCGGAAGTTTCTTCGAGTGGAATGGTACGGTCTGCGGTCGCATCAAGAAGGGGGAGTTCATTCTCCTTCAGTGGGCGGAATCCTTCAGGCACCTTCATTGGGTCACCCTGGCGCGATAATCCGTGTAGGTTCATTTCTGCGGAAATTTATAAATACACGGGTCAGTACGGTCCTACAATACAAATGACGTTTATTACATTTACTAAGTATAAAGTACACCTACCCTGTCCACGCTCCGTCAGAAAGCACGGATATAAGTTCTCCCTCCCATAATAACGACGGCTTAATCCTACTAAGCACATAAAATGTTCCGACAACCCCTTATGGAATTCTGTGCGGTGGGTATCTAGTATTTTCAGGTCTCTGCTGCTATAGTCTTTGGATTTGGGCGGAGAATCTTTGGGTACCCTGGTTTTAAGGACGAAGGGAGTGGGGAATACTTTTTCATCCACAAAAAAGTAATGGTCGTACCAGTTCTTAAGGGAGTCTAAGGGCTTCCTATACGTCATGGGGGCATTCTCGGATCGTTTTTTAAACGATAACCACCCATTCACTAGTTGGGGGGAGTAAAACGCCCTAAATAGGTTCACGGTCGGGGTTACGTCGCATGTATGGCATGTAATTTCAAACTGATTGATTTTACACGCCCCTATGCAGTGAAGCTGGGTTATGTGGAAGTCATAGTATAAAGCAGATCTACCAGGAATTTAGACAGGGGGATACGGTAGTTGGCCGAGTCAAATAGGCGTGTGTACACGCCTATCTTCCCCTTTGGTGCATCCGTAATTGCCTCACCTTCACCTGGATAGGTGGGGTGTACGCTTTCGGGAATGTAATACTTCGACAAAAAGTCTATGTATTTTTCCGCAGACATCACGTTCAGGACATCCGTGATAAGAGGGTTGTCCTTTACCATGTTTTATAAAAAGGGTTTGTAAGGCGTGATGATCTAACCTGCGGCGGAGGAAATCCGTGGAATAGAAGGCAAAAGTTTGGAGAATGGAGCTTGGAAATAACAATGGCGAAAAAGAGTATGAACTGTGTGTGTAACAAACTCACACACCAACTCTTATATAGGGTTGCCTCGGTTTCCGAGGTAACGTGGATGTTTGACACGTGTAGGCCACTACGCCTATCCAACGGATAGGATTTCTGACACTTCTGAAACGTCAGAAGGGACCCACGGGTCACTTCTTAGCAGTTTTACATGGCTCAATGGTGGGCATTAATGGTGCACTTTTGCAGAAGTGCGGCTGACCAGTCGACTACCATTAATGCATTTATTCTTGTGTCGGGATATGCGGTCTTACGTAAGACAATATTCAATGCTACATTTAATTTGTCTCGGCCGTTACGTGCGGCTGAGGTTCTATTGGAATAACATTCCTAGACAGGCAGCCACGTGCGGCCAAAGCAAAATCTTAAATATTTATCATTCCCTAGGTCTTTCTTGGTATGTCCGGAGAGCATCTTGATAGTCTAGAGATTACGCCTACGGCTGTAACAACTAGACTGGGGGACATGATGATGTATAGTCCCCAGCCGGGTCAGGAACCCGGCCACGGGTACTACCCGTATCCGGCCCATCACAGATGGGTGGGAATAAAGTCATTTGAGCTTATGGGATAATACAAGGCTTTTACCTAGTACGAAAATTATGTTCGTTGTGTTGGTCTAATCGAATTGATCTAGGTTCTCTATGTGACTCAGTTTTATTTTGGTGAAACAAAAATGTTGTCGTTGTAGTATATTAAATGTGCAAAAACAATTAGAGTAAATGGCTTAAAATAAAATGGCGTTAAAGTAAAATGGCGTTAATTTAAAAGGCGTTAAAATAAATTTAATTCTAACTTAAAGTAAGGCGTGCAAAATTTAAAAACTTTGAAAAGTAAATTAATTAAATGACTTAAAATTAAAGCGTGCCGAGAATTAAAATTAGACAAGAATTAAAATGATAACTTAAAAATTAAACAAGACGAAAACATAAAACAAACACCCAATCGGAATATATTCCGATCAGACTCACCAAACAACCCAGATCGGAATAATGTTCAGATCACAAAGTTTCAGATCGAAATCCTGATCGGAATGAACTATCGGAATACAAAGGTGCAATCTGTCGGAATGTATCCCAGATCGGAATGTTACTAAGAAAAACTGGGCAGCACTTCGACTAAGTAAACCTCAAGAGCCGTCGGAATGTGCGATCGCAACCCCAGATCGGAATGAGGGTGATGTTACTCCTATCGCAATCCCGGATCGGAATGCAAAACCCTTGTCCAAAACTGTCACTATCGGAATGTGGAGAAGCAAGCCGTCGCAATGTGTGTTTACCTTACTTTCCGATGGAGTACCAAATTCGTAATAAGCACAAATCCAAATAAGCTATAACTAATAAGCAATAATAAAGACTTAAATGAAATGAAGAGAAACGAAACAATAAGCTAAAAAATTAAAACCTTTCAAAATTTAAAAGACGAAACTAATTAAAATGGAGTTTAAAAAGTAAAACTTTTAAGAAAACTTTCAAAACAATTAAGCAAAATACCAAATAAGCACATAAGCTTGTCAAACTTATGGCTTATTTCGTATGTAACTTAAAGAAAAATAAAGGACGAAACTTTTAGTTAGATAAGCAAATGGATTAAGCAAAACTTTGCTTAATCCGAAATTTAAACCGAAACAAAAATGAGAAGAGAAGAATGAGATTGACAAAAGTAAACTTGATCAAAGATAAATGAAGATTAAAGCAAGAAAATTAAAGGACACTTACTTGGAATTTAAAGAAATTAAAGTGCAAAACAAGTATTTAAAATGACAAGTAATTAAAGGTGCATAAAATAAAGTGGAGAACTAATTTGTCAAATTAGCTAACAAGAGTAAAATGATAATCCTAATGGCTATATATAGGAGATTAGGAGAGTGGTTAGAGGAAGCTTCCTCCTCTCCTTCCTTTCTTGTTAATTGCACCATTAAGTCCTTCCTTCTTATTCTTTTGTTAATCTTGGACTTTAAGGACTTTTTGGCTCGGGATTTCTTTAAACTCGTCTTTTAATTCTTCAATAAATAAGACTCGAGTTCTTCGGCTTTTGATAAACTTCCGTCTTTTGACTTTTTCTTCGATAAATCTTCAGAATTGGTCTTGGACTTCCATTCTTTTTGCACTCTCGACTTTTCGACTTCATCTTTCATCTTTTTCTTCAATAAAAGCCCGTAAATGCCGTATTTTCTCCACTTTTCACAATTTCGTCCTAAATCACAACAAAAACACAAACCACGCATAATTCTGACATAAAAGACATAAAATACACGTTTTGGCTCGGTTATTATTGTAATTAAGTGGTAAAAAGGATGGGTGTTTACACACCCATCATGGGCTTGGATGAACAGTAACCGCACACACGTGTGCGGCCCACGGCCCGGCATGGCCGGTACAAGGTTAGACAGAATCATATTCTGTCTATGATTAGGATTTGCCCCAATGGAAAGGATATTCACTCACCATATTTAGAAGATAACAATCAATCTAATTCTGGTGCTTATCCTTTCCTTGGGGCCGAAGTATCAGTGACAGCCCATTAGGGTTTCACTGCCTATAAAAGGAACCCCCAAGGATTCCACAAAGGTATTACGTTCTATACACTCTCAACTCCATCCGTTTCCTATAAACCCTAACCGATTACTTACTCTCACGCTGGAGTCTAATCGTGGAAAACATTCCCACGGTAAGTCTAACGCGTGTTGTTTAGTGTGCAGGATCCCAACCATACAGTTCACTTGGTGCAGGAGCCGGAGCCCAGCCAGCCCGAATTAAGCCTAATTCGGGTCTAGCAAGGATCACCCAACTTTTGCATCAACAATTGCGCTTATGTGGATTCGAAAGGTGCTCTTGAATCTTGATATAATAGCGAGTGATATATTTTTTTGCGTCAATATTTTGTTTTGGCATGAATTGGATTCATAATTTTAACTTATTTAGTGAAAAGTGATCCATGTTGGGAGAAGATCCCCCACACACCCATATTTAACAAATGCTCCATGAATCAATCCATACAATCCATTATTAAATGATCTAAGGGCTGTGATTAAACCCACTTTTCTTATAACCAAATTTTATTTAAAAAAAAAGAAAAGAAAAAAACAATGGATCGGGATATTAACCACTGGCAACCACCACAACAACCACCTAACAGCCACATCTCCAACCCACCTTTTTTCTGGCGACCACCACAACCAACCCCCCGTTTCCCAGTGACCACCACAACCAAACCCACCTTCTTCCTGCGACCACCACAACAAACCCACCTTCTTCCCGCAACCACCACAATAAACCCACGTTTTTCGGCGACCTCCATATCAAACAACTATTTTCCAGCGATCTCCACTCCAACCTACCTTTTCCATACGTATATGAAGTTGATGCCAATGTTATTGAAGATGTATATAGCTGTTGTTTGTAATATAGGTAAATACATGTTATGATTGTTTATGCACACCATGTGTTTGATGAAATGACACAATGATAATCACATGTGATTTAGCAAGTTCTAAGTGTTGAAACATTTAACTGTATACAGAAGAAGGCAAAGAGATGATTGTACAAGAAGAAGACAAAGTAATAACCTACAAGGTTAGTGAAACATTTAACTGAGAATGACTCATACATGAGTTATTGTGACTCATGTAGTGTGACTCATGCATGCGTTAGTGTGACTCATGCATGAGTCAGTGTGACTCATGTATAAGTCACTGTGACTCATATATAAGTCACTATGACTCATGTATGAGTTAGTGTGACTCATGCATGAGTCAGTGTGATTCATACATGATTTATGCTCACTTATTAACTTGTTTCATGTTTATGTTCAAGGTTCTCCGTAATCCTGGAGATGGATCAGTTGAGTGTACGTGTAGGCATTTTATGCGTTATGGTTTTCTTTGTCGCCACATATTTTGTGTTTTGAAGAACCGTGATATTGAAGAGATTCCATAGAAGTACATTTTAAGGCGTTGGAGAAGAGATTTGATACCGCTTTCATTAAGAAGAAACACAAGCAGATACAGAGAGAAGAACGAAACAATTTAGAGACTAACAAATGAGGCTAACTTCCACATAGACGAGTGCTTGTTTTGGTTGAGTAAAGATGCAGAAAAGTAGGAGAATCAAATACAACAACTACTTCAAGTGTTGAAAACATGTGTTGAATATCTGATTTAATTTTCTGTGTTTCTTTTATTGAAGTGTTGAAAACATGTGTTGACTATTTGATTTAAATTTATGATTTCTTTTATTAAAGTGTTGAAAACATGTCTTAAATATGTGATTTGAATACTATGTATTGAATATTACGAGTCACCTGACTCATGCATGAGTCGCCTGACTCATGCATGAGTCATATAAATTTGCAAGTGTTTATAAACACGTGTACATTTGATTGTTGTCATTTCTACACTTAATACAGTTTTATAAATATGTAAAAGTGCTTTTAACAGTTAAAACATATTTTGAGTCATTATGACTCATGCGTGAGTCATATAATTTTGCAAGTGTTTATAAACACTTGTACATTTGATTCTTTTCATTTCTACACTTAATACGTAAAAGTGTTTTTTTACAGTTAATACATATCCTGAGTCATTATAATATATTATGTCATTATGACTCATGTATGAGTCATACTGACTCATACATGAGTCACATGACTCATGTGTGAGTCACCTGACTCATGTATGAGTCACATGACTCAAGTATGAGTCAAAGACACTTATGATTCTCAGACACCCAAAAACATACTACTGTGATTTTTAAAACATACTACTTAAGATCATAAGTCAGTGTGACTCATGTATGAGTCACTGTGACTCATATATGAGTCACTGTGACTCATATATGAGTTACTCATATATCATACAATTCCTGACTCATATAAAAAGGGTCTGTGCGAAAGCAAACGTAGGATATAAAAAGTAACACTTTTTCATTATATATACAAGCAAAAGGGTACAATAAGGAACTACAAAAAGAAAGTGGGAAAGGGAAACTAGTTACAGACTTAACACCTTAACAAAGTTATTGTCCCAAACCTATATTCAAATAGACAACACATAAACACAAGACAGATTAATCATCATCATCGCCCCTATTGTTACAACGTGAGTCCATCATGATCGAACTTGAACCAACAGCATGCTACAAATTTGAGAGAGAGAATCACCACCTTTGAGAGCATAACCCGAGGGACTAAGCAAACAACTCATTAGTAGGAAACCTTTTAGGACGTGCAAGTAAAGGCATCCGTCACTGTGCGACGAGCTTAACCTGGAGCATTCACCAACTGTACTGCTACGGTTGTTGTTGTTTATCCTCTTTGATGTCCTGCCCTTGGTAGTTTTTGCAGTATGGTGATATGCACATAACTTGGCTACTAAATCAGTTGCATCCTTTGCAACATTCACAGCAACAAACCTGGATCAGAAAACAAATGAAGCTTTTGCTCAATAATAGATAATGACTCTTAATGAGTCATAATAGAAAACAAATGAAGCTTTTACATGAGTCACAGTGACTCATACATGAGTCATAGTGACTCATACATGAGTCACAGCGACTCATATATGAGTCACAACGACTCATACATGAGTCACAGCGAGTCAAAGCGAGTCATAATCTGTAATCATAAGTCACACTTCTATAATCAACTTATCAGCTACAAAAATCGACCCAACTTCCATAAAAATGCTCACTCATAAATTGAAACTTGCTAAAGCACATGTGATTATCACTGTGTCATTTCATCAAACATATGGTGTGCATCAACAATCATAACATGTGTTTTACCTAGAGTAGATATGAAATCTTCTAATTAAAATCAAAATGAAACAAAAACATAAAAACAAGCATAATCAAAACAACTTACAATCATCGACATGAAACTTAGCTTTAAAAATTAAGGTTTTGTGGCGTGGATTTGATCGGGATAATGTGGATCTTGTCGTGGTTGTTGCTGGTAGTTGTTAGTGGTGGTGGTGTTGGTTGGTGGTGGGGGTGGTGGTGGGGGCGGTGGTGGGCGTCGGTGGTGGGAGGCAGTGGTGGTTGGTGGGTGTTGTGTTTTCAATATATACGGTTGAAAAAAGAGGGGGTTTTGTTTATTTTTCTTTAATCTGGGCTGTTGGATGTAAAATTGTTGGATGGTGGGGATTAGTCCATGAGGACTTTGCAAAAAAAGAGGACTGCATAGAACTTTTGTCGGTGATTAGTATTTTCTGGTTTTAAAGCACGATCGGAGAAGAAGTTGATAAAGAGTAGGGCAAACTAATCGATTTTGTAGTTTTTTTGTGAAGAAAATTAATGGATGATGGGATAATTCTATATTAAATGTTATTTTTTTAACGGCTGAAATTTTATAAAACAAAACTAGCAAAATGCTAGGAAATTACAACGAAATAAGATTAGGATTTTTCATCTAAATTAATGTGTAAAAAAACCCCTCAAATTTCATGAAAGATTAATTTAGTGAAATAACAAAATAGCCATTAGCTTTTTAACGATAGGTGACAAAAACTTAAATCAATCAAAAAGAAGAAATTGAGTACATTTTGTTTCAAGAAAAGAAGTAGAATACTTTGATTAGAAGTAGACTTTAAGTTGAGTATTTTTTTAACTATTTGTTCTTCCAGATTCTCTCAAACATGCATCAAATTCATTGTAAATTTTATATATATATATATATATATATATATATATATATATATATATATATATTTTCTTTTCGGATTGGATATCACTCTTATTTTGAAATTTATTCAATAATTATAATTTACATATTAGGAGAAAGCAAACGGGCAACAAGCTGCGCTGCTAGCCCTTTTTGTATAGCAAAATCAAGTCTATTAAATACAACGTTTTTGGATTTTGGAGTCAAAACATTACTATTCATAACACGTTATATTCTGGTAAGTATCTCCACCGCCTCAGGTGTAAGGAAACCAAATGTATCAAATGCAAAAGGAATAAACACGTGTTGATTTTCAACACATGCTTTCTCGTGTTTAGTCACTTTGCATGAGGCGGCTTTTATAGTAGCCTGACCTATTTTTGGGACACAACCTAAAACGTTAACAATAAGAAAAACTAGCCGAATAGATTGAGCACCCGATAGTAATTATTTTTGTTGCATATAGGTATTATCGGATTTCTTAATATTGCTCTCGACGCAAGATTTTCCACACAACGTCTAATGGTACTCATACCTTTTGATGAGGTATAGTCTCACCTCCATGGTTAAGGTGAGACATTTATAATTAATTCCTCATACTCCACAAGTAAAGCTACATCAAGTTAGAACAAGTCACTGGAATAGCTAAGGTGACGAAGGTCACCTAAGGTTCAGAGACAATGACAAAAAGTAAAACTTCCACAAAGAGCAGAAGGTTACACAAGGCCCAGACACAGGGCTAGACCCAGACACAAGGTTAGACCCAGACACAGGGCTAGTCCCAGACACAGGGCTAGACACAGACACAGGACTAGACCCAGGCACAGGGCTAGACCCAGACACAAGGCCAGACACAGGGCTAGACCAAGGCCCAGGCACAAGGCCATACATATACACATGGAGCAACACCTAGAGAGTAGAGCATAGTCTCCATCGGAGGAAGGACGATAACGCCTGACGTATATAGTACGATGTTGTCCGAGTGGTACAGACGCTTGGACCACGACTAGTACTAGAGGAGCATGAGGACAACCTTGACTCCGAAAGAAAAGCCTGGTATTTATTAGTGATTCAGGTGCTACTCTTACAAGACAACTTTGTCTCCACAATTGGTGTATCTTAGAGTCACCTCCAAGTAATATATAAAGACATGCTCCTCCAAGAACAAATGATAAGTTTTACACACGCACTTCACTACTTACTCTCTCTCTCTCTCTCCATAACATTCACTTACTAGAATCATATACTTACTCTCACACTGGAGTTGGTCTCGGATTCAAACCCCGAAGCGAGCTAACGATGTTTTTTCTTATTTCAGCCTAATGGACGAAAGGCTAGACTAGGATACTCCGAAGGAGCAAACAAGGGATTCACAAGAAAAAGTAGCCGTAAGATACCCGAAAGATCAAGACTGAAAAAACTTCTCCGAAAATTTGCTTCAACACCTTTATCCACCACGTGAGAATCCTTCATAAAAAATTCTACAGCTTATATATTTATCACATTCTATCCACCACGTGAGAATCCTTCATAAAAAAATCTACAACTTATGTATTTATCACATCCTGACATTCGTATGTTTGAATGCGTAAACATAGCTTAACATGATTTGGTTACAGAAGATGTAAAAACATTCATACATATTTCATACACATAAATTTAAAACTACAATTTTATTTTTCTGTATGATGTGTAGTATATTACAAACTTTGCGATCTCCCTCATTTTCACACAATCACAAATCTCTAAATAATGAAGCTTAGATTCAGTGTATTTAGGAGTGTGCAAATTCAGATAATTCGTCATAGCTTTAAAGTAGAGTTTTTTTAAAACATCCTTCACATTACAAAGTTTTAAGTTTTAAAAGCAATCCGGCATGGCATACTGCAAACAGTTGTTCATATATACATATATAAGAAAAACTATACATCGTGTGTATAGTTGTATATGATGAATTGCTTAAGTGCTTATGATAAGTGGTTCCTCTTTTTATAAAGCCAAATATGTGTACCTTTAATGTGTATGGACAAGCTCGAAGAGGCCCCCTTTAAGTACAATTTCCATGTGAAATTTCTGATTTATCTTTAAGTTGGCCATAATAAAGGTTTAAAGAAAGCAAGGCTCAAGTTTGGTATATGTCGATCAACTGTTTCATCATGTGCAAGTATACAGTGGTTAAAAAATAGATTATTAATTTAAATGAAAAAGGACAACGAAAAATATATATACTAGTATTATTCACCTATATATATACGATTTCTTCTTTTTTTTTTAGTATATCAGGCCATTAAACTTTCGCAAACCACTTATAAGCTACTTCATCCGTCTTAAAATTATAGTGCACATTATTATATTCGGACGTCTCAAATTAATTGTTCACTTTCAAAAATAAATAAAGAATTATGATTAAATTTATCATATCACTCTCACTTAAAGGTATTGTTACAAACAATAAATAAAATGTAAATTAATCTGTTAAAAGTAAAATTATCATTTTGTAAAAAATAAGAGAGAAAATTGAAAAAGTAATTTTTTATTAATCTACGTAGTTTTTGACGATAAATAATAATTATGAGACAAAAAGAGTAATTTATAATAGTATATATGTTTACATGTACGTTCTTTATATATATATTTTTCATTTCAAAAAGTTAATTAGCCAATTATCTAAATTACACTGATGAATGAAATTTGGTTTTCCCATAATAACGGTTTATTAGACTTGTATGTGTCGTATCTATTAAAAGATAATAAAGTTTAAGCCTAGTTTGTGGGCTTAGGGTATTAGGGTTTTTCCATTATAAATAATGGTTATAAATAATATCATTTATATGAGGGTTTAATCATTCTAACATGGTATTAGAGAATACCCGATCCATCCTAAAAACACTTCCACAGTTTTTAGTCACAAACCTTAACATTAAATAAAAACCACCGATCCTTGAAAAAAAACCCTCCCTATCTTGGATCTGACACCATCAGATATGTTTTTTCTGTCTACTTCGATGCTTGGTGCTACTGTTGTTTTGGATCATGGTGCTTTTATGACTTCTCAAGATTTGTTTCTTAATGAATGTATTTAATATACACAAGACTCTGTTGCTTCTAGTGGCTTACGACATAACTCATGTGTGATTTTATCAAATCTATCCTTAGTTTTATGTTAAAATAAAAATACAAAGTTATAGTTGTTTTTTTAATTATGTGTTGATCAATTGTTTATACTGTTTTTTTCGATTAAACACTCCTAAAATTTTTAATCTTCCACTCAACTATACAAAATAACTAAACTAGTTTGTTCCATCTTCGCTTGTTGGTGATTTGTGCTAAGGTCACAAATCCAGATAGTTGTCTATTTGGTAGGATGTTTGTGCAAAGGTCACAATCCACAATTGACGTTTTTGAAGAGGAATCAGATGTTGTGCAAGGCTTTGTGCCTTTGTGTTGGTCTGATCGGAGTTTAAGAAGAGAAATCGGATGTTGTAGTGCATTTGTTAATGTTTTGTTTTTTTTTGCATTTCGTTTTCTGCTCCAGTGTGAGCTTTCGCGATTTCGCAACTCGAACTACGGGGGAGTATTAAGAGATAATAAAGCCCAAGCTCGGTTTGTGGGTTTAGGGTATTAGGGTTTTGCCATTCTAAATAATGGCCATTAATAATATCATTTCTATGGGGGTTTAATCATTATAACAGTTTCAAAGATGACATGTCAATGTTAATAAAGTCTACACGTCTAAACATGCATGTTCTTAAACAATAACACCCACGCATACAAGAGGCAAAGGCATAGGTGCACCTCTAGCCAGGGACGAACTAGGATTGAATATGAACAGGTGCACAAATATTTTTAAAACCTATTATAATAGAGTTAAAAAGTGAATTAAAACGAAAACTTAATTAGAATGATAAATAAATGAACATATTACCTTCTAAAAGTGATTCTAGATCTCCCGTATCAAAAAAGCTAACACACACCCGCATTTTTTGCATTAACACTTTTCAACCGTAGTGGTAGTAACAAACAAGACTAAAGCCAACTTTAACAATCGATAAAACAAGGGATGGGATGTATGTTTTTACCATCATCTTCTCAGCAAGTTTGGTAATACTATTCAAGTTAGCAAAATCTTTATCACTACGCCTAATTTGATAATACACTCTAATTTCTATATGAAGACTTAACCTTTTTTTATAAGTAGAATCATGCTGATACATCTCATTAAGTTTGAATAACGTTGGTACACTAAATTATAAAAAATGAATCATGTGGATACAATGTTGCCATGTCATCAAGTAAATAGGTGTTTCCTTCAATAAGACAATCTTCAAACTCTTAAATTAACATATCCATAATAGTGTTGAATATATCAACCTCGAATGATGTTGATTTGTAATTATACTTAGCCTCTTGAATAAAATTCACCCATATCTATCATCACATTATCTCGTTTACCACAAAATGAAGTTACATTATTCAAAAGTGAAGCAAATACACGTTGCCTTATACTCTTGCAATGCTCTTTTGGTTTCTTTTACCAATGAACTAGGTTTATTTAAGATGTATTTGGAATTTTTTTTTATGTTTTTTTCTAAAACTTAACACTACATTGAGAAATCTACAGGTGTCATGGGCATATACGGAACACCCTTGGCTCCGTTCCGCCTCTAGCGAAAAGAGAGGTAGTGTACATTTTCCAAAATATGCTATTCTTGAAACAATTAACTTCTAGTGTAGTTTTAAAAAATGTGAAACTTAAAAGGTATGTATACAAATCCAACTGCTTGATTCATTTACAATTGTTATTAGATTTACAATATAAAGAAAGAAAGACAACATTAATTACAAAGAATGATCAATCAATATTGATGAAAAAAAGTCAACACTACATTAGATAAAACAATTCACATAGTTAATACAAGATGAGACACATGAATATTTGAAAAAGAGATTTATAAAATGAATAATCTGAATGAATGAAACCATAAGACAAATCTCCAACTTATATACTCAAAGAAGAATCCACGCTTGACAGCTTTAGTCCCTGAAAATTACACTAGCATATAAACAAAGCTAAAACTTTAGGGTTAGTGCTAGCATAAAATAGAAAGTCACATAACAAGTTCCTTAACTTAAAGAGAGGAAAAACTATATACTTAACACATTCCTTTAAGTTTTTCTACTTGAAACATATCAAGCATAACAATCCTTTCACATAACACACTATGCCGCTTAGAATCATGTGCTTTAGTAAGCACATTAGAAATTTGTTGAGAAGTGTGAATATACTTAGTTTTGATAACACCACTTGCAACTTTCTCTCTAATAAGATGAACATTAATTTCAAAATGTTTAGATTTCTCATAAAACATGAGATTAGCTGCATTTGCAAGGCTGAACTGTTATCACATTAAAGAACAACTAGAAACAAGTCTTTAAGACCCATGTCACCAAGCAATTTAGATAGCCAAATCACTTCACAAGTTGCAAAAACTATGCTTCCATATTTGGGCTTAGCTGAAGATCTAGACAAAATAGATTGCTTCATACTTTTTCAGGTAACTAAAAATCATCCAAGAAGACGAGATACCTAGAAACAGATTTTATATTTTAAGGACATATAGCCCAATAAGAATCCCTATAAGATCTAAGCTTGAGATTCACATTCTTGTTAATCTAAATACTATTCTAGAGATTTTCTAAGATATCTTAAGACTTAACATCCAAATGTGAAACAAGAGGATCATGGATAAACTGGCTAAGACATTGAACTACAAAGGATATACATGGCCTAGTATTAGTAAGATAAATTAGTTTACCAACTAGTCTTTGGTAATTACCAATATTGTCAGGTAATTTATCATCATCAAATTAAACATGATTAAGCGTAGTATTCTCAAGCAAAGGAGTGTCCACATGCTTTGTAGCAAGCAAACCATATCCATGTAAAAGTTCAAGAAATTACTTCCCTTGACTAAGACAAATACCTTTATCATTATTTAAAACTTCAATTCAAAGAAAATACTTCTATTTTCCCAAGACTTTAATTTGAAAAATAGACTTAAGAAACAATTTAAACTTCTCAATTTAAAAAATATCATTACCATTGATCACAATATCATCAACATAAACAAGCTAAGCAATAAATACATTATGATACTTTTTGGCAAAGAAAGAATAATCAAATTTAGACTCCTCAACCCATTTCAATCAAAGCATTAGTTAGTTTAGAATTCTATTGCCTAAGAGCTTGCTTAAGACCATATAAAGATTTACTCATTTTACATACTTTGCCTTTTTGAAAATTTAAACCAAGAGGAAGAGTCATATAAATATCCTTGGTTAAATCACCATATAAAAAAGCCTTATTCACATCTAGTTGAAACAAATCGGACCATTGCAAAGAGCAACATTGAGCATACATATAACATTATACATTTTAACAACATGACTAACAGTTGCATTATAATCAAATCCTTCCCTCATGTTAGAAGCCTTTAGCTACCAGCTTGGCTTTATATCTCTCAACCTTTCTTGTAGATTTATATTTATTTTTCCGCAGCCATTTAGAATTAATAGGTTTTCTATCATTAAGAAGATCACAAATAGTACATGTATTATTTATATTTAGAGCCTCAATATCATTGTGTATAGCTTTAGTCCCCTCATGATCTCTACTAGCTTCATGATAAGAAGTAGGCAGTAGACTTATTCAAATTAGTAGACAAACAATAGTTAGTATTACTTAGATTAACACAAGTCACATATTTTTAAAGACCATACAACCTGCTACTATTAACAACATATTCATTAAACCTAGCATGTATCTTTGTATGTATTTTGGACCTTCTTATTGAGTTTCACTTGAGGCTATTCTCAAGCATCCTATTTTGAGAATTAGAATCATTATTAGAAGGGACATTGCTCTTAGAGGAAGTATTATCATCCATAGAAGTTGCAAAGTCAGTCTCATCATCATTAAAGACATTAGAATCTATAGTTTAAGACTAAGCAGTACCCTCATCATTGGATGAATAAGGAACTCTAATTTCATCATTGGGAGTTGAAGTTAAACTACCCGTATGTTTCTCATAAAAAAAGTTGAAGGTGTGAATATTTTTATCAAATGACTCATAACCAACATTTTGTAAAGACTCGTTCATTTTACTAGGAAAATGGTTTCATAAATTTTTACATCTCTAGAATATGAGACAAGTTTAGACTCAATTCCATAAAAATATATACCTTTTTAGAAGTAGAAAGACTAATCATAATACATTTTTCAGATCTGGGAGAAAATTTATAAGAATTATTAAGAATTGATGAGTAACATAGGCAACTGATAACCTGTAAAATATAGGCTAGTATATAAATTCCACGGATTAAGATTTAGGAAACGTTAATTGTATTTAAAAACCAATGGATTCGTTCTTCGCGAGGAGATTGTTTAGGTACCAATTAATACATGTTTGGATTAGTTACGTTTATGGAATCAAACGATTTAAAAATTAAAGACGAAGCTAAACTACGACATAAAAATAATACCGAATTACGCGGGCACGTAAAATGAGACAAAATACTATTAAGATATTCAAAGATATAAAATAAAATAAAAACTTGAAAACTAACTATTTTTGACCTATATAAATCAAAAATGAAAATGAAAATTCCCAAAAATTGGTTTTGGGCCTTGAAATGGGCCAAACCCAAAACAGTACAAACTTTGATGGGCTTTTAGACCCAATAATAAAACTTTGGAAATTTGAAAATTAAAACACTAAAAATGGTATTTTAAACACAATTTTCTAAAGGCCCAAAAGCTGAAACTTAACCAATATGCCAGAAATAAGCTATCAGTCACCTTATTGGGCGTAATAAGCCCAATAAGCCAAACCCCAAAGCTTATTCCCTACTTTTTGGCAGACCTCAATCTTTTTGGAAAACTAATACAATGCAAAAATATTAATTAATAAGCTCAAAATAAGCAAAAACCAAAATTCACAAAAAGACAAAATAATCGGGTTTTGTAAATAAGCCATTAGAGGACTTGGTTTTTTTTGCAAGAAGCTTAAAATTAAGATAACTAAGAGTTTAAAACCAGGAAAAAACCAATAACCCCACATCAATAAGCTATGGGACTCAATAAGCACTTTTGAAATAAGCTAATAAGTTTCTTTCCTAGTAAAAGAGCTATCTAAATGAAACCAAACTCTGGAAAACTGAAAATAAGCTAGAAAAAGTAAGACTGATTACAAAACTAAGTTATTGCATGACTAAATAAGCTAGAATAATCTAATAAGCTGATTGACCAAATTTGTACTGTTTGACCAAAAAAGTTAACAAAAGAAAAATAAAAAGAAAAGCTGGAAAGGACCATGTTAAGCTGAAAAATGACTTGTAGTGTGAAGATTTGTGAGGTTTTGAGGTCAAAACCTTGACCTTTGATTAGGTCAGAGTGCTTTTGGCTTGAGTTGTTTGGACAATTAAGCCCAATAAACAGTTGGGTTTATTTGGTGATAATGGTAGTTCAACAATAAGCAAAGCACATTAGATAGCTAAACAAACAAATACACTTTAAGGCAAATTAAGATGAAATGCAAGAAAAATCTAAACGCTATAGTGGCAGTATTTACCTAGATGCAATATGATGAAAATAAGCTTATTGCATAAGGCTCATATAAGCTCTAACTTAGCAAACTCCTAAAACTATTAACCTCTATCCCAAAACTACAAGTGAGATGAAATTCAAAGTCTAAAAACAAAAATCCAAAGCCCTATGCTATCTAGTATGTTTGACCAGTTAGAAACACAAGCTTGCAAATTTTGGTTCTCAAAACAATCAAACAGTAATCCAACAAGCTTAGAACTACGAGATGAACAAAGAACTCAGATAACAAGCACGTAGTATATCATACAAGGTAAAAAACAATAAGTCCTAGGGTTATCAAACAACTATTGCAGGTTTTTACAAGAACACTTAAATTGATATTTTAAACCTAAACTCTTGAATTAAAACCTGTTATCTAACTTATCTAATATTAACAAGAGTGTGTAGGCATTTGATTGCTCAAATCTTGGTATCAATGAGCCTTAAACGAACATATCCAAACACCTCTTTTAACTAGCAGTTCAAACATTTATGAAGCAAAACTATCTATTTACACTAGAACAAGTAAGACTAAAGTATGAATAGGCAAAGTAAGTAACAAATAATAAAATTAAGCAAGAAAAGCTAAGCAATAAGCACATAGAAGCAGATAACCATATAAGCATACAAACTACAAACAAAATAGGGGATTTCTAATCATGTATCTATCTTGATGTACATCCACACCAAGATCAGCTCTGCTGATGCAACCTGCTAGGTTTCTTGAAGTTTAATGTGCTTATGGCTTATAGCCTTTGCTGGTGGTTCTACAACATAACCAAAAGGCATGAAAATGAAATATCTTGAAGACTTGAACTTGCACAACACAAGAAACAAGTACAAGTAGTATAAGCTTATTCAAGTGCTTAATTTTTAGTTAAGCTCTTGAAAGCTTATGCAACATTGAATAAGCAGAAAACAATAAAAAGCTGATTTTTTGGAAATCCTTATAAAACTTTGGAAAGAACTAGATTTGCAACTGAAAGGTAAAGAGTATCCAATAAAACTTAAACCAAGTACCACTTTTACAATCCAATTGTCAGGTGGACTATAAAAGTTGTTCAACAACTTGGGGTCTCTAAAAATTCTTTCTGATTTCTTAAAAATAGAACTTTTGAATAAAACCAAAAAAGTAAATGACTTTGAAAGTAAAAAAATGAAAAAGCAAATTGCAATTATAAATAAAATAATACTAAAAAGGGATGCATTGTTTAACATTTTCATTAACTAAAAAAATTTGAAATACAATTCTTTTGAACAAAATTCTCATTTAAGTGCTATACTATAAGATAGAAAATACTAGAAGCCCTAACAACTAAACCCTAGCTGGTATGATCTTCCAATTAATCCCTTGTGATCTTAAATTTGAAAATCTTGGTCTTTGTCGAATCTTGAACATATGTGATATGGCAGTTGTCCAAAATTGATCTTAGCTGTTGAAATGTGAGTAGGGAACAAGCATTCAGTATCCACCATAGATTTGGTGTTCATCTTGAAGAAAGTGGCAAAAACCCGTGACTTGAGATGGCTAATTGGGGGACAAGAGAATGAAGTGTCCCTTTCTGGGTGTTGTACTATGTTTGGGATAGGGTAAATGTGAAAACCTTAGTGGAAATTGTAAAAAGCCCCATGATTTGGTAACAATTGAAATTAGAACTGATTTTAGGGTTTAAGGCAAAAAAAATCATGTTTTAATCCATATTAGGGTTAATTTAGTTGTTAACCGCGTTTTATTTAGTTTAAATTTTGGGCTTCTTTAAATAAAACGGGTAGTAAACTTTGGGCTTGGTGTTGGGTTTGGATTAGGTAATGGGCTCCGGCAAAATGGTTATAAACTTGGCAGTTGTAGTCCTTCCCTCATCTATGCAATAGTGACTGAATAACCCTTCTCTTCTTTAGCATATTTCCCTTTGTTAAGACTTTGGGGGAATTACAATACTAGTCCTTGTGGTTGATTTAAATGGACAAAAGGGCAAATAATGCAATATCTTGAATCTTTAGGGGACAATGTTGTCAAGTCATAATACTTTAGGGACCCTATTATTTTTTTTGATATTGGAGGGGTATAAAGTGACAATCTTTAAAACTCGGGGGACCATTCTTGTAAATCTTCAATTCTTCAAGGGTAAAATGGTAATTTCACATCTGGCTTTGGTTCTTTTGTACCACTTTGGTTCTTTTGTACGACTTCGTTTCTCGTGATCGTTTTTTCTTGTTTTTGTGATCTTTAAGTGAATAAACGATATCCGAGCCTGCATATACACAAATAAAGAATACAAGGGTATTTTGCATGCATTTGAAGAGATTTTCTGTATTTTAAGCCTGTTTTAGGGTATGAGACTATGTATAATTCGAGTCTCATAAACAAATAAAACTTCTCAGGTGAGAGAGTTTAGGTTTAAGACCATCACAAGCTCAAAAGTAGATTTGTTATTAAGAACAAAAGAACGCGACCTATTAATAAGATAAGCAGTAGTCAAAACACATTTACTTCACATAAAAAAAGGAATACAATTTTGAAATAAAAAACTTCTAGCCACATTCAGCAAGTGTGTATGCTTTCTCGCATCAATACTATTTTGCTAAGAAGTATAAGCACAAGAGGTTGATGAACTATACCAAGACTATCAAATAGATGATATATTTTATTATTAACAAATTTGGTATCATTGTGAGATCTAACAATTTTAATACTACACTTTAATTGATTATAAATCACATAAATAAAACTCATAAAAATATCATAAACCTCATCTCTGGAAACTAGATAGATCCAAACAATCATGGTGTAGTCATCAACCACAATTACAAATATCTAAAACCATCCTTACTAACAACTTGTAAGGACCCCAAAAATCAAAATGAAATAATTTACCGATCTTAGTAGTCTGATGCTCACAAAAAAAGAAAGGTTATCTAGTTTGCTTAGCCTTGTGACAAATGTCACAAAGAGAGAATGTAGAGTCCTTGGTGAACTTAAGATCATGTTGAAATACATTCACAACTTCGTTATTATGATGACAAAGCCTAGTTGGCCACACAGACTTAGATACGTGACACACAATAGACTGACTACATATAGTTTGACACATATAATTAGTTGGAGAGAGTGTGTCAAACAAGTATAGGTCACCATTCTCACTACTAGTACTCCAAAATTTGATTTTATTAACATTTAGTTTCAGTAAATCCTACAAAAATTCGGGTGTCTTTGATCGGCTTATTGATAGATAAGATACATACACGATAATCTAGAATAACCAACCCATCAAATAAAAATAAATTAGATAATTTGATATTTTAACATACTTGATTTTAGCAAGAGTCCCATTTAGATGATCAGCAGTTAAATGTAGACTACAAACATCAATAACATGTCGTTTTAAGTATAGGAAAAGTAATATGTTATATATGAATTCAATAAAAGAATTCATTTAAGAAAAAGAATTAACTTACAAAAATTTCATAAAAACGAATTGTTAGAAGTATTTAAAGTGATGGTCATATAATATACCATTGCGAAGCTCGTGGAAAATGCTATTCAACGGTGTCGAGAGTTCTATGTTATTGTTATGTATGTAGCGGGAATTAGTCCCGAACACACAAATGAGGAAGGCCTCCTAACCTTGTAAGCCTTAGTATAAAAGGCACACCATCCTCATTTGTGTGTGTGTCTCCCATAATATCTTTCCATTCCTCTTGCTTTAGAGAGAGAAAATCTCCTTAGTTTCTCTCACTAGGAACATCTACTTTGTATCTTTCTTCCTTCTTCTTCATCTAATCTAATATTCCATTCTTAGTTTAATCTTGTTCTTCATCATCTCCATTTCTATATCCTATATAGTCGTGTGAATCACTCCAACAAGTGGTATCAGAGCCAAGGGATTCGTATTTAAGCACTTCGTGAGTTTTTGATTGTTTTTTTACCAAAGTCGCACACCTTCTTTATTCGTGTATTAGTGATTTGGGTATCTTGATTTTGGTTAAAACAAAAATCTTTTGGATCAAAAGTTGAGAACTTTCTTGTTTCATCTTTCCGAAATTTTAGCAACTAATTCCATCGGAAAGTACAAGTGAGTGAGGCTCGATCGCAATAACCCAAGGGTTTTACTAAGGATTCAGACACCTTATTCCGACGGTTATTCCGATCACTCATTGCGATCGAGGATTTCGACGGTTTTTAAGGGATATTGAGACTTTACTCTGTCCAAATTGTTTTAGCCATATTGCGATCAGGACATTCCGACAGATCAACATTCCGACTGATCAACATTCCGACAGATCAACATTCCGACATATCCAACATTCAGATAGGACATTCCAACAAATCAACATTCCGATAGAACCAACATTCCGATACTTGGTGCATTCCGATAGATCATTCCGATCATCATTCCGATACCATTCCGATAGATCATTCCGATCAACATTCAGATAAAATATTCCGATTTCTGATGGAAATTTTGTTTGATTAATTTTTAGACTTAGCCACTATCTAGACTAGTCCCGACACATAATTTACACGAAGATTAAAGAAAGTCTTTTGGCGGGAAAACCATAGTAAAATTTATTTTTTCCTAGACTATTTTTAGGCCATTTAAGCTTCAATTTCAAATTTTGGCAATGCGAAAAATTTTTCGACCAAAAATTCAAATTTTCGGACCAAAATTCAAATTTTTAGGCCAAATTTCAAATTTTTTAGGTTTTATTTTTCATTAAAAATTTCATTTTTCAAAATTTTTACCTACTAGTTATTGGCTATTTCTAACTCGATTTCAAAATTTAGTGTTTCAAAATATTTTCGGCTTACCGTCTTGTCGGACTGAGGAATTTTTTTTGTCGGGCTGGAAAATTTAGGCAAAGTTTGATTTTGTTGACATTCCAACACACGCTTTCTACGAATTGAGATCCTGTTTTTCACACGACTTCTACAATGACTTATCAACAAGACAGTGATGCTGCGGGTTTTGAGCATCGTGATAGCCATGTAAGAAAGAAGAGGAATGCTGCCCCATCTCCAGTCTCAGCTTCTTATAGCACAAAAGGAAGAAGCAGGAATTCTACTTCTAGCTGAAGAGTTTGATCTCATGGAATCTGCAGCAGCATATGATGAGGAAGAAGAGGTGACTACCGACTCCATCTTGATGGTTAATTCGCAGCAATCATCCACATCGGTAGTTCAACATGACAGAGCTCCTGTGTATGATTCAGACGTTCCTCTGAGGTACACCCACGTCTCAATGATAATGAGTTATATAATATGTCTAATCAGGAGGAAGAGTATACTGAGTCACTTGATCCTTCCACTGAGACACACGGGGTTCAAACGAATAATAGCAATATTATTTCTAATGCGCCCAGTGTGGACCTTAGTGGAGATCAAGTAGCGCAACCTACAACCCTTCCTGACGAGACACATGCGTATTATAAATCATTATTTGATAAGCTTGCCAAGGATGTTGCTCATGCGAATGTGGTTAATAATAAATTTCGAGAAACTAATGTCAAATTGACCACTGAGCTTGCGGGATATAAGGAACAGGAGAAAAGTTTTGAGATTCATCATGCTAAAATCAAGGAACTTGAACAAGCTCATGCTACATCGGTTTATCAAGAAAAATGCACCACCAAGAAATTAAATGCCTTACATTTGAGTAGTGCAAAAAAGATAAGCAAATTGAATGATGAAATCACATCTCTTAACAAACAACTTTCAACTGAAAAATCTATTATTTTGGATTTAAAAGAAGAACGAAAAAAGTTGAACATGATTTCAAAATTCGAGAAGATGGGCTTCTTGAGGATTTTTGCAAAGCTCAGGATAGGATTAGGGAATTAGACAACATTTTGGTAAAACGTGGCCAAACTATGTAGACAATAAATATGCTCGCACCAAAAGTGAATGAGATAAACTACACTTGATACAAATTGGCCTTAGGTTGTCCCCTTCCTCCTAATCCAGGATATCTTAAGCAAGTTCAGGCCACTGATGAAACCTTATATAATTGTAGTGTGCTCTTGTGTGATGAGCATGATCCTCCTAGTGTGCATGATTCTGAGGAAACTACTGAACTTGCAGTAGAGACTCATTTAAGAATGAAAAAGCTTGATAAAGAAGTGACACCTGTTTATTATCCGAAAGTTAATCCTCCAACTGTTTTTGTTCGGTCTAAAACGAGTTCTGAAATGCTTTTACTACCAAGTGAGGAATTGTCTGATGACCCTCCGAAAGCGAGTATCACACGTAGGTATCTAAACGAGCTCAAAGATAATTTTGTCATTCTCAAACGGGTTGTTAACGCCAAAATGACTGGAGGAAACTTTACATCACCCGTTCATGTCGAGTTACAAAAAGTGCTTCATACTGAAATCAATCCGATTATTAATCAAGTTGATGCGAGGATAGGCAATCTTGAGAACGTTTTTCTAAAAGAACTAGCCAAATTTGTTGAAGACTTTAAATATTTATTTTTGGTAAGCTGGCGCCTTTCACTAGAAGTGATGCCTGGGTCGTTTTCCTTGGTGATATTATGAATTGAGACACACGTTTTTTGTTTGGACAATTGATTGAATATTTTAAGATTTTTGATTTCGTTTTCTAAATTCTACTTTTAATAAAATGAAGGCAATTTTTTTTGGTAAATGGGATTCTCCACAGTAAAAGAGAAATGAAGGCAATTTAATTTCCTATAAAGATACAAATACGAAATCTACGCGAATCGAAACGTGAATGCGAGACGAGACAAAAATTATCCTAAAATTATTTTAAACAACAAAAATTCTAGAAACTTCTTATATAAATAAAAAATTATTTAAATGAATTAAAAACTATTTTCTAATTTTTATTTATTTTTAAAGAAAATAATAAAACTAAAATAACTAAGTAAAAATCTATAAAGTGCAAAAATAGATTTTCTATCTGTAAAGTCCTAATTAATGTATAAAATCTAAAAAGTATTTTTTTTTTTAAATTTAATAACTACTTTTGTTATTTTAAATGATTTACGGTTTAGTCTAATTTAAAAAATAGAAAACAATTTTATAAAAATCTATAAAAATTTATGTAATTGTGAAATATGTGCAGAAAGCTTATAATTCTAAAAGCCCAAGACGTTCTAAGCCAATAAGCTCTAATTAAGCTTATTAATAAGCTGATAAGCTGACGTAAACAACTTAAATCAGAACATGATATAAATATCAAAGTGGGTAGAGGTATGAATGAGAAGTCCTTAGGACGTGCTGGTAAACACGTTGGGATTTGAAGAGGAGGTTGTGGTTTTGAGTCCCACTGATCACATTTTTTATTATTATTTTATTTTTACAAACTTTTTATCACAACTTATTTATGAGCTTATTACAAACAAATTTTGCAACTAACACAAGATCTCAATCCTACTATATAACAGAATAATGATCTAAGAACTTGACATATTATAAAAACTTCAAGTGGAAGAACTACTTTTATAAGCTAAATTCAATAAGCTAAATGAGCTCCAAATGATTATGTAACTTAAAACAGATTTATAACTATTCCTAGACTACTTCTAAAACCAAATTTCAATTCAAATTAACAACTTGAGAACATATAGATCTGCAAAGATATATGAACTAAATAACCAAATTTTTGAGAAAATAAGTGATCCTGTTACTCTTATTAGAATAGAAACTTTTCTAACTTGATGTAGAAATAAATAGTTTACCAAAACCTAGATCCAACTCAAATAAACTTATTAATTTATACATTAGTAGTGTTAAATTTTCGAAACTAGTATTAACTAAGAAACAAGCAGACATAACATAATAATCTAACCATCCTCATTTCAACTCTAAATAAACTTCATATTATAGTAATCTAACTTATAAAACCTATAAACAAGCCGTTGTAAGCTCCAAATTAACTTGAACTATGAGAACACTCTTAACTCAAACACTCGTTTCAGCCTTGTGAAATCGCTTTTATACCAGATGTGTCCATAAATCATGTTCAATTACTTGAAACAGTTTATAATCATTATAAGATTGGATAAAAACCACAATACTTCCATCAATTCTTTAAGAACACATATTCTAAATGACTTTGATAATATACTCTATTTATCACACCTTCAAAGGAACTTTTGATTCACAAAGATTCAGGCCAAAACACTCAAAATAGATAATTAACTATCCAAATAGATCAAAATGAAACTGAAATTAAACACATAACATCACCAAACTAGCAAATCATAATAATGACAAATTATGACAAATTTATTGCATCAAACTACTATGAAATCTAAGCTATATTAAGTTTTAACAGATTAAAGCTAGACTATAATAACATCAATTAAGCAATAAAAACACATCAAATCATCAACTACATAAGCATAGTATACGATAGGAAGAAAAGAGGTAAGCACCTTATTGCCTTAGATGAACAAAGGAAAATGCTCACTTAGAGCTTATTCTGCAACTCTAGCTTGTGCTAGTAAGATCAGTTCGTATAGTTTCATATAAGCTAAACCATCTTCCTTTTCCTGAATTGATCTTTTACCTTTTTTGTAATTGTGTAGCGTTTTATTTGTATCCTTGCAAAAATAAGCTATTGATAAGCTTACTTGTACAAGGTGAATGTTAAAATATAATAGAGCTTATTTAGAGATTTCTAGCTTATTCACAAAGACCATTTGAAAAATGAGATCTTTAATAATAATTAACAAGAAGAAGTCAAAGCTGAATAAAACTTTTTATTTCATGAATTTAAAGATATATAACTTAAAAATAAGCTGAAAATAAAAGCAATACAGTTTAACATAAATCTACACTATAAAAAAGTTAAAATAATGGATGATCAGTTTTGGTGAAGAAATGCCTTCTTATATAGATGGACTAAGGTGATTTTGTGACGTGCTAGGAACTTCTGTAGCCGTTAGATCATATTAGATTCCAATGCTTCTCATTTTTTATCCCTTTATTTGATGCTACGATTTGATGTCCAATCACAATACAAGGGATCACGAGGGTGGATACTGAGTGACGCGACACCTTGCTGAGTTGTTAGTGGGGAGAATCCAACGATTCCCCTTCATATAAATCACATGTGCACCTTTTGTGATTATTATTTCCTCAAAATCATTGTAGCTGCTTGATGTACTATTTTTCACAACACTTTTAGGAAAAAGTGTAATGAACTGTAAGTGAAGAACAATGATAATCTTTGTGAAACAAAGGGGTTGATGTTTTCTAGAGAGAGAAACTTAGAGAGAGAAATGAAAGAACTTTGTTATATTGAAAACAAGAAATGAAAACAACCAACACCTCTTTCCATGATGGAAAGAGGTTTAAATACCTCAAGTCTTTAATGGAGTTGGGCTTCCGGCCCATGAACATGCTCATGGGTCGGGCTATTTAATAAATGAAACTGTAGAAATGTAAATCTTGCTTATGTTTTTAGAGAGAGAAAGAGATAGAGAGATGGTGGATTTCACATAAAGCTAGAGAGAGAAAGTTAAGAAGAACTATGTTTAAATTATGAAACCACACACCCTCTCCATCAAATGAGAGGGTTTATATACCCAAGCCCATGTGATGGGCTTGGATTTACATTAGGCCGCCGGCCCATACATTTCATGGGCTCGGTTTTGGGCTTTGTTTAATAAATGCAAATAACTAAACTACGAGCTATAACATAGACTATTGTTGGAGTGACCGATCCTTTCTAATACGTAAAACGTATTTCCAACAATCTCCCCCTAAGGGAGGTCACTCCAAACAAGGGCGTTACCCAAGTTACAATGATAAAATAAACCTAGCATACTATGCTTGTCTTGAGCTCGTAGTCTTCATCTTTCTTTTCTTTTTCTTTTCTAGTGAACATGCTGATGTGATCTTTGATATCAGTCTTGAGCATTAATCTCTTGCCTTGATCTCGTGCATCCATCACTTGTGATCTTCGCCTCTTCGTGACCTCACGTCCCACATACTTATACCTTAGTAATTCTTGAAAGCTTCAGAGTTCGGTACAGCGGAAGACTTAACTTTTAGGCTTTCTTGAATTAGATGAGGTATTAAGTGCATAAAGTATAAGCATGCGGGGACGACTTCTTCTCGGATTCCGCAACGCCACCGTCTTCAAATGCCGCGACATAAGTAGACACGAACGAAATGGCTTTGAACATTTCATTCTAAATCGGTAGCATTTTACCTCCGGTCGGTGAAGACCGTTGGACGATATTAGATACCGTACCCGTGACGGATAGTTTCAATTAAGTAACTTCCTGACAGGATTTCGCGGGTAAACCCGTTCTCTTTATTCGACCGTCCAAAGCTGACTGCGAACATAAAGAGTGAATCATTTGGATAATAATATCCGCATGATTTGAAGCCGTCAATTCATGTTCCTGGAACAAGTGAAATTCAATTAAGAACCGCACCATCATTGCTTTCCAGTTGTCACGAGCTTGATTCGTATAGAATCTTGCAAGTTACCTACCAAGTGCTGTTTGAGGTTAACACTAGAAGGATTTCCACTCATCACTGTGAACACTAAGGTATCACTCTGAGTGTTCTGGCAAGATCCCTAAGATATTGCGTAGAGGCCTGGAACGTGTTTAAATTCAGTTAAGAATTAAACAGCGGTTGCTTTCTCGTTATCACAAGTTTGATTCATAAAGAATCGCACAAGTCACCTACCATGAGCTTTTTGATATTCGCTCAAGAAGGATTTCCATCTTCATTGTAAATACTTTCGTATTACTCGGATGTTCAGGCAAGATCATGAAGATTTTGCGTAGGACTCCTAAAATCTTTCTTACTTTTCACAGTGTGTGAAGAAGCAAGGAAATATGAAAGTGTGTCCTAATGAGATATTTGATGATCTCAAATGGCTCTAGACTCGATCGTGCATTTTGGATTTTAGTGATCGGAGGCTGGAGAGGAGTGCCACCTTTTCAATACCAATTTATTCGGAGTGAATAAATCAATAGATAATGTGTTGTCTCCGTGTGATTAAAACAAATACTTTTTGAGATATATTTGAGTTAGCTGGGATGGGTTGTGCATTGCATCACTGGGTCCATGATGTCTATCTTCAATATCAAGAATCATTAAAAATGATCTCAATAGCATATGTATTGACCCGGTTTCTGCCTAAGGTTGTAAGGAGGGCTTCTTTCTTTACACCCTTTATCTTTACAATTCTTTTTCATTCTTCAACCCCTTCAATGCTTACCAATACGTCATCACTAGAACCTTGTTGTGATTGTTTCATTGCTAACTTAAGTACTTGGTCGGCATGCAACTACGTTCACAATCTTTCTCCATCTTTCCTAAGGACTACTATTTGTAGCTATGGAATGTCCTTGGGAAGATTCCTCCGGTTCTAGAAGAATCATTGGACTTAACATATCCTACCATCCTTATGTCACCACAATATTCATCGTCGTGAAATAAATGGGTTTTGGGTAAGTATAAATCACCATGAAAATCCATTTTGATATGTAAATCCGTTTTGCTCCCCCTTAACATATGCCACGATATTCGAAAACATTTCGCATATGTCGGGATGAGCCAGCACATTAAGTCAAACCATTTGTGATAATATCTCATATTAAATCACATTTTCTCCCACATATTAAAAATATTAACCCAATCGATGTTTTTAATATCAATTGATTTAATGAAGTTTTAACAAAGGTTTTGGGAAGAAAAATGCGAGTCTGTTTTATCTTCATGATACCAAATGTATGAGATATGATATTTTGTAGCATGATCACATATTCACCATATTTAAAAAGAATTGACAAGGTTGGACCTGATAGATGAGAACATCATATGATAAGATCAAATGGTTCTTGTCAGCATATGTTGGTCGCCTCGTCATGTCTGAAGTCATCTCTTGACACCACATGTACGATTGGTATTGTTGTCTTGAAACCAACTTGTGAACTTGGCACGTTCGGCATCGAAGATTCTGAATGCTTAACAATTGTTCCCCCTCAATTGTTGACCCGTGTTCTATCGAAAGAGCTGTAGTCGTCGGTTGAGTAGTCGCATCGTCGAGTATGTAGATACCAATTGTAGATAGCATGGTTGTAGAGATGATAGCTTCATAAAAACAAGACTTCTCTTGTTTTAACAAATAAATGCACTGAGGCGTACATTTATTTGTGTTAGACCAAGTTATAAAGTAAACTTGATCCCTCACAAGGTTTTAAAGTAAACCTTGCCCGAGAAAATTAATTCCCTTTGTGAGCCAAAGCTTTCATAAGAAATACTTGACTTTAATATGAAAACCGGGCTGCAGTCTGAAATAACTACAAGCCATTTAGGCATGTTTTATGAAATATTTACAACTTTTGTACGAACTCTATTTATGGCGTCATGTCAATATTAATCGACATTTCTAAGGCCGTAAATATTATCGTACCAAAAGACATGCCTTTGAAAAATAAAGTAAAAATATTTTTGGATTTTTCAATTTTTATGGTTTTTATATGGTTTTATATTTTTGTATTTTGCTTTTGTGGATAAAAATATAAACAATATATACAAATGATCACCAAGGATACGGAGAATAGTTTTACCACCACTATTCTTTCGCTTCATCTGCTAGTTCCTTTAGAGTCTCAGGCGAGAAAGTTCTCATTCCTAGCTTGTCGGCCAAAAATTCAATTCGAGCGCGATCTAAAGCCTTCGTGAAAATATCTGCCAGTTGATACTCAGATCGGACAAAGTAAAGCTCTATTACTCCATTTTCCACTTGCTCCTTGATGAAGTGGTAGCGAATGTCAATATGCTTCGACCGGGAGAATTGAACATTGTTGCAGCATAAGGCAATTGCACTTTTGTTGTCGCAGTACATCGGAATTTTGTTGAAACCTAGACCATAGTCGGTTAATTGCGATCTCATCCAAAGAATTTGAGCACAGCAACCGGACATAGCGATGTATTCTGCTTCCGTACTTGAAATTGCAGCGCTTTTCTGCCTTTTCGATGCCCAACTGATTAGTCGATCTCCTAGCAGTTGCAAAGTTCCACTCGTGCTACGCCTTGTATCTTGACAACCCGCGTGATCCGCATCTGCATATGCCATTAGTGCAATAGAAGAGTCCTTCGAATACCAAAGTCCCCGATTAATGGTTCCTTTAAGATATCGAAATATCCTTTTAACAGTAGCTAAGTGTAACTCAGTAGGCCTAGTTTGATACCTGGCACACATACATATAGCAAACTGAAGATCAGGTCGACTGGCTGTGATATACAGAAGAGTATCGATCATTCCACGATAAAGTGTCGGATCAACGGAAACTCCATGTGGATCTGCATCAAGCTTAGTTCGTTCCACCATTGGAGTATCCACGGGGTCGCAAGATTCCATCTTATACTTCTTAAGCGATTCAAGGGCATACTTGGATTGATTGATAAAGATGCCTCTGGGACTCTAAGATATCTGAAGACCTAAGAAGAATGATACCTTTCCCATCATTGACATCTTAAACTTGGAAGACATGAGTGTCCCAAACTCGTCGGATAAGGTTTGGGTCGTGGCTGCAAATATAATATCATCAACATATATTTGTACCATAATCATATCTTTACCTCGTTTCTGAATGAACAGCGTGGGATCCACCTTGCCTTTAGCGAAGCCTTGCGTAATGAGGAATTGTGACAAAAGATCATACCATGCGCGAGGAGCTTGCTTCAACCCATAGAGAGCCTTCTTAAGCTTGTACACATGATTAGGATAATTAGGATTCACAAAACCATCCGGCTGTTGAACATAGACCTCTTCCTTGAGTTCACCATTAAGAAATGCCGTCTTCACATCCATCTGATAGACGATCATATTCATATGGGCTGCATAAGCGAGGAATAGTCGAATAGCTTCCAAACGGGCAACAGGTGCAAAGGATTCCATAAGGTCGATGCCCAATAATTGCTTGTATCCACGAGCTACTAGTCGAGCTTTGTTCTTCAATATTCCGCCTAACTCATCGAGTTTCACCTTGTAAACCCATTTCAAAGTAAGTAACTGCACTTGATCCGGGCATGGGACAAGTTCCCATACTTCAAGACGTATAAAATCATTAAGTTCTTCTTGCATGGCTTCTATCCAACAGGATTGAGTAAAAGCTTCTTGCCATGTCTTAGGTTCAACTTCAGTGAGAAAAGCATCAAAGTGACAAAACAATGCACTTTCTTGTAACTGACTTCGTGTGGATACCGGACGATTAGGGTCACCAATAATAGAATCTATAGGATGATCCTTTGTCCACTTGCTGTCATGTTCACGAATCCGTGGATTGGAGTAAACTGTAGAAGGAGCTTCCTCTGAGGTGGACGACCCGGCTTGATTAGGGTCGGGAATTGGTACACCAAAGAATGGAAGTTCACGCATTTGAGCGAATTTCAAATCGTGATCATCATCATCCTCTTCATCATCAATAGGCATGACGTGGGTAGTTGTTACATGTGTTGGTTGAGAATTACTTGTGGATGGTATATCTTGACCAATTGTAGGTGCAGATGTATCTGATTGTGCTTTGGTTGCTGGAGCGACAACTTCGGTTACCGGAGCTATTACCTCAGGTTCTGGAGCAACAATAGTTGGAGGAGTAAAAAATTCATCAAAGAACGGTTGAAACAACGTATCCCATTCAGTCCTAGTAGGTGGTATAAATGATGAAGTAGGGTTGTTTGGGACAAGACCAGAACTGATATTACTGGGTCCCATTTCATGAAGTGCGGGTTCAGAGCTGCTTTGCTCAGAAGCCATTACTGTCAGCTCATCAAAATCAACATTCATAGTTTTGAGGATCTTGCGAGAGTTACGGTTGTAGATTCGGCATGCCTTCTTTGCGGGGGCGTAACCAATGAAAATACCAATATCAGCCTTTGGTTGAAGTTTTCCTAAATTGTCACCATCATTATTTGGATAGCATAGAGAACCAAATACATGAAGATATGATAAATATGGTACTTTTCCATGGAGAAGCTCATAAGGTGTTTTACCATGGCGTTTACGAATTAGTGATCGGTTTTGGGAGTACACTGCTGTAGATACTGCTTCTGCCCATAAAAACAATGGAGCCTTTGCGTAAATTAACATCGTTCGAGCAGCTTCCATAAGTGTGCGATTTCGCCTTTCAACGACACCGTTTTGTTGTGGAGTGCGTGCAACGGATGTTTCATGAGATATGCCAACTTCTTCATAATAATCACGCAAGATTTGATTCACAAATTCGGTTCTATTATCTGTACGAATGCGTCGGACAGTAGTGTTGAGACGCACTTGAATCATCTTGAGAAATCCGATGATGAATTTAGGTGCCTCATTTTTTGCTTTAAGAAATTTCACCCATGTAAACCGAGAGTAATCATCGACAATGACGAGGATGTACTTTTTGCCACTAAGACTTTCAACACGCATTGGTCCACAAAGATCCATATGCAACATATAAAGTTTCTCTTGGTTGGTGTCTTCCGTCTTGGGTTTGTATGATTTCTTAGTGCTTTTCCCCATTGTACACGCGGAGCACAAATGATCCTTGTGAAATGAAAGTTTAGGAAGACCACGAACAAGTTCGTTTTTCGCCAAATGATTAATAGCGTCAAAGTTAAGATGAGATAACCGTCGATGCCATAACCATGACTTAGTCTTCGATGCTTTGGAGAGAAGACATACGGGAGAAGCGGCCATCATGTCTTGTAGAGACAAAGTATACAAATTATTCCCTCGAGTACCTTTCAATAAATCAACCCCTTCCAAATTACGAATGAAGCAGGTATGCTCTCGAAAAGTAACTTCTAGGTTTGCATCACAAAATTGTCCCATAGAAAATAAGTTGTGACCGAGACCTTCCACATAATACACTCTTGAAATAATAACATTCCCAATATGATATTCACCATAACCCATTATCTTTGCAATATGATCATTTCCAAATCGAACCATACCAAGAAACTTGCTGACGAAATTTCTGAGCTGAGAGCGATCTCCGGTCATATGCTTGGAGCAACCGGAGTCCAAATACTAGAGAACAATTTGGACCACCTGTTTTCAATAACAACAATAGACAATGCATTGGAAACTATTGGTTCCGGAGTGTTAGCAGATACAGATATAGAATTATCAGAATTGCTAACATTTTTGAGACCCTTAGATTTCCTGCGTTTTCTAATGTGAGTTTTAGCACTAACAGGTTTTACTGTTCCAATTTTCTTAGGTTTTGGATTATTCGCGGGCACTACAGTGGGAGTAGACCTATTTAAAGGGCACTTGGTTCCTACGGTAGTGTCGATGTTCCTAGTTAAAGGACACGCTTGTGTTTTGGTATCCTTGGTACTCCTAGTTAAAGGGCACGCTTTCTTCGCTATAGTGGGAGTGATCCTAGTCAAAGGGCACATATTTCCTACTATAGTGAAAGTTCTACCAGTGGGGCGCCACATCCAACCAACTTGAGTTAACACTTTCCCAGTCGGTTTCCATTTAAATCCATTTTTCTGGGCATGCATCTCATTCACATGGTCAATAAGGCAAGAATCATGACGACTAGAAAACATACATTCATTGCAATTCCAACATTTCAAATTAGAATTCACAGTAGGCTTAGAACGCTGCACAACTGCAGAGCCTTTAGGTTTAGCTACATGATTCTTTTTATTCAAAACAGAAATAACATTCCTAGGATAGGCTTCTACTTTCTTCTTCACTTGACTACTAGATGGGGGTAAGATCCTATCATTCTTCTTGTTTCTCTTAAGCTTAGATCTTTGAGCCTTAGTAGTGGTGCTTACTCCTGTAGAAGACAACACGGGAATATTAGAAGCTGGTTTTGATTCCGCCTTATCTTTAGTGACCAAAGTTTGAGATGGTTTAGTCCTAGGGCCCTTGTTAAGTGGTGTGACGGCTATAAAGTTCCATTTGATTGCACTAGAGGACGATGCTGAGATAGTGGCTGCGTTATCCACTACATTCTTACCTTTTAGAGTATGAAGTGTTTCCTTTAACTCAGCCAAGACCAGATTTTTATCACAAATTTGCTCCCTCAAATCAGATATTTCCACCGACTTTCGATTCAATTGTTCAATCAACGATTGATTCTGTGCAGTGGTATTAGCACATGCGGGCTGTACTGAATCGAAGAGTCGTGTATTTTTCTGTTTTAAGTTATCAACTTTGGACAAAATCTTGGAAACTCGATTATCTAGATCAAGTCTAAAATTCTCAGCGGCCTCAAGTACGTTCACACAGTTAAGCTCCTTAGATTTCTCTATTTCTATCGGCAAAGAGTTAGCAACTTTGTCACTTGGCTGACGCTGTTTTGATTGTAAATTCAATCGAAAATTCTTTTCAAAGTTTGCATCATCGATATTAACACCTTCGAATGACGTTTCAAAGATTTCTTGAATAAATTGTTGCTTGCATTCAAGCGAAATACAACGTGTTTGAATCTCATTAAAACGTTTTGAAAGCGAAGAATATGAATCTTGAAGCTTTAAAAATTCAGCGTCAGATTCGTGACAAGTACTATCTACCACATTTTCCACAGATTTAACATTATGCACAATAGAATCATTATCAACACTTTTATTCACACAGACAGAAACTATATCATGAGACATCACTTGCTTTAGAAGCAAATCAGTTTGACGTGAAACCCATTCTATTTCAAGTAAACTGTTTTCATAAGCATCTTCTATTTCATTGAAAACACGTCTAACTTCTTCTATTTCCAAAAACAAATCTTGATCAATATTACGAAGACAAGCTTTAACATTGTCTACAAACGGAACAATTTCATCTCGAAATGCAGCTCTAGTGTGCTCAAAGTTCCATTCACCTTCCGTTATGGCCATGGCCGTCGTACGTTCCAAAATGACCTTGTCAAAATCGGCTAAGTGTTGGTGAACCGCATTTAAGTTAACGGACGCCTTACTTACCGGTGGGATTAACTTCGTTAAATCCTTTTTGACAAGTGTAGGAGACGTACTAGGAAGGTTTTCATTTGACAAACTTTGGGGCACAAGAACTGTTAATTCTGCTAATTCCTTTTGTAAGCGAATGCATGTCTTTTTCGAAAATTGATCTTTGTTATGTTGATCATAATCAATTGTATGGAATTTTGAAATCATTTTAGAATGAGTTTCATCCCCAAGTGATTGTGTCTCCACAGTACTACGAACAAAAGGTGCTTCTTTCGATTTTCCAATTATGGTCATATCATAAAGACAGGGAATATATTCCTGAGCTTGTTTTGCATAACCGGGATTAGGTGGTAAATCTTGAAGACGTTTAAGTTCGAGTTCTTTAAATGATTTAGTTAAAAGATGAACCTTTTCTGTGGAAGCGTATTGTTTTAAAAGCTGTTGTTCTTTGAATTTAAGAAGTTTGGTAACATTAATTTCCGATTCAACCTTTTTAGACTCGAGAGTTTCGAAATCCATTTTAAGTTTCTGAAAATCATTGACAACCGACTCTTTTTCTTTTAATTCATTGGAAAGATTAGCTTTTAATAATTCTATTTCTTTCAAGTGTTCAATCTTTTCAAAACGAAATTGGTCAAATTCAGAACATGTTATTTTCTCTTCTTGAGGGACCATTTCAAAAGTTTTGACCTTTTCTTTATGCAACGCAAGCTCAGCAGTTAGGGTGGAATTTGTATCTACGGATTGTCTGAGGGCCATATGCATTTGATCAATTATATGTTTAGGCACCATGACCAAATCACGTTGAGCATAAGATTCCATACCCGTCGTAGCATTTGGTTGAGGTTCACTCAAATGTGTAGGATTGGGTACCACATCATTTGAATTACTAGTTCCCGAATGCTGTTCGAGGTTGTCATTTTCATTCCTAACTTGATGTTGGTTATCATCAATATTATTAGATGTGGTTGGTACCTTACTGATGACATCAGAACCATAGTGAGAAAGATTAGCAACGAGAGCAGCTTGGGCAGAGTGAATGTCATCACAATCCGAATCGTATGCATCAAGATCATCCGCTTGATAAGCTGCATTAGAAGTGGAAACAACTGCAATGCCTTCAGTATCTGCTGCCCCGGGGTCTGCTAGAAATGCTAACTCCTCTGAATCCAAAATCTTCCCCTTAGACTGAGCATCAACCAAATACATCTTCTCACGAAACCATGCATCATCCCTTCTCCTTTTCGGCTGAGTGCATTCCCTAGCCATATGACCTTGTCCTCGGCAATTGTAGCAAGTTACAACCTTCTTAGGACCAATAGGACTCCCATTTCCATTAGCTTGAGAATTCACAGCTTGATTGTTCCCAGTCTTTGTAGGAGGTCCATATGAATTTTGCCTTCCCTGAATAGGTTGCACCGTCACTTGACCATCTTGAACAGTGGCTTGTTGTCGAGGATTTGATGAGGTGCGGAGCTGATTGTTTGTTGGTGGAAATCCTCTAGTTGCAACAAGTTTTGACAAGTAGGCGGTGAGATGGTTTAGAACATCAGCTGGCGTATCATTTGGAGTAAAGACCGGTGCTTGGATTGGTGGAAGTTCATTAGAGTAGAAAGCTTGTGCTGGTTGTGCTTCAATTGGAAAATATCCTTGCTGAGGAGTATAGCCCAATGGAGAAGTGTTGGCTTGTGATGGTGATGTTTGATATGGTGGTTGCTGTTGAAAAGATTGTTGATGAACACTTTGTTGATATTCTTGTTGTGGCATCATTGGTGGTTGATAAGATGGTTGCTGTGGTTGCTGATAGATGTGTGGTGGTGGCTGATACAAGTATGATGGTTGTTGATAAGTATAAGCCATGTTTTTTTGAGAAGCATACATTGCAAGTGGATCATGAACTTGAGGTTTAGACAACCGATCCTCGATCACATGGCATTCGTGTTGTTGAAGAAAAGCTTGAAGTTGATCCACATTGGTGTTATGCAAGTCCTTAGCCAATTTAACATCCGTCACGTATTCTTTCCATTCTGGAGGAAGAGTGTTCAAATACTTGGTGTTTAATTGAAAGGTAGGAATTGCCATGCCATAGATATTTAGCTCATTCAACAATAGGGTAAATCTCAGATAGTAGTCATTGAGAGTCTCCCCTGGCACATAGGCAAACTTATCAAAAGTATCATAAAGCTTACACTCTCGTTCTTGTTTAGTTAACGAGGTGCCTTGCATGAGAACACGAATTCTATCCCATAACTCTTTGGCAACTTTATGTTTGCTGATGAGTTTGTAGACATCTGGAGGAAGGGCTTGGAGAATGATATTTGTAGCATACTTATCACATTTATCTTGAATCTTCATATCTCTAGTCAACTCACCCGTTGTGCGAGGACGAGTAGTCGTACCTTCCGTCACTGTACCATAATCTAATGGTCCATTGAGCACCGATGCCCAAATTAGATGTCCATTCTCCTTGTTCAACATATAAAGTTCCATTCGGGAAGCCCATTCCTCATACATAGTCTTCACCAACATTGGTGGACGATTATCCGTACCCGAGAGGATGGACTTGTCCGTAAGAGATGTGTACTCCATTTCAATAAGTTAAGATTTACAGAGTTGATCGAACAATGAAATAAGGTTAAGTATTTTTGTGTTGTTGTGAGTTAAAATCAAGAAACAATGTTAAAATCCCATAAAATATGTTCTCGATAAACCAAAAATTCCAAGTCAAAATTACACACGATCGAAATTTTTTAAGGAATAATTGTTGGATTGTCGGAATGTCAGATCGGAATGTCACTATCGGAAAGTCCAGATCGGAATGACCTATCGGAAAGATTCAGATCGCAATGACCTATCGGAATGATTCAGATCGCAATGACCTATCGGAAAGATTCAGATCGCAATGACCTATCGGAATGACTCAGATCGGAATATAGCTGACAAAATTTCGGCAGAGTAACGATTAAACAACTTCCTTATATCCGTCGGAATCCCAGATCGCAAAGAACGATCGGAATGTTCAGATCGGAATAAGTATCGAAATCCTCAGTATCGCAATGTGGAACCAAACACTTTCCGATGGTGATGGTTATTGCGATGGAAGCCCCCTTTTTCTTGTACTTTCCCATGGAAGTGTTTGCTTGAATTTCGGAAAGAAGAACACAATACCTTTTTGCACTTTTTATCCAAGAAAGATTGTGTTTTAACCAAAATCAAGACACCAAAAACACTACAATACTACTGAATACGTTATGCTTCTTGAAATTACGATCAAACACAATTTTTTTTTTGATGATTCGGCAATATGAACTCAAAAAGCCACGAAATGCTTATAAGAACATACGCAACACTAAAACAAACCTATATTTCATCCCAAGCTCTTGATACCATTTGTAGAAATGTAAATCTTGCTTATGTTTTTAGAGAGAGAAAGAGATAGAGAGATGGTGGATTTCACATAAAGCTAGAGAGAGAAAGTTAAGAAGAACTATGTGTAAATTATGAAACCACACACCCTCTCCATCAAAGGAGAGGGTTTATATACCCAAGCCCATGTGATGGGCTTGGGTTTACATTAGGCCGCCGGCCCATACATTTCATAGGCTCGGTTTTGGGCTTTGTTTAATAAATGCAAATAACTAAACTACGAGCTATAACATAGAATATTGTTGGAGTGACCGATCCTTTCTAATACGTAAAACGTATTTCCAACAGAAACTTAACATTACTACGAGCCTATAACTACATTGTTGGAGTGACCGAGACTTTCTATATACGTAAAACGTATTTCCAACAATCTCCCCCAAAGGGAGGTCACTCCAAATTTACAAAGTCCTAATCTAGCATGTTAGATCTAGTTCTTGAGCTCGTAGTCTTCTTTTCTTTCTTTTTCTTCCTTTTGTGAATATGTGTTGAATAATATCAACCTTTTGCTTGGAACACGTTCTTTTGGCCTTTCACGTGCAATCTTTATTTTCTTGTGATGTTCGCCTCTTTGTGACTTCATGTCCCACACACTTATCCTTTGTTGAATTCTTGAAAGTTTCAGAGTCGATATAGCGGAAGACTTTCAGGTCATACTTTCTTGAATTTGCAGGAGTATTTGATGCAGAAGGAATAAGCATGTGAGGACGTCTTCAACAGGTACACCGCAACGCCACCATCTTCAACAGGTACACAGCAACACTACCGTCTTCAGCAGGTACACAGCAACGCCACCGTCTTTGAATGCAGCAACATAATAAGACACGAATAAAATGGCTTTGACATTTTATTCTAATTCGGTAGCATTTTACCTACGGTCGGTGAAGACCGTTGGACGATATTAGATATCGTACCCGTGACGGATATTTTCAATTAAGTAACTTCCTGACAGGATTTCGCGGGTAAACCCGTTCTCTTTATTCGACCGTCCAAAGCTGACTGCGAACATAAAGAGTGAATCATTTGGATTAGAAATCCTTATGATTGAAGCCGTCAATTCATAAAACCTGGAACAAGTGAATTTTAATTAAGATATTCACCATCGTTGCTTTCCAGTTGTCACAAACTTGATTCAAATTGAATCTTGTTTGTCACCTACCAAGTGTTGTTTGATGTTAACACTAGAAGGATTTCCACTCGTCACTGTGAACACTAAAGAGTGTCACTCTGAGTGTTTTGGCAAGATCATATGATAATGCGTAGAGGCCTGGAACGAGTTTAAGTTCAATTAAGAATTAAACTACTGTTTCTTTCCAGTTGTCACAAGATTAGTTCTTAAAGAACCGCACGTGTCACCTACCATGAGCTTGTTTGATGTTGGCTCAAGCAGGATTTCCATCTTCACTGTAATACTTGCGTATCACTCGGATGTTCTGGCAATATTACAAGAATACTGCGTAGGACTCATAAAAGATCTCTTACTTTTCACAGTGTGTGAAAAAGCAAGGAATAAATGGAAAGTGTCCTAATGAGACTTTTGATGATCTCGTGGCTCTAGACTCGATAGCGCGTTTTGATTTAGTGATCGATGGCTGGAGAGGAGTGCCACCTATTCAATATCAGTCTATTCGGAGTGAATAAACCAATAGATAACGTGTTGATCTCCGTGTGATTAAAACAAATACCTTTTGAGAGATATTTGAGTTAGCTGGGGAGGGTTGTGCATTGCATCACTGGGTCCATGATGGCTTTCTTCAATATCGAGAATCATTAACTAATGATCTCAATAGCATATGTATTGACCTGGTTTTTGCCTAAAGTTGTAAGAAGGGCTTCTTTCTTTACACCCTTTATCTTTACAATTCTTTTTCATTCTTCAACCCCTTCAATGCTTACCAATACGTCATCACTAGCACCTTGTTGTGATTGTTCCAGTGCTAGCTTAAGTACTTGGTCGGCATTCAGCTACGTTCACATTCATTCTCCATCTTTCCTAGGACTTCTAGTTCTATCTAGGGAGTTGTCCTTGGGAAGATTCCATCGGTTCTGATGAATCATTGGACTAATACCTATACCTACCACCCTTTTGTCACCACATCCGTCGTGAGTTAAGTGTGTTTTGGGTTGATATAGTCACCATGAAAAATCCTTGAAAATCACTTAAAGCACTTGTGATATTAAAATCAAAGTTTTTGTGCCTTAAGTGTTTTGATCATCACAAACGCTCCCCCTTAACTTGTGCATTACACATGTTAAGTTGGTTTATCTTTTAAGCCTTTTTCATTATTTTAGCCGAATATCATTAAGTCTCCTTAATCCCATTTTCTCCCCTTTCCAAAATGTTAACGATCAATATTTTGGATATTGTTAGAAATACGTTTTAACGTATATTAGAAGTATCGGTCACTCCACAATATGATTTATGTTGTAATAGCTCGTAGTTAGTAATTAGTTATTATTTGCTTATTAACTTAAGTAAGAACCGGTCCATGGGCTTGCCATGGACCGGCCCAAGTCCACTTATGACTTGGAACTATAAATACCCCTTTCCACCATAGAAAGGGGTTGGTTGTTGTCATTTCTTTGTTTCCACTTAATAAAATTCACATAGTTTCTCTCACTTTCTCTCTCTAACTTTCTCTCTCTAGAAATCAACAAACCCCTTCATAGATTCATTGATTATCAATATTCTACATTTGGTATCAAGAGCTATGGGGTGATTTAAGGTAGTGATTTGTGTGGTTTTTTAGTTTTTGATTGTATTAGTGTTCTTTAAGAAAAATCATCTTGATTCTTGGTGTTTTTGGTGTTTTTGTGATTGGGATTAGTGGATAAGTATTAGTTGTTACTTATTTTAGTCGAAAGCACAAAACTTTTTGGGTTATTTGGTCAAAATCTGGGCTTAATCTTCATTGTTACTGTTCGACTGTTCATCGGGAAAGGTTTCTGTTCATTCAGCAAAACTTCCGGATCAAGGAGTTCCGGATCAAGAAGTTCCGGATCAAGAAGTTCCGGATCAAGAAGTTCCGAGTCAAGAAGTTCCGAATCAAGAAACTTCCGAACCAAGAAGTTCCGGATCAAGAAACTTCCGAACCAAGAACTTCCGAGTCAAGAAGTTCCGGATCAAGCCAAAGTTCCGAACCAAGAACTTCCGAGTCAAGAAGTTCCGGATCAAGCCAAAGTTCCGGATCAAGAACTTCCGAACCAAGAAGTTCCGGATCAACCCAAAAGTTCCGAATCAAGGTAATCTTCCGAATCAACAAAAAGTTCCGAATCAAGGTAATCTTCCGAATCAAACTTCCGAATCAACAAAAAAGTTC
Organism: Glebionis coronaria; assembly: GCA_025667525.1. Taxonomy (NCBI): domain Eukaryota; kingdom Viridiplantae; phylum Streptophyta; class Magnoliopsida; order Asterales; family Asteraceae; genus Glebionis; species Glebionis coronaria. Next base: position 467,889,569 of record CM046877.1, on the reverse strand, counting down.
CGAATCAAGGGTTATTTTGCTTGTTTTTTCGACGATTTTTTAGAGGATTTAATCTTGGTTTCTTACAACAAAAACACAACACAATTCACAAGCTTTACTTCACTGCTCGATCAACCGATAATCTCTGTTTCTTTGAAGAAAAACAAAATGAATCCAAATTCAGTAATGCCTCAGATGACATCTCTTACGGATATATCAATCATAACGGGAACTGATAGCCGTCCACCTATGCTCATTAAAGAGGTGTTTGAGGCATGGCAAGGTCGAATGATGCAATATCTAAAGGGGAAACCGACATACGGAAGACTTATGGTCAAATCGATTTTGAATGGTCCACTCGACTATGGTACCATTACGGTTGATAACGTGACTAGACCACGAGAATTTGAAGAACTTACTCCAGCTCAACAACTTGTTGCAGATGCAGATGAAAAAGCTCTTCAAACAATTCTCCAAGCTCTTCCCCATGACATCTATAGGATGGTGAGTCAGTATATGGTGGCAAAGGATCTATGGGAACGGTTAAAGGTGTTACTACAAGGCACGTCTCTCACCAAACAAGAAAGGGAGTGTCAGCTGTATGATTTGTTTGATAGATTCACCTACAACCCAGGGGAAACGCTCCACGATTATTACTTCAGATTCACCACACTCATGAATGATCTGAATGTATACAATCTTGTGATTGCACCATTCCAGGTTAACACCAAATTCTTGAATACTCTACCTCAAGCTGAATGGGGTGAGTATATTACCGATGTGAAGTTAACCCGGGATTTGCATAAGTGCAATTTAGATCAAATCTATGCCTTCCTTCAGCAACATGAGAAGCATGTGATTATGCACCGTTCTCCTCGTGGTATGCACCCAGATTCCTTAGCTTTGATGGCGAATCAACCAAGCTTGTCTCACAACAACACACCCTATATCTTGGGACATCAAGCTTATCATCAATCACCTTACTTGACACCAGCCTTTCCCCAATACTCGATTCTACCACAACCACCCACCTCACATCAGCAACAATATCGGTTCAATGCACCCTCATCACAGTATGCTTCACAACTTCATCCAGCAAATGTTGCACATTATGCTCAGCCTTCATATTCTTCTTATCAAGAAAATGCAGCATATCCAACAAGCTACCCTGATCAAATGAGTATTCCTTCTACTGATTATGCAGCTCATCCAGATCAAGCACTGTATTGTGATGATGAGGAAGTCCCCGTTCCTGTATTCCAACAAGGAGCTGACCCAGTTGAAGTGCTAACTACTATGTCTGCTTATCTCACAAGAACTTTAAGCAAACGAGGATTCAGAGGATCAGCTCCTACCAACAATCAGTTGAGGAATTCATCCAATTCTCGCCAACAAGCTACAATTGAGAATGGCAGGGTAATGGTTCAGCCAATTCAACTATATCAGGGGAGAACTTCCACTTCAACCAATGTTCGCACCGTCAATCCTGCTCCTGCTTCAATGGTCAACAACCCTCCACGGGCTAACACAGGCAAGTTGAGAATGATTACATGCTACAACTGCAAGGAAGAGGGTCATATGTCCAGGGATTGTAAGAAACCCAAGAGGAGAAGGGATGGACAGTGGTTTGCAGAAAAGATCTATCTGGTAAATGCTCAGGCGCAAGGAAGGGAACTTGATGAAGAGGAGCTTGCATTTCTTGCTGACCCAGGGATTGCTGAACAAGACGTTGTCACTACGCAGAATGCAGCTTACCAAGCCGATGATCTTGATGCGTATGATTCCGACTGTGATGACTTTCAAACTGCAAAGGCTGCTTTCATGGCAACTTTCTCCAGCTTAGGGCCAGATAAGAAATCTGAGGTACTTATTAATAACACCGATAATGCCACTGATGCTAGTATTCAACCACATCAAGTTGGGCAAGAGAGTGCTGATTCGAATGAATCTTCGGTGGTGAGTCTTTCAAATGAGGAGACAAACAATGATAGCAATATCAATGTGAGTTCCCAGACTTTGAGTGAATCACAACCGGGACCCAGTTCGCATACGCCTACTCCTGCTCAACAAGATTTGGTCATGGTTCCTGCTACATTACTTAGCCAAATGAATGCTGCACTCTTAGAAACCTTAGCTAAGAATAAGAATTTGTCTGATGAGCTTGCCTTAAGCAATGAGAAAGTACAAACTTTGGAATTAGTGCCTTCGTCTAGTGTTCTCACAAATCTCGAATATGATCACTTTAGAAACAAACAAATGGGTCACTTGCAAGAAATCGAAAACTTAAGAGCAAATCTGTCTAGTGAACTTAGAGAAAAGGAGTTAGTGGTCAATAATTTTCAAAAACTTCAAACTGATTTTGAATTACTCGAATCTAAGAAGACTGAAATGGAGATTAATGCTACTAATAAGATTAGAAGTCTAGACTACTTGCTGTTAAGACAATACGCTGCTTCACAACTAGTTCACTTATTTGATGCTTCGTTTAAAGAGTTTAACTTATCACGTCTAAAAGGCGTTCCCCCTAATCCACGATATGCAAAACAAGCTTTAAGACATAGTCCTAGACTTTATAATGCAACTCAATTAGGATTGGCTTTAGACCCGATTGTTTTTCCCAATGATCGAACAAGTAAGGTTCTAGTTGATGAGGATCGGTCATACAATTCAGCAAAATATCCCGATTGTGATTATTTTAAGATGAATAAGGAGCTTGCAAAAACTGATTTTAGAGTTCGCTTCCATATGGATAAGGATCTCATCACAGCACCAACCTACATGATAGAGGAAGAAAGCCCTAGTACATTTCCTACACTTGTCAACATGGAAGGTCCTAAGGAAATTCCAAAGAACCTTCCACCTGTTAGCACTGTATGGTTAAACTTGAAAGAGATTAACCAATACTTTACTAACTTTGACAAGGTCATTTTGGAATGTACGACTTCAAATGGCTTAAACGCCGGAGAATGGGCTTTCGAACACATGAACGAGGTGTTTAAAACTGAGATCAATCCGTTTGTCGAAAGTCTAAAAAGAAGTTTTGCATCTCTTAAGGAAAATCTTCAGTTTGAAATTGGTGAAGTTCAAAAAGTGTTTTATGAAATGGACACCGCTTACGAACTGCAACTAATTGAAAAAGAAAAGATTTTAACCGAATATGACCGATTCTTGTCCGAAGTAATCTCGTGTGATGTGCTTACTATTGTAAATGTTAATTATTCGAATGAGCTTACATCCGCTATGATGAATTGTGATGCTGTGCATATTTGTGATGATGTTTGTGATATTTCTGTAAATGTTGCTGAAACTGTAAATGAGGTAGATAATCATTCTTGTCACGAATCCAACGCTGAGTTTTTAAAGCTACAAGATTCTTATAATTTACTTTCTCAACGCTTTAATCAACTAGAACAACATTGTATATCTTTAGAATTAAAACAACAAGTTCAAAATAAAATCTTTTGATATCAAATGTTTGTGAAAACGGTGTTGAGACAAGTGACAAGATGATTGCAATTGTTAAGACATTAGAGGAAGAAATCATGAGATTGAAGAGAGAGATATCATCAAAGGAAACATTAAGAATGGAACTAGAGGCTGCAGAGTCTAAAAACCAAGTCTTAGAAATTAGACTATCAACTGTTCTAGGGGAGATGGATCGGACCAGGCAGGGACTATCCGCTCTTTATGGTTCACTAGAAGAACGCTTCGCTTTTAATGCGGCACAGCAACATTATTATGTTGAACAACTGAACCAAAAGTGCGAGGAAATCTCTGACTTGAACATCCTGCTCATAGACAAAAATATGGTTTTGGCTGAGTTAAAGGAGACACTTCTTCTCACCCGACAAGAAGTTGTTGATAACTTAGCTACCGACTCTGCACCGTCCACTAGTGCTCCAACAACCAAGTCAGTAGTGCTTTATAAGAATCCGCTTCATAAGAGAAACCAGGTTACCTATGACGATTATATGAGGAATGCCATTAAGCATGTCGATCTTCTTAGGGATATTTTAGACGATCTTTATGCCTTAGATCCCTCAAGTAGCGACTATTATTCGGCTCATGAATATGTTAAGCGAGTTCAATATTGCTTGGCTTATTTGCAATACATAGGTACACCAGGTTCTGCACTACTTAATAATAGGCCCATTGCTGTCACTCCATTTAATAAGACTCCAGGAGCGAAACCGTCATTGGCACAATCAAGTAAGACACCTTTAAAATCTGTTGCTAATATTCCCAATTTGCCTTCTACAGGATTAAAAGCGACTACTAAGGCTAAAGGATCGCCACTCAAGAAAGATAAGATCAAGCCCGCCACTAGTAGTGCCACAAAGAAGAAAGTAGAAGTCCACAATAGGAATGCTAGTTCAGTTTTAAATAAAAAGAATCATGTTAAGACTAAAAGCTCTGCGCCTGTGCAGCAGCCTAAACCATTCGTGAATTCTGATTTAAATTGTTGGAATTGTAATGAATGTATGTTTTCCCAGCGTCATGATTTGTGTCTGATTGATCACGTTAATGAAATGAATGCTATTAAGAATGGTCTTGAATGGAAGCCAACGGGTAGAACTCGTGCCCAAGTTGGCTGGCAATGGCGTCCCACTGGTAGGACCTTTACACTAGATGGTAAAATGTGCCCTTTAACTAGGAATGCATCCATTGAGGTTAGGTCTGAGCGTCCTTTAGCTAGGAACACTCGCACTCAAGTATGGAAACAACGCCCTTTAATTAGGTCAGCCCCCACTATAGTGCCTATTAGTGAAGAAATACCTCAGGATTTGAGCCAATTAGAATCTACACCACCAATTAAGAAGAAAAGGAAGGCTAGGAAATCTAAGAAACCTAGAGTTAGCAAATCTAAGATTATTAAATCTGTACCTGCTAATAACAAGGAACACTCAGATTCCGATACCTCTACATTGTCTTTGTGTGGTGATATTTTCAGGTGGTCCAAATCATCCTGTGGTATTTGGACTCCGGTTGTTCAAAACATATGACCGGAAATCGCTCGATGCTCCGAAATTTCGTCAGCAAGTTTCTTGGTACGGTTAAATTTGGGAATGATCATATAGCAAAGATTATGGGGTATGGTGAATATCAGATTGGAAACGTGACGATTTCTAGGGTATACTATGTAGAAGGTCTTGGTCATAACTTATTCTCAGTAGGACAGTTTTGTGATTCCAACCTTGAGGTTGCTTTTCGACAACACACTTGTTTCATCCGCAACTTGGAAGGAAAAGATTTGTTGAAGGGATCTCGTGGTGCAAATCTTTATACCTTGTCCTTACAAGACATGATGGCCGCTTCTCCAGTATGTCTTCTCTCTAAAGCTTCTAAGACCAAGTCTTGGTTATGGCATCGCAGATTATCTCATCTTAATTTTGATGCTATTAATCATCTGGCTAAAAACGAGTTAGTTCGTGGTCTTCCTAAGCTTAAATTTCACAAGGACCATTTATGTTCCGCGTGTTCAAGGGGGAAAAGTACCAAGAAATCTTACAAGCCCAAAGCTGAAGACACCAATCAAGAAAAACTTCATCTTTTGCATATGGATCTTTGTGGGCCGATGAGAACTGAAAGTGTGAGCGGTAAGAAATTCATTCTGGTTATTGTGGATGATTTCTCAAGGTTTACATGGGTTAGATTTTTACGTACAAAGGATGAAGCACCGAAGGCTATCATTACTTTTCTGAAGTTCATCCAGGTACGTTTGAATACCACTGTCCGCCGTATTCGTACAGACAATGGTACAGAGTTCGTCAACCAGACTCTTCGTGATTATTATGAAGGAGTTGGTATATCACATGAAACATCCGCTGCACGCACTCCACAACAAAACGGTGTCGTTGAAAGACGGAATCGTACACTTATGGAAGCTGCTAGGACCATGCTTATTTATGCGAACGCTCCATTGTTCTTGTGGGCATAGGCCATTTCTACTGCATGTTTCACCCAAAACCGTTCTATCATTCGGAAACGTCATGGAAAAACCCCTTATGAGCTTCTACATGACCGCAAACCCGATGTTTCATTCTTCCATGTGTTTGGTGCTCTGTGTTATCCAAACATCAATAGTGAGAACTTGGGTAAGCTTCAACCAAAAGCCGACATAGGTATTTTCATTGGTTACTCACCGTCCAAAAGAGCATACCGAATCTATAACCGTCGTCTTGGCAAGATTGTAGAAACTATGGACGCTGATTTCGACGAGCTGACAGCGATGGCTTCTGAGCAACACAGCTCTGAACCCGCGCTTCATGAGATGGGAACCGGTGCTATAAGTTCCGGATTAGTTCCCAACAATCCTACTTCTGCATCATTTTTACCACCATCAAGGCCCGAGTGGGATAAACTGTTTCAACCGTTGTTTGATGAATTCTTCGATCCCCCGACTGATGAAGTTCCAGCACCTGTAGTAATTGCTCCAATACCTGAAGTGGTTGCTCAAGTTAATGAACCTTTATCTAATGCATCTACAATTCACATTGAACCGGATGCACCTTCACCAAGTGATTCTCAAACTACACCTGAATCATCACCCCTACTTGTGCCTAATGATGTGGAAGAGGATTCTACTGATCACGACTTGGAATATGCTCACTTGCAAGAGCTTC